>CM038630.1:42156949-42496949 GCA_021554675.1 Leuciscus idus | reverse complement strand
TACCACTATAAAGTCCAGAGGGACCACGCCCTCAAGCACTCTGTAGTTGCAGAGGGAACAGAGACAGTTGTCATTCCAATTCGCCTGAAGAGAACCTTGGGAAAGTTCGAAACGCGTCGCGATAGTATGCCTGAATGACACAAAACCGTAAAAATGAGTACAGCTGCCATCATTTTGAAGGTGGGTGATGTAGCAGAGCTTTGGAAAATTTTCTCATTGACCCATACAGGTCTTGAGTTGGTTAAAATGGCCGCCATCATTGTTGTGGGTGATGTTGCAGAGCCACATAATTTTTTCTCCGTCCACTGTGACGTCGAGCGTCTCCCCATGTCCAGACAGACGTGGGTTATAAGCCCCTCACCACATCTTACTAAAACCTACCATTCGTTTTTTTAATAAAAGTAAACCCTTGTTGGTGGAAACCACGGCAACGTAGCCCGCTTGATTCGAACCCATGGCGATTTAGCCCTACATTTTGTTATTTAATAGTTGTATATGTATTTCTCTAGGGTGTGGCCGCTTTCTTTTCTGGGCCTGGGGTGTCCATTAGTGGTCAGTAGAAAGTGGGCCAGTGCATAACCATTTCTGGGGCCTTAGGGTCCTAGATCTTGGATTTTTCATTCCCCTAACCAAGCCCGTGCCACCGCCTCTGAGCTTCTGGATTGCCCTTCGTCTGGATTTGATTGTGTGTGATGTCTGTGAGTGTGTATATATGATTATTAAATTTTAAAATTAAAAACAAATTTATTGATAGTGAAAAAACGATTTATGAAGCACCATACAGTGCTGAAAGGTATTTAGTAGTGGGAGGGGCACCCCGCCCTCTACCACTATAAAGTCCAGAGGGACCACGCCCTCAAGCACTCTGTAGTTGCAGAGGGAACAGAGACAGTTGTCATTCCAATTCGCCTGAAGAGAACCTTGGGAAAGTTCGAAACGCGTCGCGATAGTATGCCTGAATGACACAAAACCGTAAAAATGAGTACAGCTGCCATCATTTTGAAGGTGGGTGATGTAGCAGAGCTTTGGAAAATTTTCTCATTGACCCATACAGGTCTTGAGTTGGTTAAAATGGCCGCCATCATTGTTGTGGGTGATGTTGCAGAGCCACATAATTTTTTCTCCGTCCACTGTGACGTCGAGCGTCTCCCCATGTCCAGACAGACGTGGGTTATAAGCCCCTCACCACATCTTACTAAAACCTACCATTCGTTTTTTTAATAAAAGTAAACCCTTGTTGGTGGAAACCACGGCAACGTAGCCCGCTTGATTCGAACCCATGGCGATTTAGCCCTACATTTTGTTATTTAATAGTTGTATATGTATTTCTCTAGGGTGTGGCCGCTTTCTTTTCTGGGCCTGGGGTGTCCATTAGTGGTCAGTAGAAAGTGGGCCAGTGCATAACCATTTCTGGGGCCTTAGGGTCCTAGATCTTGGATTTTTCATTCCCCTAACCAAGCCCGTGCCACCGCCTCTGAGCTTCTGGATTGCCCTTCGTCTGGATTTGATTGTGTGTGATGTCTGTGAGTGTGTATATATGATTATTAAATTTTAAAATTAAAAACAAATTTATTGATAGTGAAAAAACGATTTATGAAGCACCATACAGTGCTGAAAGGTATTTAGTAGTGGGAGGGGCACCCCGCCCTCTACCACTATAAAGTCCAGAGGGACCACGCCCTCAAGCACTCTGTAGTTGCAGAGGGAACAGAGACAGTTGTCATTCCAATTCGCCTGAAGAGAACCTTGGGAAAGTTCGAAACGCGTCGCGATAGTATGCCTGAATGACACAAAACCGTAAAAATGAGTACAGCTGCCATCATTTTGAAGGTGGGTGATGTAGCAGAGCTTTGGAAAATTTTCTCATTGACCCATACAGGTCTTGAGTTGGTTAAAATGGCCGCCATCATTGTTGTGGGTGATGTTGCAGAGCCACATAATTTTTTCTCCGTCCACTGTGACGTCGAGCGTCTCCCCATGTCCAGACAGACGTGGGTTATAAGCCCCTCACCACATCTTACTAAAACCTACCATTCGTTTTTTTAATAAAAGTAAACCCTTGTTGGTGGAAACCACGGCAACGTAGCCCGCTTGATTCGAACCCATGGCGATTTAGCCCTACATTTTGTTATTTAATAGTTGTATATGTATTTCTCTAGGGTGTGGCCGCTTTCTTTTCTGGGCCTGGGGTGTCCATTAGTGGTCAGTAGAAAGTGGGCCAGTGCATAACCATTTCTGGGGCCTTAGGGTCCTAGATCTTGGATTTTTCATTCCCCTAACCAAGCCCGTGCCACCGCCTCTGAGCTTCTGGATTGCCCTTCGTCTGGATTTGATTGTGTGTGATGTCTGTGAGTGTGTATATATGATTATTAAATTTTAAAATTAAAAACAAATTTATTGATAGTGAAAAAACGATTTATGAAGCACCATACAGTGCTGAAAGGTATTTAGTAGTGGGAGGGGCACCCCGCCCTCTACCACTATAAAGTCCAGAGGGACCACGCCCTCAAGCACTCTGTAGTTGCAGAGGGAACAGAGACAGTTGTCATTCCAATTCGCCTGAAGAGAACCTTGGGAAAGTTCGAAACGCGTCGCGATAGTATGCCTGAATGACACAAAACCGTAAAAATGAGTACAGCTGCCATCATTTTGAAGGTGGGTGATGTAGCAGAGCTTTGGAAAATTTTCTCATTGACCCATACAGGTCTTGAGTTGGTTAAAATGGCCGCCATCATTGTTGTGGGTGATGTTGCAGAGCCACATAATTTTTTCTCCGTCCACTGTGACGTCGAGCGTCTCCCCATGTCCAGACAGACGTGGGTTATAAGCCCCTCACCACATCTTACTAAAACCTACCATTCGTTTTTTTAATAAAAGTAAACCCTTGTTGGTGGAAACCACGGCAACGTAGCCCGCTTGATTCGAACCCATGGCGATTTAGCCCTACATTTTGTTATTTAATAGTTGTATATGTATTTCTCTAGGGTGTGGCCGCTTTCTTTTCTGGGCCTGGGGTGTCCATTAGTGGTCAGTAGAAAGTGGGCCAGTGCATAACCATTTCTGGGGCCTTAGGGTCCTAGATCTTGGATTTTTCATTCCCCTAACCAAGCCCGTGCCACCGCCTCTGAGCTTCTGGATTGCCCTTCGTCTGGATTTGATTGTGTGTGATGTCTGTGAGTGTGTATATATGATTATTAAATTTTAAAATTAAAAACAAATTTATTGATAGTGAAAAAACGATTTATGAAGCACCATACAGTGCTGAAAGGTATTTAGTAGTGGGAGGGGCACCCCGCCCTCTACCACTATAAAGTCCAGAGGGACCACGCCCTCAAGCACTCTGTAGTTGCAGAGGGAACAGAGACAGTTGTCATTCCAATTCGCCTGAAGAGAACCTTGGGAAAGTTCGAAACGCGTCGCGATAGTATGCCTGAATGACACAAAACCGTAAAAATGAGTACAGCTGCCATCATTTTGAAGGTGGGTGATGTAGCAGAGCTTTGGAAAATTTTCTCATTGACCCATACAGGTCTTGAGTTGGTTAAAATGGCCGCCATCATTGTTGTGGGTGATGTTGCAGAGCCACATAATTTTTTCTCCGTCCACTGTGACGTCGAGCGTCTCCCCATGTCCAGACAGACGTGGGTTATAAGCCCCTCACCACATCTTACTAAAACCTACCATTCGTTTTTTTAATAAAAGTAAACCCTTGTTGGTGGAAACCACGGCAACGTAGCCCGCTTGATTCGAACCCATGGCGATTTAGCCCTACATTTTGTTATTTAATAGTTGTATATGTATTTCTCTAGGGTGTGGCCGCTTTCTTTTCTGGGCCTGGGGTGTCCATTAGTGGTCAGTAGAAAGTGGGCCAGTGCATAACCATTTCTGGGGCCTTAGGGTCCTAGATCTTGGATTTTTCATTCCCCTAACCAAGCCCGTGCCACCGCCTCTGAGCTTCTGGATTGCCCTTCGTCTGGATTTGATTGTGTGTGATGTCTGTGAGTGTGTATATATGATTATTAAATTTTAAAATTAAAAACAAATTTATTGATAGTGAAAAAACGATTTATGAAGCACCATACAGTGCTGAAAGGTATTTAGTAGTGGGAGGGGCACCCCGCCCTCTACCACTATAAAGTCCAGAGGGACCACGCCCTCAAGCACTCTGTAGTTGCAGAGGGAACAGAGACAGTTGTCATTCCAATTCGCCTGAAGAGAACCTTGGGAAAGTTCGAAACGCGTCGCGATAGTATGCCTGAATGACACAAAACCGTAAAAATGAGTACAGCTGCCATCATTTTGAAGGTGGGTGATGTAGCAGAGCTTTGGAAAATTTTCTCATTGACCCATACAGGTCTTGAGTTGGTTAAAATGGCCGCCATCATTGTTGTGGGTGATGTTGCAGAGCCACATAATTTTTTCTCCGTCCACTGTGACGTCGAGCGTCTCCCCATGTCCAGACAGACGTGGGTTATAAGCCCCTCACCACATCTTACTAAAACCTACCATTCGTTTTTTTAATAAAAGTAAACCCTTGTTGGTGGAAACCACGGCAACGTAGCCCGCTTGATTCGAACCCATGGCGATTTAGCCCTACATTTTGTTATTTAATAGTTGTATATGTATTTCTCTAGGGTGTGGCCGCTTTCTTTTCTGGGCCTGGGGTGTCCATTAGTGGTCAGTAGAAAGTGGGCCAGTGCATAACCATTTCTGGGGCCTTAGGGTCCTAGATCTTGGATTTTTCATTCCCCTAACCAAGCCCGTGCCACCGCCTCTGAGCTTCTGGATTGCCCTTCGTCTGGATTTGATTGTGTGTGATGTCTGTGAGTGTGTATATATGATTATTAAATTTTAAAATTAAAAACAAATTTATTGATAGTGAAAAAACGATTTATGAAGCACCATACAGTGCTGAAAGGTATTTAGTAGTGGGAGGGGCACCCCGCCCTCTACCACTATAAAGTCCAGAGGGACCACGCCCTCAAGCACTCTGTAGTTGCAGAGGGAACAGAGACAGTTGTCATTCCAATTCGCCTGAAGAGAACCTTGGGAAAGTTCGAAACGCGTCGCGATAGTATGCCTGAATGACACAAAACCGTAAAAATGAGTACAGCTGCCATCATTTTGAAGGTGGGTGATGTAGCAGAGCTTTGGAAAATTTTCTCATTGACCCATACAGGTCTTGAGTTGGTTAAAATGGCCGCCATCATTGTTGTGGGTGATGTTGCAGAGCCACATAATTTTTTCTCCGTCCACTGTGACGTCGAGCGTCTCCCCATGTCCAGACAGACGTGGGTTATAAGCCCCTCACCACATCTTACTAAAACCTACCATTCGTTTTTTTAATAAAAGTAAACCCTTGTTGGTGGAAACCACGGCAACGTAGCCCGCTTGATTCGAACCCATGGCGATTTAGCCCTACATTTTGTTATTTAATAGTTGTATATGTATTTCTCTAGGGTGTGGCCGCTTTCTTTTCTGGGCCTGGGGTGTCCATTAGTGGTCAGTAGAAAGTGGGCCAGTGCATAACCATTTCTGGGGCCTTAGGGTCCTAGATCTTGGATTTTTCATTCCCCTAACCAAGCCCGTGCCACCGCCTCTGAGCTTCTGGATTGCCCTTCGTCTGGATTTGATTGTGTGTGATGTCTGTGAGTGTGTATATATGATTATTAAATTTTAAAATTAAAAACAAATTTATTGATAGTGAAAAAACGATTTATGAAGCACCATACAGTGCTGAAAGGTATTTAGTAGTGGGAGGGGCACCCCGCCCTCTACCACTATAAAGTCCAGAGGGACCACGCCCTCAAGCACTCTGTAGTTGCAGAGGGAACAGAGACAGTTGTCATTCCAATTCGCCTGAAGAGAACCTTGGGAAAGTTCGAAACGCGTCGCGATAGTATGCCTGAATGACACAAAACCGTAAAAATGAGTACAGCTGCCATCATTTTGAAGGTGGGTGATGTAGCAGAGCTTTGGAAAATTTTCTCATTGACCCATACAGGTCTTGAGTTGGTTAAAATGGCCGCCATCATTGTTGTGGGTGATGTTGCAGAGCCACATAATTTTTTCTCCGTCCACTGTGACGTCGAGCGTCTCCCCATGTCCAGACAGACGTGGGTTATAAGCCCCTCACCACATCTTACTAAAACCTACCATTCGTTTTTTTAATAAAAGTAAACCCTTGTTGGTGGAAACCACGGCAACGTAGCCCGCTTGATTCGAACCCATGGCGATTTAGCCCTACATTTTGTTATTTAATAGTTGTATATGTATTTCTCTAGGGTGTGGCCGCTTTCTTTTCTGGGCCTGGGGTGTCCATTAGTGGTCAGTAGAAAGTGGGCCAGTGCATAACCATTTCTGGGGCCTTAGGGTCCTAGATCTTGGATTTTTCATTCCCCTAACCAAGCCCGTGCCACCGCCTCTGAGCTTCTGGATTGCCCTTCGTCTGGATTTGATTGTGTGTGATGTCTGTGAGTGTGTATATATGATTATTAAATTTTAAAATTAAAAACAAATTTATTGATAGTGAAAAAACGATTTATGAAGCACCATACAGTGCTGAAAGGTATTTAGTAGTGGGAGGGGCACCCCGCCCTCTACCACTATAAAGTCCAGAGGGACCACGCCCTCAAGCACTCTGTAGTTGCAGAGGGAACAGAGACAGTTGTCATTCCAATTCGCCTGAAGAGAACCTTGGGAAAGTTCGAAACGCGTCGCGATAGTATGCCTGAATGACACAAAACCGTAAAAATGAGTACAGCTGCCATCATTTTGAAGGTGGGTGATGTAGCAGAGCTTTGGAAAATTTTCTCATTGACCCATACAGGTCTTGAGTTGGTTAAAATGGCCGCCATCATTGTTGTGGGTGATGTTGCAGAGCCACATAATTTTTTCTCCGTCCACTGTGACGTCGAGCGTCTCCCCATGTCCAGACAGACGTGGGTTATAAGCCCCTCACCACATCTTACTAAAACCTACCATTCGTTTTTTTAATAAAAGTAAACCCTTGTTGGTGGAAACCACGGCAACGTAGCCCGCTTGATTCGAACCCATGGCGATTTAGCCCTACATTTTGTTATTTAATAGTTGTATATGTATTTCTCTAGGGTGTGGCCGCTTTCTTTTCTGGGCCTGGGGTGTCCATTAGTGGTCAGTAGAAAGTGGGCCAGTGCATAACCATTTCTGGGGCCTTAGGGTCCTAGATCTTGGATTTTTCATTCCCCTAACCAAGCCCGTGCCACCGCCTCTGAGCTTCTGGATTGCCCTTCGTCTGGATTTGATTGTGTGTGATGTCTGTGAGTGTGTATATATGATTATTAAATTTTAAAATTAAAAACAAATTTATTGATAGTGAAAAAACGATTTATGAAGCACCATACAGTGCTGAAAGGTATTTAGTAGTGGGAGGGGCACCCCGCCCTCTACCACTATAAAGTCCAGAGGGACCACGCCCTCAAGCACTCTGTAGTTGCAGAGGGAACAGAGACAGTTGTCATTCCAATTCGCCTGAAGAGAACCTTGGGAAAGTTCGAAACGCGTCGCGATAGTATGCCTGAATGACACAAAACCGTAAAAATGAGTACAGCTGCCATCATTTTGAAGGTGGGTGATGTAGCAGAGCTTTGGAAAATTTTCTCATTGACCCATACAGGTCTTGAGTTGGTTAAAATGGCCGCCATCATTGTTGTGGGTGATGTTGCAGAGCCACATAATTTTTTCTCCGTCCACTGTGACGTCGAGCGTCTCCCCATGTCCAGACAGACGTGGGTTATAAGCCCCTCACCACATCTTACTAAAACCTACCATTCGTTTTTTTAATAAAAGTAAACCCTTGTTGGTGGAAACCACGGCAACGTAGCCCGCTTGATTCGAACCCATGGCGATTTAGCCCTACATTTTGTTATTTAATAGTTGTATATGTATTTCTCTAGGGTGTGGCCGCTTTCTTTTCTGGGCCTGGGGTGTCCATTAGTGGTCAGTAGAAAGTGGGCCAGTGCATAACCATTTCTGGGGCCTTAGGGTCCTAGATCTTGGATTTTTCATTCCCCTAACCAAGCCCGTGCCACCGCCTCTGAGCTTCTGGATTGCCCTTCGTCTGGATTTGATTGTGTGTGATGTCTGTGAGTGTGTATATATGATTATTAAATTTTAAAATTAAAAACAAATTTATTGATAGTGAAAAAACGATTTATGAAGCACCATACAGTGCTGAAAGGTATTTAGTAGTGGGAGGGGCACCCCGCCCTCTACCACTATAAAGTCCAGAGGGACCACGCCCTCAAGCACTCTGTAGTTGCAGAGGGAACAGAGACAGTTGTCATTCCAATTCGCCTGAAGAGAACCTTGGGAAAGTTCGAAACGCGTCGCGATAGTATGCCTGAATGACACAAAACCGTAAAAATGAGTACAGCTGCCATCATTTTGAAGGTGGGTGATGTAGCAGAGCTTTGGAAAATTTTCTCATTGACCCATACAGGTCTTGAGTTGGTTAAAATGGCCGCCATCATTGTTGTGGGTGATGTTGCAGAGCCACATAATTTTTTCTCCGTCCACTGTGACGTCGAGCGTCTCCCCATGTCCAGACAGACGTGGGTTATAAGCCCCTCACCACATCTTACTAAAACCTACCATTCGTTTTTTTAATAAAAGTAAACCCTTGTTGGTGGAAACCACGGCAACGTAGCCCGCTTGATTCGAACCCATGGCGATTTAGCCCTACATTTTGTTATTTAATAGTTGTATATGTATTTCTCTAGGGTGTGGCCGCTTTCTTTTCTGGGCCTGGGGTGTCCATTAGTGGTCAGTAGAAAGTGGGCCAGTGCATAACCATTTCTGGGGCCTTAGGGTCCTAGATCTTGGATTTTTCATTCCCCTAACCAAGCCTGTGCCACCGCCTCTGAGCTTCTGGATTGCCCTTCGTCTGGATTTGATTGTGTGTGATGTCTGTGAGTGTGTATATATGATTATTAAATTTTAAAATTAAAAACAAATTTATTGATAGTGAAAAAACGATTTATGAAGCACCATACAGTGCTGAAAGGTATTTAGTAGTGGGAGGGGCACCCCGCCCTCTACCACTATAAAGTCCAGAGGGACCACGCCCTCAAGCACTCTGTAGTTGCAGAGGGAACAGAGACAGTTGTCATTCCAATTCGCCTGAAGAGAACCTTGGGAAAGTTCGAAACGCGTCGCGATAGTATGCCTGAATGACACAAAACCGTAAAAATGAGTACAGCTGCCATCATTTTGAAGGTGGGTGATGTAGCAGAGCTTTGGAAAATTTTCTCATTGACCCATACAGGTCTTGAGTTGGTTAAAATGGCCGCCATCATTGTTGTGGGTGATGTTGCAGAGCCACATAATTTTTTCTCCGTCCACTGTGACGTCGAGCGTCTCCCCATGTCCAGACAGACGTGGGTTATAAGCCCCTCACCACATCTTACTAAAACCTACCATTCGTTTTTTTAATAAAAGTAAACCCTTGTTGGTGGAAACCACGGCAACGTAGCCCGCTTGATTCGAACCCATGGCGATTTAGCCCTACATTTTGTTATTTAATAGTTGTATATGTATTTCTCTAGGGTGTGGCCGCTTTCTTTTCTGGGCCTGGGGTGTCCATTAGTGGTCAGTAGAAAGTGGGCCAGTGCATAACCATTTCTGGGGCCTTAGGGTCCTAGATCTTGGATTTTTCATTCCCCTAACCAAGCCCGTGCCACCGCCTCTGAGCTTCTGGATTGCCCTTCGTCTGGATTTGATTGTGTGTGATGTCTGTGAGTGTGTATATATGATTATTAAATTTTAAAATTAAAAACAAATTTATTGATAGTGAAAAAACGATTTATGAAGCACCATACAGTGCTGAAAGGTATTTAGTAGTGGGAGGGGCACCCCGCCCTCTACCACTATAAAGTCCAGAGGGACCACGCCCTCAAGCACTCTGTAGTTGCAGAGGGAACAGAGACAGTTGTCATTCCAATTCGCCTGAAGAGAACCTTGGGAAAGTTCGAAACGCGTCGCGATAGTATGCCTGAATGACACAAAACCGTAAAAATGAGTACAGCTGCCATCATTTTGAAGGTGGGTGATGTAGCAGAGCTTTGGAAAATTTTCTCATTGACCCATACAGGTCTTGAGTTGGTTAAAATGGCCGCCATCATTGTTGTGGGTGATGTTGCAGAGCCACATAATTTTTTCTCCGTCCACTGTGACGTCGAGCGTCTCCCCATGTCCAGACAGACGTGGGTTATAAGCCCCTCACCACATCTTACTAAAACCTACCATTCGTTTTTTTAATAAAAGTAAACCCTTGTTGGTGGAAACCACGGCAACGTAGCCCGCTTGATTCGAACCCATGGCGATTTAGCCCTACATTTTGTTATTTAATAGTTGTATATGTATTTCTCTAGGGTGTGGCCGCTTTCTTTTCTGGGCCTGGGGTGTCCATTAGTGGTCAGTAGAAAGTGGGCCAGTGCATAACCATTTCTGGGGCCTTAGGGTCCTAGATCTTGGATTTTTCATTCCCCTAACCAAGCCCGTGCCACCGCCTCTGAGCTTCTGGATTGCCCTTCGTCTGGATTTGATTGTGTGTGATGTCTGTGAGTGTGTATATATGATTATTAAATTTTAAAATTAAAAACAAATTTATTGATAGTGAAAAAACGATTTATGAAGCACCATACAGTGCTGAAAGGTATTTAGTAGTGGGAGGGGCACCCCGCCCTCTACCACTATAAAGTCCAGAGGGACCACGCCCTCAAGCACTCTGTAGTTGCAGAGGGAACAGAGACAGTTGTCATTCCAATTCGCCTGAAGAGAACCTTGGGAAAGTTCGAAACGCGTCGCGATAGTATGCCTGAATGACACAAAACCGTAAAAATGAGTACAGCTGCCATCATTTTGAAGGTGGGTGATGTAGCAGAGCTTTGGAAAATTTTCTCATTGACCCATACAGGTCTTGAGTTGGTTAAAATGGCCGCCATCATTGTTGTGGGTGATGTTGCAGAGCCACATAATTTTTTCTCCGTCCACTGTGACGTCGAGCGTCTCCCCATGTCCAGACAGACGTGGGTTATAAGCCCCTCACCACATCTTACTAAAACCTACCATTCGTTTTTTTAATAAAAGTAAACCCTTGTTGGTGGAAACCACGGCAACGTAGCCCGCTTGATTCGAACCCATGGCGATTTAGCCCTACATTTTGTTATTTAATAGTTGTATATGTATTTCTCTAGGGTGTGGCCGCTTTCTTTTCTGGGCCTGGGGTGTCCATTAGTGGTCAGTAGAAAGTGGGCCAGTGCATAACCATTTCTGGGGCCTTAGGGTCCTAGATCTTGGATTTTTCATTCCCCTAACCAAGCCCGTGCCACCGCCTCTGAGCTTCTGGATTGCCCTTCGTCTGGATTTGATTGTGTGTGATGTCTGTGAGTGTGTATATATGATTATTAAATTTTAAAATTAAAAACAAATTTATTGATAGTGAAAAAACGATTTATGAAGCACCATACAGTGCTGAAAGGTATTTAGTAGTGGGAGGGGCACCCCGCCCTCTACCACTATAAAGTCCAGAGGGACCACGCCCTCAAGCACTCTGTAGTTGCAGAGGGAACAGAGACAGTTGTCATTCCAATTCGCCTGAAGAGAACCTTGGGAAAGTTCGAAACGCGTCGCGATAGTATGCCTGAATGACACAAAACCGTAAAAATGAGTACAGCTGCCATCATTTTGAAGGTGGGTGATGTAGCAGAGCTTTGGAAAATTTTCTCATTGACCCATACAGGTCTTGAGTTGGTTAAAATGGCCGCCATCATTGTTGTGGGTGATGTTGCAGAGCCACATAATTTTTTCTCCGTCCACTGTGACGTCGAGCGTCTCCCCATGTCCAGACAGACGTGGGTTATAAGCCCCTCACCACATCTTACTAAAACCTACCATTCGTTTTTTTAATAAAAGTAAACCCTTGTTGGTGGAAACCACGGCAACGTAGCCCGCTTGATTCGAACCCATGGCGATTTAGCCCTACATTTTGTTATTTAATAGTTGTATATGTATTTCTCTAGGGTGTGGCCGCTTTCTTTTCTGGGCCTGGGGTGTCCATTAGTGGTCAGTAGAAAGTGGGCCAGTGCATAACCATTTCTGGGGCCTTAGGGTCCTAGATCTTGGATTTTTCATTCCCCTAACCAAGCCCGTGCCACCGCCTCTGAGCTTCTGGATTGCCCTTCGTCTGGATTTGATTGTGTGTGATGTCTGTGAGTGTGTATATATGATTATTAAATTTTAAAATTAAAAACAAATTTATTGATAGTGAAAAAACGATTTATGAAGCACCATACAGTGCTGAAAGGTATTTAGTAGTGGGAGGGGCACCCCGCCCTCTACCACTATAAAGTCCAGAGGGACCACGCCCTCAAGCACTCTGTAGTTGCAGAGGGAACAGAGACAGTTGTCATTCCAATTCGCCTGAAGAGAACCTTGGGAAAGTTCGAAACGCGTCGCGATAGTATGCCTGAATGACACAAAACCGTAAAAATGAGTACAGCTGCCATCATTTTGAAGGTGGGTGATGTAGCAGAGCTTTGGAAAATTTTCTCATTGACCCATACAGGTCTTGAGTTGGTTAAAATGGCCGCCATCATTGTTGTGGGTGATGTTGCAGAGCCACATAATTTTTTCTCCGTCCACTGTGACGTCGAGCGTCTCCCCATGTCCAGACAGACGTGGGTTATAAGCCCCTCACCACATCTTACTAAAACCTACCATTCGTTTTTTTAATAAAAGTAAACCCTTGTTGGTGGAAACCACGGCAACGTAGCCCGCTTGATTCGAACCCATGGCGATTTAGCCCTACATTTTGTTATTTAATAGTTGTATATGTATTTCTCTAGGGTGTGGCCGCTTTCTTTTCTGGGCCTGGGGTGTCCATTAGTGGTCAGTAGAAAGTGGGCCAGTGCATAACCATTTCTGGGGCCTTAGGGTCCTAGATCTTGGATTTTTCATTCCCCTAACCAAGCCCGTGCCACCGCCTCTGAGCTTCTGGATTGCCCTTCGTCTGGATTTGATTGTGTGTGATGTCTGTGAGTGTGTATATATGATTATTAAATTTTAAAATTAAAAACAAATTTATTGATAGTGAAAAAACGATTTATGAAGCACCATACAGTGCTGAAAGGTATTTAGTAGTGGGAGGGGCACCCCGCCCTCTACCACTATAAAGTCCAGAGGGACCACGCCCTCAAGCACTCTGTAGTTGCAGAGGGAACAGAGACAGTTGTCATTCCAATTCGCCTGAAGAGAACCTTGGGAAAGTTCGAAACGCGTCGCGATAGTATGCCTGAATGACACAAAACCGTAAAAATGAGTACAGCTGCCATCATTTTGAAGGTGGGTGATGTAGCAGAGCTTTGGAAAATTTTCTCATTGACCCATACAGGTCTTGAGTTGGTTAAAATGGCCGCCATCATTGTTGTGGGTGATGTTGCAGAGCCACATAATTTTTTCTCCGTCCACTGTGACGTCGAGCGTCTCCCCATGTCCAGACAGACGTGGGTTATAAGCCCCTCACCACATCTTACTAAAACCTACCATTCGTTTTTTTAATAAAAGTAAACCCTTGTTGGTGGAAACCACGGCAACGTAGCCCGCTTGATTCGAACCCATGGCGATTTAGCCCTACATTTTGTTATTTAATAGTTGTATATGTATTTCTCTAGGGTGTGGCCGCTTTCTTTTCTGGGCCTGGGGTGTCCATTAGTGGTCAGTAGAAAGTGGGCCAGTGCATAACCATTTCTGGGGCCTTAGGGTCCTAGATCTTGGATTTTTCATTCCCCTAACCAAGCCCGTGCCACCGCCTCTGAGCTTCTGGATTGCCCTTCGTCTGGATTTGATTGTGTGTGATGTCTGTGAGTGTGTATATATGATTATTAAATTTTAAAATTAAAAACAAATTTATTGATAGTGAAAAAACGATTTATGAAGCACCATACAGTGCTGAAAGGTATTTAGTAGTGGGAGGGGCACCCCGCCCTCTACCACTATAAAGTCCAGAGGGACCACGCCCTCAAGCACTCTGTAGTTGCAGAGGGAACAGAGACAGTTGTCATTCCAATTCGCCTGAAGAGAACCTTGGGAAAGTTCGAAACGCGTCGCGATAGTATGCCTGAATGACACAAAACCGTAAAAATGAGTACAGCTGCCATCATTTTGAAGGTGGGTGATGTAGCAGAGCTTTGGAAAATTTTCTCATTGACCCATACAGGTCTTGAGTTGGTTAAAATGGCCGCCATCATTGTTGTGGGTGATGTTGCAGAGCCACATAATTTTTTCTCCGTCCACTGTGACGTCGAGCGTCTCCCCATGTCCAGACAGACGTGGGTTATAAGCCCCTCACCACATCTTACTAAAACCTACCATTCGTTTTTTTAATAAAAGTAAACCCTTGTTGGTGGAAACCACGGCAACGTAGCCCGCTTGATTCGAACCCATGGCGATTTAGCCCTACATTTTGTTATTTAATAGTTGTATATGTATTTCTCTAGGGTGTGGCCGCTTTCTTTTCTGGGCCTGGGGTGTCCATTAGTGGTCAGTAGAAAGTGGGCCAGTGCATAACCATTTCTGGGGCCTTAGGGTCCTAGATCTTGGATTTTTCATTCCCCTAACCAAGCCCGTGCCACCGCCTCTGAGCTTCTGGATTGCCCTTCGTCTGGATTTGATTGTGTGTGATGTCTGTGAGTGTGTATATATGATTATTAAATTTTAAAATTAAAAACAAATTTATTGATAGTGAAAAAACGATTTATGAAGCACCATACAGTGCTGAAAGGTATTTAGTAGTGGGAGGGGCACCCCGCCCTCTACCACTATAAAGTCCAGAGGGACCACGCCCTCAAGCACTCTGTAGTTGCAGAGGGAACAGAGACAGTTGTCATTCCAATTCGCCTGAAGAGAACCTTGGGAAAGTTCGAAACGCGTCGCGATAGTATGCCTGAATGACACAAAACCGTAAAAATGAGTACAGCTGCCATCATTTTGAAGGTGGGTGATGTAGCAGAGCTTTGGAAAATTTTCTCATTGACCCATACAGGTCTTGAGTTGGTTAAAATGGCCGCCATCATTGTTGTGGGTGATGTTGCAGAGCCACATAATTTTTTCTCCGTCCACTGTGACGTCGAGCGTCTCCCCATGTCCAGACAGACGTGGGTTATAAGCCCCTCACCACATCTTACTAAAACCTACCATTCGTTTTTTTAATAAAAGTAAACCCTTGTTGGTGGAAACCACGGCAACGTAGCCCGCTTGATTCGAACCCATGGCGATTTAGCCCTACATTTTGTTATTTAATAGTTGTATATGTATTTCTCTAGGGTGTGGCCGCTTTCTTTTCTGGGCCTGGGGTGTCCATTAGTGGTCAGTAGAAAGTGGGCCAGTGCATAACCATTTCTGGGGCCTTAGGGTCCTAGATCTTGGATTTTTCATTCCCCTAACCAAGCCCGTGCCACCGCCTCTGAGCTTCTGGATTGCCCTTCGTCTGGATTTGATTGTGTGTGATGTCTGTGAGTGTGTATATATGATTATTAAATTTTAAAATTAAAAACAAATTTATTGATAGTGAAAAAACGATTTATGAAGCACCATACAGTGCTGAAAGGTATTTAGTAGTGGGAGGGGCACCCCGCCCTCTACCACTATAAAGTCCAGAGGGACCACGCCCTCAAGCACTCTGTAGTTGCAGAGGGAACAGAGACAGTTGTCATTCCAATTCGCCTGAAGAGAACCTTGGGAAAGTTCGAAACGCGTCGCGATAGTATGCCTGAATGACACAAAACCGTAAAAATGAGTACAGCTGCCATCATTTTGAAGGTGGGTGATGTAGCAGAGCTTTGGAAAATTTTCTCATTGACCCATACAGGTCTTGAGTTGGTTAAAATGGCCGCCATCATTGTTGTGGGTGATGTTGCAGAGCCACATAATTTTTTCTCCGTCCACTGTGACGTCGAGCGTCTCCCCATGTCCAGACAGACGTGGGTTATAAGCCCCTCACCACATCTTACTAAAACCTACCATTCGTTTTTTTAATAAAAGTAAACCCTTGTTGGTGGAAACCACGGCAACGTAGCCCGCTTGATTCGAACCCATGGCGATTTAGCCCTACATTTTGTTATTTAATAGTTGTATATGTATTTCTCTAGGGTGTGGCCGCTTTCTTTTCTGGGCCTGGGGTGTCCATTAGTGGTCAGTAGAAAGTGGGCCAGTGCATAACCATTTCTGGGGCCTTAGGGTCCTAGATCTTGGATTTTTCATTCCCCTAACCAAGCCCGTGCCACCGCCTCTGAGCTTCTGGATTGCCCTTCGTCTGGATTTGATTGTGTGTGATGTCTGTGAGTGTGTATATATGATTATTAAATTTTAAAATTAAAAACAAATTTATTGATAGTGAAAAAACGATTTATGAAGCACCATACAGTGCTGAAAGGTATTTAGTAGTGGGAGGGGCACCCCGCCCTCTACCACTATAAAGTCCAGAGGGACCACGCCCTCAAGCACTCTGTAGTTGCAGAGGGAACAGAGACAGTTGTCATTCCAATTCGCCTGAAGAGAACCTTGGGAAAGTTCGAAACGCGTCGCGATAGTATGCCTGAATGACACAAAACCGTAAAAATGAGTACAGCTGCCATCATTTTGAAGGTGGGTGATGTAGCAGAGCTTTGGAAAATTTTCTCATTGACCCATACAGGTCTTGAGTTGGTTAAAATGGCCGCCATCATTGTTGTGGGTGATGTTGCAGAGCCACATAATTTTTTCTCCGTCCACTGTGACGTCGAGCGTCTCCCCATGTCCAGACAGACGTGGGTTATAAGCCCCTCACCACATCTTACTAAAACCTACCATTCGTTTTTTTAATAAAAGTAAACCCTTGTTGGTGGAAACCACGGCAACGTAGCCCGCTTGATTCGAACCCATGGCGATTTAGCCCTACATTTTGTTATTTAATAGTTGTATATGTATTTCTCTAGGGTGTGGCCGCTTTCTTTTCTGGGCCTGGGGTGTCCATTAGTGGTCAGTAGAAAGTGGGCCAGTGCATAACCATTTCTGGGGCCTTAGGGTCCTAGATCTTGGATTTTTCATTCCCCTAACCAAGCCCGTGCCACCGCCTCTGAGCTTCTGGATTGCCCTTCGTCTGGATTTGATTGTGTGTGATGTCTGTGAGTGTGTATATATGATTATTAAATTTTAAAATTAAAAACAAATTTATTGATAGTGAAAAAACGATTTATGAAGCACCATACAGTGCTGAAAGGTATTTAGTAGTGGGAGGGGCACCCCGCCCTCTACCACTATAAAGTCCAGAGGGACCACGCCCTCAAGCACTCTGTAGTTGCAGAGGGAACAGAGACAGTTGTCATTCCAATTCGCCTGAAGAGAACCTTGGGAAAGTTCGAAACGCGTCGCGATAGTATGCCTGAATGACACAAAACCGTAAAAATGAGTACAGCTGCCATCATTTTGAAGGTGGGTGATGTAGCAGAGCTTTGGAAAATTTTCTCATTGACCCATACAGGTCTTGAGTTGGTTAAAATGGCCGCCATCATTGTTGTGGGTGATGTTGCAGAGCCACATAATTTTTTCTCCGTCCACTGTGACGTCGAGCGTCTCCCCATGTCCAGACAGACGTGGGTTATAAGCCCCTCACCACATCTTACTAAAACCTACCATTCGTTTTTTTAATAAAAGTAAACCCTTGTTGGTGGAAACCACGGCAACGTAGCCCGCTTGATTCGAACCCATGGCGATTTAGCCCTACATTTTGTTATTTAATAGTTGTATATGTATTTCTCTAGGGTGTGGCCGCTTTCTTTTCTGGGCCTGGGGTGTCCATTAGTGGTCAGTAGAAAGTGGGCCAGTGCATAACCATTTCTGGGGCCTTAGGGTCCTAGATCTTGGATTTTTCATTCCCCTAACCAAGCCCGTGCCACCGCCTCTGAGCTTCTGGATTGCCCTTCGTCTGGATTTGATTGTGTGTGATGTCTGTGAGTGTGTATATATGATTATTAAATTTTAAAATTAAAAACAAATTTATTGATAGTGAAAAAACGATTTATGAAGCACCATACAGTGCTGAAAGGTATTTAGTAGTGGGAGGGGCACCCCGCCCTCTACCACTATAAAGTCCAGAGGGACCACGCCCTCAAGCACTCTGTAGTTGCAGAGGGAACAGAGACAGTTGTCATTCCAATTCGCCTGAAGAGAACCTTGGGAAAGTTCGAAACGCGTCGCGATAGTATGCCTGAATGACACAAAACCGTAAAAATGAGTACAGCTGCCATCATTTTGAAGGTGGGTGATGTAGCAGAGCTTTGGAAAATTTTCTCATTGACCCATACAGGTCTTGAGTTGGTTAAAATGGCCGCCATCATTGTTGTGGGTGATGTTGCAGAGCCACATAATTTTTTCTCCGTCCACTGTGACGTCGAGCGTCTCCCCATGTCCAGACAGACGTGGGTTATAAGCCCCTCACCACATCTTACTAAAACCTACCATTCGTTTTTTTAATAAAAGTAAACCCTTGTTGGTGGAAACCACGGCAACGTAGCCCGCTTGATTCGAACCCATGGCGATTTAGCCCTACATTTTGTTATTTAATAGTTGTATATGTATTTCTCTAGGGTGTGGCCGCTTTCTTTTCTGGGCCTGGGGTGTCCATTAGTGGTCAGTAGAAAGTGGGCCAGTGCATAACCATTTCTGGGGCCTTAGGGTCCTAGATCTTGGATTTTTCATTCCCCTAACCAAGCCCGTGCCACCGCCTCTGAGCTTCTGGATTGCCCTTCGTCTGGATTTGATTGTGTGTGATGTCTGTGAGTGTGTATATATGATTATTAAATTTTAAAATTAAAAACAAATTTATTGATAGTGAAAAAACGATTTATGAAGCACCATACAGTGCTGAAAGGTATTTAGTAGTGGGAGGGGCACCCCGCCCTCTACCACTATAAAGTCCAGAGGGACCACGCCCTCAAGCACTCTGTAGTTGCAGAGGGAACAGAGACAGTTGTCATTCCAATTCGCCTGAAGAGAACCTTGGGAAAGTTCGAAACGCGTCGCGATAGTATGCCTGAATGACACAAAACCGTAAAAATGAGTACAGCTGCCATCATTTTGAAGGTGGGTGATGTAGCAGAGCTTTGGAAAATTTTCTCATTGACCCATACAGGTCTTGAGTTGGTTAAAATGGCCGCCATCATTGTTGTGGGTGATGTTGCAGAGCCACATAATTTTTTCTCCGTCCACTGTGACGTCGAGCGTCTCCCCATGTCCAGACAGACGTGGGTTATAAGCCCCTCACCACATCTTACTAAAACCTACCATTCGTTTTTTTAATAAAAGTAAACCCTTGTTGGTGGAAACCACGGCAACGTAGCCCGCTTGATTCGAACCCATGGCGATTTAGCCCTACATTTTGTTATTTAATAGTTGTATATGTATTTCTCTAGGGTGTGGCCGCTTTCTTTTCTGGGCCTGGGGTGTCCATTAGTGGTCAGTAGAAAGTGGGCCAGTGCATAACCATTTCTGGGGCCTTAGGGTCCTAGATCTTGGATTTTTCATTCCCCTAACCAAGCCCGTGCCACCGCCTCTGAGCTTCTGGATTGCCCTTCGTCTGGATTTGATTGTGTGTGATGTCTGTGAGTGTGTATATATGATTATTAAATTTTAAAATTAAAAACAAATTTATTGATAGTGAAAAAACGATTTATGAAGCACCATACAGTGCTGAAAGGTATTTAGTAGTGGGAGGGGCACCCCGCCCTCTACCACTATAAAGTCCAGAGGGACCACGCCCTCAAGCACTCTGTAGTTGCAGAGGGAACAGAGACAGTTGTCATTCCAATTCGCCTGAAGAGAACCTTGGGAAAGTTCGAAACGCGTCGCGATAGTATGCCTGAATGACACAAAACCGTAAAAATGAGTACAGCTGCCATCATTTTGAAGGTGGGTGATGTAGCAGAGCTTTGGAAAATTTTCTCATTGACCCATACAGGTCTTGAGTTGGTTAAAATGGCCGCCATCATTGTTGTGGGTGATGTTGCAGAGCCACATAATTTTTTCTCCGTCCACTGTGACGTCGAGCGTCTCCCCATGTCCAGACAGACGTGGGTTATAAGCCCCTCACCACATCTTACTAAAACCTACCATTCGTTTTTTTAATAAAAGTAAACCCTTGTTGGTGGAAACCACGGCAACGTAGCCCGCTTGATTCGAACCCATGGCGATTTAGCCCTACATTTTGTTATTTAATAGTTGTATATGTATTTCTCTAGGGTGTGGCCGCTTTCTTTTCTGGGCCTGGGGTGTCCATTAGTGGTCAGTAGAAAGTGGGCCAGTGCATAACCATTTCTGGGGCCTTAGGGTCCTAGATCTTGGATTTTTCATTCCCCTAACCAAGCCCGTGCCACCGCCTCTGAGCTTCTGGATTGCCCTTCGTCTGGATTTGATTGTGTGTGATGTCTGTGAGTGTGTATATATGATTATTAAATTTTAAAATTAAAAACAAATTTATTGATAGTGAAAAAACGATTTATGAAGCACCATACAGTGCTGAAAGGTATTTAGTAGTGGGAGGGGCACCCCGCCCTCTACCACTATAAAGTCCAGAGGGACCACGCCCTCAAGCACTCTGTAGTTGCAGAGGGAACAGAGACAGTTGTCATTCCAATTCGCCTGAAGAGAACCTTGGGAAAGTTCGAAACGCGTCGCGATAGTATGCCTGAATGACACAAAACCGTAAAAATGAGTACAGCTGCCATCATTTTGAAGGTGGGTGATGTAGCAGAGCTTTGGAAAATTTTCTCATTGACCCATACAGGTCTTGAGTTGGTTAAAATGGCCGCCATCATTGTTGTGGGTGATGTTGCAGAGCCACATAATTTTTTCTCCGTCCACTGTGACGTCGAGCGTCTCCCCATGTCCAGACAGACGTGGGTTATAAGCCCCTCACCACATCTTACTAAAACCTACCATTCGTTTTTTTAATAAAAGTAAACCCTTGTTGGTGGAAACCACGGCAACGTAGCCCGCTTGATTCGAACCCATGGCGATTTAGCCCTACATTTTGTTATTTAATAGTTGTATATGTATTTCTCTAGGGTGTGGCCGCTTTCTTTTCTGGGCCTGGGGTGTCCATTAGTGGTCAGTAGAAAGTGGGCCAGTGCATAACCATTTCTGGGGCCTTAGGGTCCTAGATCTTGGATTTTTCATTCCCCTAACCAAGCCCGTGCCACCGCCTCTGAGCTTCTGGATTGCCCTTCGTCTGGATTTGATTGTGTGTGATGTCTGTGAGTGTGTATATATGATTATTAAATTTTAAAATTAAAAACAAATTTATTGATAGTGAAAAAACGATTTATGAAGCACCATACAGTGCTGAAAGGTATTTAGTAGTGGGAGGGGCACCCCGCCCTCTACCACTATAAAGTCCAGAGGGACCACGCCCTCAAGCACTCTGTAGTTGCAGAGGGAACAGAGACAGTTGTCATTCCAATTCGCCTGAAGAGAACCTTGGGAAAGTTCGAAACGCGTCGCGATAGTATGCCTGAATGACACAAAACCGTAAAAATGAGTACAGCTGCCATCATTTTGAAGGTGGGTGATGTAGCAGAGCTTTGGAAAATTTTCTCATTGACCCATACAGGTCTTGAGTTGGTTAAAATGGCCGCCATCATTGTTGTGGGTGATGTTGCAGAGCCACATAATTTTTTCTCCGTCCACTGTGACGTCGAGCGTCTCCCCATGTCCAGACAGACGTGGGTTATAAGCCCCTCACCACATCTTACTAAAACCTACCATTCGTTTTTTTAATAAAAGTAAACCCTTGTTGGTGGAAACCACGGCAACGTAGCCCGCTTGATTCGAACCCATGGCGATTTAGCCCTACATTTTGTTATTTAATAGTTGTATATGTATTTCTCTAGGGTGTGGCCGCTTTCTTTTCTGGGCCTGGGGTGTCCATTAGTGGTCAGTAGAAAGTGGGCCAGTGCATAACCATTTCTGGGGCCTTAGGGTCCTAGATCTTGGATTTTTCATTCCCCTAACCAAGCCTGTGCCACCGCCTCTGAGCTTCTGGATTGCCCTTCGTCTGGATTTGATTGTGTGTGATGTCTGTGAGTGTGTATATATGATTATTAAATTTTAAAATTAAAAACAAATTTATTGATAGTGAAAAAACGATTTATGAAGCACCATACAGTGCTGAAAGGTATTTAGTAGTGGGAGGGGCACCCCGCCCTCTACCACTATAAAGTCCAGAGGGACCACGCCCTCAAGCACTCTGTAGTTGCAGAGGGAACAGAGACAGTTGTCATTCCAATTCGCCTGAAGAGAACCTTGGGAAAGTTCGAAACGCGTCGCGATAGTATGCCTGAATGACACAAAACCGTAAAAATGAGTACAGCTGCCATCATTTTGAAGGTGGGTGATGTAGCAGAGCTTTGGAAAATTTTCTCATTGACCCATACAGGTCTTGAGTTGGTTAAAATGGCCGCCATCATTGTTGTGGGTGATGTTGCAGAGCCACATAATTTTTTCTCCGTCCACTGTGACGTCGAGCGTCTCCCCATGTCCAGACAGACGTGGGTTATAAGCCCCTCACCACATCTTACTAAAACCTACCATTCGTTTTTTTAATAAAAGTAAACCCTTGTTGGTGGAAACCACGGCAACGTAGCCCGCTTGATTCGAACCCATGGCGATTTAGCCCTACATTTTGTTATTTAATAGTTGTATATGTATTTCTCTAGGGTGTGGCCGCTTTCTTTTC
The DNA here is from genome assembly GCA_021554675.1 of Leuciscus idus. Classification (NCBI taxonomy): domain Eukaryota; kingdom Metazoa; phylum Chordata; class Actinopteri; order Cypriniformes; family Leuciscidae; genus Leuciscus; species Leuciscus idus. Next base: position 42,474,145 of record CM038630.1, on the reverse strand, counting down.
TGGGCCTGGGGTGTCCATTAGTGGTCAGTAGAAAGTGGGCCAGTGCATAACCATTTCTGGGGCCTTAGGGTCCTAGATCTTGGATTTTTCATTCCCCTAACCAAGCCCGTGCCACCGCCTCTGAGCTTCTGGATTGCCCTTCGTCTGGATTTGATTGTGTGTGATGTCTGTGAGTGTGTATATATGATTATTAAATTTTAAAATTAAAAACAAATTTATTGATAGTGAAAAAACGATTTATGAAGCACCATACAGTGCTGAAAGGTATTTAGTAGTGGGAGGGGCACCCCGCCCTCTACCACTATAAAGTCCAGAGGGACCACGCCCTCAAGCACTCTGTAGTTGCAGAGGGAACAGAGACAGTTGTCATTCCAATTCGCCTGAAGAGAACCTTGGGAAAGTTCGAAACGCGTCGCGATAGTATGCCTGAATGACACAAAACCGTAAAAATGAGTACAGCTGCCATCATTTTGAAGGTGGGTGATGTAGCAGAGCTTTGGAAAATTTTCTCATTGACCCATACAGGTCTTGAGTTGGTTAAAATGGCCGCCATCATTGTTGTGGGTGATGTTGCAGAGCCACATAATTTTTTCTCCGTCCACTGTGACGTCGAGCGTCTCCCCATGTCCAGACAGACGTGGGTTATAAGCCCCTCACCACATCTTACTAAAACCTACCATTCGTTTTTTTAATAAAAGTAAACCCTTGTTGGTGGAAACCACGGCAACGTAGCCCGCTTGATTCGAACCCATGGCGATTTAGCCCTACATTTTGTTATTTAATAGTTGTATATGTATTTCTCTAGGGTGTGGCCGCTTTCTTTTCTGGGCCTGGGGTGTCCATTAGTGGTCAGTAGAAAGTGGGCCAGTGCATAACCATTTCTGGGGCCTTAGGGTCCTAGATCTTGGATTTTTCATTCCCCTAACCAAGCCCGTGCCACCGCCTCTGAGCTTCTGGATTGCCCTTCGTCTGGATTTGATTGTGTGTGATGTCTGTGAGTGTGTATATATGATTATTAAATTTTAAAATTAAAAACAAATTTATTGATAGTGAAAAAACGATTTATGAAGCACCATACAGTGCTGAAAGGTATTTAGTAGTGGGAGGGGCACCCCGCCCTCTACCACTATAAAGTCCAGAGGGACCACGCCCTCAAGCACTCTGTAGTTGCAGAGGGAACAGAGACAGTTGTCATTCCAATTCGCCTGAAGAGAACCTTGGGAAAGTTCGAAACGCGTCGCGATAGTATGCCTGAATGACACAAAACCGTAAAAATGAGTACAGCTGCCATCATTTTGAAGGTGGGTGATGTAGCAGAGCTTTGGAAAATTTTCTCATTGACCCATACAGGTCTTGAGTTGGTTAAAATGGCCGCCATCATTGTTGTGGGTGATGTTGCAGAGCCACATAATTTTTTCTCCGTCCACTGTGACGTCGAGCGTCTCCCCATGTCCAGACAGACGTGGGTTATAAGCCCCTCACCACATCTTACTAAAACCTACCATTCGTTTTTTTAATAAAAGTAAACCCTTGTTGGTGGAAACCACGGCAACGTAGCCCGCTTGATTCGAACCCATGGCGATTTAGCCCTACATTTTGTTATTTAATAGTTGTATATGTATTTCTCTAGGGTGTGGCCGCTTTCTTTTCTGGGCCTGGGGTGTCCATTAGTGGTCAGTAGAAAGTGGGCCAGTGCATAACCATTTCTGGGGCCTTAGGGTCCTAGATCTTGGATTTTTCATTCCCCTAACCAAGCCCGTGCCACCGCCTCTGAGCTTCTGGATTGCCCTTCGTCTGGATTTGATTGTGTGTGATGTCTGTGAGTGTGTATATATGATTATTAAATTTTAAAATTAAAAACAAATTTATTGATAGTGAAAAAACGATTTATGAAGCACCATACAGTGCTGAAAGGTATTTAGTAGTGGGAGGGGCACCCCGCCCTCTACCACTATAAAGTCCAGAGGGACCACGCCCTCAAGCACTCTGTAGTTGCAGAGGGAACAGAGACAGTTGTCATTCCAATTCGCCTGAAGAGAACCTTGGGAAAGTTCGAAACGCGTCGCGATAGTATGCCTGAATGACACAAAACCGTAAAAATGAGTACAGCTGCCATCATTTTGAAGGTGGGTGATGTAGCAGAGCTTTGGAAAATTTTCTCATTGACCCATACAGGTCTTGAGTTGGTTAAAATGGCCGCCATCATTGTTGTGGGTGATGTTGCAGAGCCACATAATTTTTTCTCCGTCCACTGTGACGTCGAGCGTCTCCCCATGTCCAGACAGACGTGGGTTATAAGCCCCTCACCACATCTTACTAAAACCTACCATTCGTTTTTTTAATAAAAGTAAACCCTTGTTGGTGGAAACCACGGCAACGTAGCCCGCTTGATTCGAACCCATGGCGATTTAGCCCTACATTTTGTTATTTAATAGTTGTATATGTATTTCTCTAGGGTGTGGCCGCTTTCTTTTCTGGGCCTGGGGTGTCCATTAGTGGTCAGTAGAAAGTGGGCCAGTGCATAACCATTTCTGGGGCCTTAGGGTCCTAGATCTTGGATTTTTCATTCCCCTAACCAAGCCCGTGCCACCGCCTCTGAGCTTCTGGATTGCCCTTCGTCTGGATTTGATTGTGTGTGATGTCTGTGAGTGTGTATATATGATTATTAAATTTTAAAATTAAAAACAAATTTATTGATAGTGAAAAAACGATTTATGAAGCACCATACAGTGCTGAAAGGTATTTAGTAGTGGGAGGGGCACCCCGCCCTCTACCACTATAAAGTCCAGAGGGACCACGCCCTCAAGCACTCTGTAGTTGCAGAGGGAACAGAGACAGTTGTCATTCCAATTCGCCTGAAGAGAACCTTGGGAAAGTTCGAAACGCGTCGCGATAGTATGCCTGAATGACACAAAACCGTAAAAATGAGTACAGCTGCCATCATTTTGAAGGTGGGTGATGTAGCAGAGCTTTGGAAAATTTTCTCATTGACCCATACAGGTCTTGAGTTGGTTAAAATGGCCGCCATCATTGTTGTGGGTGATGTTGCAGAGCCACATAATTTTTTCTCCGTCCACTGTGACGTCGAGCGTCTCCCCATGTCCAGACAGACGTGGGTTATAAGCCCCTCACCACATCTTACTAAAACCTACCATTCGTTTTTTTAATAAAAGTAAACCCTTGTTGGTGGAAACCACGGCAACGTAGCCCGCTTGATTCGAACCCATGGCGATTTAGCCCTACATTTTGTTATTTAATAGTTGTATATGTATTTCTCTAGGGTGTGGCCGCTTTCTTTTCTGGGCCTGGGGTGTCCATTAGTGGTCAGTAGAAAGTGGGCCAGTGCATAACCATTTCTGGGGCCTTAGGGTCCTAGATCTTGGATTTTTCATTCCCCTAACCAAGCCCGTGCCACCGCCTCTGAGCTTCTGGATTGCCCTTCGTCTGGATTTGATTGTGTGTGATGTCTGTGAGTGTGTATATATGATTATTAAATTTTAAAATTAAAAACAAATTTATTGATAGTGAAAAAACGATTTATGAAGCACCATACAGTGCTGAAAGGTATTTAGTAGTGGGAGGGGCACCCCGCCCTCTACCACTATAAAGTCCAGAGGGACCACGCCCTCAAGCACTCTGTAGTTGCAGAGGGAACAGAGACAGTTGTCATTCCAATTCGCCTGAAGAGAACCTTGGGAAAGTTCGAAACGCGTCGCGATAGTATGCCTGAATGACACAAAACCGTAAAAATGAGTACAGCTGCCATCATTTTGAAGGTGGGTGATGTAGCAGAGCTTTGGAAAATTTTCTCATTGACCCATACAGGTCTTGAGTTGGTTAAAATGGCCGCCATCATTGTTGTGGGTGATGTTGCAGAGCCACATAATTTTTTCTCCGTCCACTGTGACGTCGAGCGTCTCCCCATGTCCAGACAGACGTGGGTTATAAGCCCCTCACCACATCTTACTAAAACCTACCATTCGTTTTTTTAATAAAAGTAAACCCTTGTTGGTGGAAACCACGGCAACGTAGCCCGCTTGATTCGAACCCATGGCGATTTAGCCCTACATTTTGTTATTTAATAGTTGTATATGTATTTCTCTAGGGTGTGGCCGCTTTCTTTTCTGGGCCTGGGGTGTCCATTAGTGGTCAGTAGAAAGTGGGCCAGTGCATAACCATTTCTGGGGCCTTAGGGTCCTAGATCTTGGATTTTTCATTCCCCTAACCAAGCCCGTGCCACCGCCTCTGAGCTTCTGGATTGCCCTTCGTCTGGATTTGATTGTGTGTGATGTCTGTGAGTGTGTATATATGATTATTAAATTTTAAAATTAAAAACAAATTTATTGATAGTGAAAAAACGATTTATGAAGCACCATACAGTGCTGAAAGGTATTTAGTAGTGGGAGGGGCACCCCGCCCTCTACCACTATAAAGTCCAGAGGGACCACGCCCTCAAGCACTCTGTAGTTGCAGAGGGAACAGAGACAGTTGTCATTCCAATTCGCCTGAAGAGAACCTTGGGAAAGTTCGAAACGCGTCGCGATAGTATGCCTGAATGACACAAAACCGTAAAAATGAGTACAGCTGCCATCATTTTGAAGGTGGGTGATGTAGCAGAGCTTTGGAAAATTTTCTCATTGACCCATACAGGTCTTGAGTTGGTTAAAATGGCCGCCATCATTGTTGTGGGTGATGTTGCAGAGCCACATAATTTTTTCTCCGTCCACTGTGACGTCGAGCGTCTCCCCATGTCCAGACAGACGTGGGTTATAAGCCCCTCACCACATCTTACTAAAACCTACCATTCGTTTTTTTAATAAAAGTAAACCCTTGTTGGTGGAAACCACGGCAACGTAGCCCGCTTGATTCGAACCCATGGCGATTTAGCCCTACATTTTGTTATTTAATAGTTGTATATGTATTTCTCTAGGGTGTGGCCGCTTTCTTTTCTGGGCCTGGGGTGTCCATTAGTGGTCAGTAGAAAGTGGGCCAGTGCATAACCATTTCTGGGGCCTTAGGGTCCTAGATCTTGGATTTTTCATTCCCCTAACCAAGCCCGTGCCACCGCCTCTGAGCTTCTGGATTGCCCTTCGTCTGGATTTGATTGTGTGTGATGTCTGTGAGTGTGTATATATGATTATTAAATTTTAAAATTAAAAACAAATTTATTGATAGTGAAAAAACGATTTATGAAGCACCATACAGTGCTGAAAGGTATTTAGTAGTGGGAGGGGCACCCCGCCCTCTACCACTATAAAGTCCAGAGGGACCACGCCCTCAAGCACTCTGTAGTTGCAGAGGGAACAGAGACAGTTGTCATTCCAATTCGCCTGAAGAGAACCTTGGGAAAGTTCGAAACGCGTCGCGATAGTATGCCTGAATGACACAAAACCGTAAAAATGAGTACAGCTGCCATCATTTTGAAGGTGGGTGATGTAGCAGAGCTTTGGAAAATTTTCTCATTGACCCATACAGGTCTTGAGTTGGTTAAAATGGCCGCCATCATTGTTGTGGGTGATGTTGCAGAGCCACATAATTTTTTCTCCGTCCACTGTGACGTCGAGCGTCTCCCCATGTCCAGACAGACGTGGGTTATAAGCCCCTCACCACATCTTACTAAAACCTACCATTCGTTTTTTTAATAAAAGTAAACCCTTGTTGGTGGAAACCACGGCAACGTAGCCCGCTTGATTCGAACCCATGGCGATTTAGCCCTACATTTTGTTATTTAATAGTTGTATATGTATTTCTCTAGGGTGTGGCCGCTTTCTTTTCTGGGCCTGGGGTGTCCATTAGTGGTCAGTAGAAAGTGGGCCAGTGCATAACCATTTCTGGGGCCTTAGGGTCCTAGATCTTGGATTTTTCATTCCCCTAACCAAGCCCGTGCCACCGCCTCTGAGCTTCTGGATTGCCCTTCGTCTGGATTTGATTGTGTGTGATGTCTGTGAGTGTGTATATATGATTATTAAATTTTAAAATTAAAAACAAATTTATTGATAGTGAAAAAACGATTTATGAAGCACCATACAGTGCTGAAAGGTATTTAGTAGTGGGAGGGGCACCCCGCCCTCTACCACTATAAAGTCCAGAGGGACCACGCCCTCAAGCACTCTGTAGTTGCAGAGGGAACAGAGACAGTTGTCATTCCAATTCGCCTGAAGAGAACCTTGGGAAAGTTCGAAACGCGTCGCGATAGTATGCCTGAATGACACAAAACCGTAAAAATGAGTACAGCTGCCATCATTTTGAAGGTGGGTGATGTAGCAGAGCTTTGGAAAATTTTCTCATTGACCCATACAGGTCTTGAGTTGGTTAAAATGGCCGCCATCATTGTTGTGGGTGATGTTGCAGAGCCACATAATTTTTTCTCCGTCCACTGTGACGTCGAGCGTCTCCCCATGTCCAGACAGACGTGGGTTATAAGCCCCTCACCACATCTTACTAAAACCTACCATTCGTTTTTTTAATAAAAGTAAACCCTTGTTGGTGGAAACCACGGCAACGTAGCCCGCTTGATTCGAACCCATGGCGATTTAGCCCTACATTTTGTTATTTAATAGTTGTATATGTATTTCTCTAGGGTGTGGCCGCTTTCTTTTCTGGGCCTGGGGTGTCCATTAGTGGTCAGTAGAAAGTGGGCCAGTGCATAACCATTTCTGGGGCCTTAGGGTCCTAGATCTTGGATTTTTCATTCCCCTAACCCTAACCCTAACTCTCTAACCCTAACCCTAACTCTAACCCTAACCCTAACCTGCACTGACAGGTGAACAGCTGGGGGAAAACTCAAGTTCAGTTTGCGTCAGGGCGTCTGCATGGATGCAGGGTCAAAGGCCAAAGGCCTGGCACGCTACCTCACCTAACCAGCTAAACCTACCCACCACCTGCACAAAAAAACAGAAAACAAAACCAAAAAACACTGACCACTGGCGGGACCTACACAGACCCTACCCAAAATATACCAGGATAGACCACCCCTATATAAAATAACCCTAGATACAACAGCAATTTATAAAATAGACCCCTGTTAAAAAAAAACAAATCTAAAAAATAAAGTGCAGTACCGTGTCTACACACCTGGTGGCGCTAGAGGCGCACCAAACCACCACCAGTCGACTAGCCATACATCAATTACTATATAAACCAAGTTTCGTACAGATAAAACACACCGTTGCAGATATATGGACAGTTAAGATTCGGCCAATCAGATGCCCTTTATGCAAATGAGGGTGGTTACTAATGAGGGTGAAAGTCGTTTTTACCTCCCTACCTAACTCTAACCCTAACCCTAACTCACTCTAACTCTAACCTCTAACCCTAACTCTAACCCTAACCCTAACCCTAACTCTAACCCTAACTCTAGCTGGGGGAAAACTCAAGTTCAGTTTGCGTCAGGGCGTCTGCATGGATGCAGGGTCAAAGGCCAAAGGCCTGGCACGCTACCTCACCTAACCAGCTAAACCTACCCACCACCTGCACAAAAAAACAGAAAACAAAACCAAAAAACACTGACCACTGGCGGGACCTACACAGACCCTACCCAAAATATACCAGGATAGACCACCCCTATATAAAATAACCCTAGATACAACAGCAATTTATAAAATAGACCCCTGTTAAAAAAAAACAAATCTAAAAAATAAAGTGCAGTACCGTGTCTACACACCTGGTGGCGCTAGAGGCGCACCAAACCACCACCAGTCGACTAGCCATACATCAATTACTATATAAACCAAGTTTCGTACAGATAAAACACACCGTTGCAGATATATGGACAGTTAAGATTCGGCCAATCAGATGCCCTTTATGCAAATGAGGGTGGTTACTAATGAGGGTGAAAGTCGTTTTTACCTCCCTACCTAACCTAACCATAGCCCCAAACTAACCCTAAACCCAAACTAACCATTAGGCCAAAGACTACTTTCAATATTTAACACAAAACAATAAAAAAATATGAACAAACAGTCGATCAAACTCATCTATCCATCTATCCATCTATCCATCTATCTATCCATCCATCCATCCATCACTCCATCACTCCATCACTCCATCCATCCATGTATAACACAGGCCTAAAAACATTCACTTTTTCAAACAAAAACTTTTTTTTTTTTAACAAAAAGTTGTTTAAACTCATGTATCTATATATTCATCTATTCATCTATCTATCTATTTATCTATCTATCCATCCATCCATCCATCCATCACTCCATCACTCCATCCATCCATGTATAACACAGGCCTAAAAACATTCACTTTTTCAAACAAAAACATATTTTTTTTAACAAAAAGTGGTTTAAACTCATGTATCTATATATTCATCTATTCATCTATCTATCCATCCATCCATCCATCCATCCATCACTCCATCACTCCATCCATCAATGTAACACAGGCCTAAAAAACATTCACTTTTTCAAACAAAAACATTTTTTTTAACAAAAACATTTTTTTTAACAAAAAGTTGTTTAAACTCATGTACCTATCTATCCATCCATCCATCCATCCATCCATCCATCCATCCATCCATCCATCCATCCATCCATCACTCCATCCATCAATCTATCTATAGAAATAGACACTTACCTGTCAGCATTGGTGCTGTTTCAGCACTCGTGCTGATATGCACGGCAAATGCAACCATTTTGCACTGACAGGTGAACAGCTGGGGGAAAACTCAAGTTCAGTTTGCGTCAGGGCGTCTGCATGGATGCAGGGTCAAAGGCCAAAGGCCTGGCACGCTACCTCACCTAACCAGCTAAACCTACCCACCACCTGCACAAAAAAACAGAAAACAAAACCAAAAAACACTGACCACTGGCGGGACCTACACAGACCCTACCCAAAATATACCAGGATAGACCACCCCTATATAAAATAACCCTAGATACAACAGCAATTTATAAAATAGACCCCTGTTAAAAAAAAACAAATCTAAAAAATAAAGTGCAGTACCGTGTCTACACACCTGGTGGCGCTAGAGGCGCACCAAACCACCACCAGTCGACTAGCCATACATCAATTACTATATAAACCAAGTTTCGTACAGATAAAACACACCGTTGCAGATATATGGACAGTTAAGATTCGGCCAATCAGATGCCCTTTATGCAAATGAGGGTGGTTACTAATGAGGGTGAAAGTCGTTTTTACCTCCCTACCTAACTCTAACCCTAACCCTAACTCACTCTAACTCTAACCTCTAACCCTAACTCTAACCCTAACCCTAACCCTAACTCTAACCCTAACTCTAGCTGGGGGAAAACTCAAGTTCAGTTTGCGTCAGGGCGTCTGCATGGATGCAGGGTCAAAGGCCAAAGGCCTGGCACGCTACCTCACCTAACCAGCTAAACCTACCCACCACCTGCACAAAAAAACAGAAAACAAAACCAAAAAACACTGACCACTGGCGGGACCTACACAGACCCTACCCAAAATATACCAGGATAGACCACCCCTATATAAAATAACCCTAGATACAACAGCAATTTATAAAATAGACCCCTGTTAAAAAAAAACAAATCTAAAAAATAAAGTGCAGTACCGTGTCTACACACCTGGTGGCGCTAGAGGCGCACCAAACCACCACCAGTCGACTAGCCATACATCAATTACTATATAAACCAAGTTTCGTACAGATAAAACACACCGTTGCAGATATATGGACAGTTAAGATTCGGCCAATCAGATGCCCTTTATGCAAATGAGGGTGGTTACTAATGAGGGTGAAAGTCGTTTTTACCTCCCTACCTATATGCCATTTTAACCCTAACCTAACCATAGCCCCAAACTAACCCTAAACCCAAACTAACCATTAGGCCAAAGACTACTTTCAATATTTAACACAAAACAATAAAAAAATATGAACAAACAGTCGATCAAACTCATCTATCCATCTATCCATCTATCCATCTATCTATCCATCCATCCATCCATCACTCCATCACTCCATCACTCCATCCATCCATGTATAACACAGGCCTAAAAACATTCACTTTTTCAAACAAAAACTTTTTTTTTTTTAACAAAAAGTTGTTTAAACTCATGTATCTATATATTCATCTATTCATCTATCTATCTATTTATCTATCTATCCATCCATCCATCCATCCATCCATCCATCCATCACTCCATCACTCCATCCATCCATGTATAACACAGGCCTAAAAACATTCACTTTTTCAAACAAAAACATATTTTTTTTAACAAAAAGTGGTTTAAACTCATGTATCTATATATTCATCTATTCATCTATCTATCCATCCATCCATCCATCCATCCATCACTCCATCACTCCATCCATCAATGTAACACAGGCCTAAAAAACATTCACTTTTTCAAACAAAAACATTTTTTTTAACAAAAACATTTTTTTTAACAAAAAGTTGTTTAAACTCATGTACCTATCTATCCATCCATCCATCCATCCATCCATCCATCCATCCATCCATCCATCCATCACTCCATCCATCAATCTATCTATAGAAATAGACACTTACCTGTCAGCATTGGTGCTGTTTCAGCACTCGTGCTGATATGCACGGCAAATGCAACCATTTTGCACTGACAGGTGAACAGCTGGGGGAAAACTCAAGTTCAGTTTGCGTCAGGGCGTCTGCATGGATGCAGGGTCAAAGGCCAAAGGCCTGGCACGCTACCTCACCTAACCAGCTAAACCTACCCACCACCTGCACAAAAAAACAGAAAACAAAACCAAAAAACACTGACCACTGGCGGGACCTACACAGACCCTACCCAAAATATACCAGGATAGACCACCCCTATATAAAATAACCCTAGATACAACAGCAATTTATAAAATAGACCCCTGTTAAAAAAAAACAAATCTAAAAAATAAAGTGCAGTACCGTGTCTACACACCTGGTGGCGCTAGAGGCGCACCAAACCACCACCAGTCGACTAGCCATACATCAATTACTATATAAACCAAGTTTCGTACAGATAAAACACACCGTTGCAGATATATGGACAGTTAAGATTCGGCCAATCAGATGCCCTTTATGCAAATGAGGGTGGTTACTAATGAGGGTGAAAGTCGTTTTTACCTCCCTACCTATATGCCATTTTAACCCTAACCTAACCATAGCCCCAAACTAACCCTAAACCCAAACTAACCATTAGGCCAAAGACTACTTTCAATATTTAACACAAAACAATAAAAAAATATGAACAAACAGTCGATCAAACTCATCTATCCATCTATCCATCTATCCATCTATCTATCCATCCATCCATCCATCACTCCATCACTCCATCCATCCATGTATAACACAGGCCTAAAAACATTCACTTTTTCAAACAAAAACTTTTTTTTTTTTAACAAAAAGTTGTTTAAACTCATGTATCTATATATTCATCTATTCATCTATCTATCTATTTATCTATCTATCCATCCATCCATCCATCCATCCATCACTCCATCACTCCATCCATCCATGTATAACACAGGCCTAAAAACATTCACTTTTTCAAACAAAAACTTTTTTTTTTTTAACAAAAAGTTGTTTAAACTCATGTATCTATATATTCATCTATTCATCTATCTATCTATTTATCTATCTATCCATCCATCCATCCATCCATCCATCACTCCATCACTCCATCCATCCATGTATAACACAGGCCTAAAAACATTCACTTTTTCAAACAAAAACATATTTTTTTTAACAAAAAGTGGTTTAAACTCATGTATCTATATATTCATCTATTCATCTATCTATCCATCCATCCATCCATCCATCCATCACTCCATCACTCCATCCATCAATGTAACACAGGCCTAAAAAACATTCACTTTTTCAAACAAAAACATTTTTTTTAACAAAAACATTTTTTTTAACAAAAAGTTGTTTAAACTCATGTACCTATCTATCCATCCATCCATCCATCCATCCATCCATCCATCCATCCATCCATCCATCACTCCATCCATCAATCTATCTATAGAAATAGACACTTACCTGTCAGCATTGGTGCTGTTTCAGCACTCGTGCTGATATGCACGGCAAATGCAACCATTTTGCACTGACAGGTGAACAGCTGGGGGAAAACTCAAGTTCAGTTTGCGTCAGGGCGTCTGCATGGATGCAGGGTCAAAGGCCAAAGGCCTGGCACGCTACCTCACCTAACCAGCTAAACCTACCCACCACCTGCACAAAAAAACAGAAAACAAAACCAAAAAACACTGACCACTGGCGGGACCTACACAGACCCTACCCAAAATATACCAGGATAGACCACCCCTATATAAAATAACCCTAGATACAACAGCAATTTATAAAATAGACCCCTGTTAAAAAAAAACAAATCTAAAAAATAAAGTGCAGTACCGTGTCTACACACCTGGTGGCGCTAGAGGCGCACCAAACCACCACCAGTCGACTAGCCATACATCAATTACTATATAAACCAAGTTTCGTACAGATAAAACACACCGTTGCAGATATATGGACAGTTAAGATTCGGCCAATCAGATGCCCTTTATGCAAATGAGGGTGGTTACTAATGAGGGTGAAAGTCGTTTTTACCTCCCTACCTATATGCCATTTTAACCCTAACCTAACCATAGCCCCAAACTAACCCTAAACCCAAACTAACCATTAGGCCAAAGACTACTTTCAATATTTAACACAAAACAATAAAAAAATATGAACAAACAGTCGATCAAACTCATCTATCCATCTATCCATCTATCCATCTATCTATCCATCCATCCATCCATCACTCCATCACTCCATCACTCCATCACTCCATCCATCCATGTATAACACAGGCCTAAAAACATTCACTTTTTCAAACAAAAACTTTTTTTTTTTTAACAAAAAGTTGTTTAAACTCATGTATCTATATATTCATCTATTCATCTATCTATCTATTTATCTATCTATCCATCCATCCATCCATCCATCCATCACTCCATCACTCCATCCATCCATGTATAACACAGGCCTAAAAACATTCACTTTTTCAAACAAAAACATATTTTTTTTAACAAAAAGTGGTTTAAACTCATGTATCTATATATTCATCTATTCATCTATCTATCCATCCATCCATCCATCCATCCATCACTCCATCACTCCATCCATCAATGTAACACAGGCCTAAAAAACATTCACTTTTTCAAACAAAAACATTTTTTTTAACAAAAACATTTTTTTTAACAAAAAGTTGTTTAAACTCATGTACCTATCTATCCATCCATCCATCCATCCATCCATCCATCCATCCATCCATCCATCCATCACTCCATCCATCAATCTATCTATAGAAATAGACACTTACCTGTCAGCATTGGTGCTGTTTCAGCACTCGTGCTGATATGCACGGCAAATGCAACCATTTTGCATTGACAGGTGAACAGCTGGGGGAAAACTCAAGTTCAGTTTGCGTCAGGGCGTCTGCATGGATGCAGGGTCAAAGGCCAAAGGCCTGGCACGCTACCTCACCTAACCAGCTAAACCTACCCACCACCTGCACAAAAAAACAGAAAACAAAACCAAAAAACACTGACCACTGGCGGGACCTACACAGACCCTACCCAAAATATACCAGGATAGACCACCCCTATATAAAATAACCCTAGATACAACAGCAATTTATAAAATAGACCCCTGTTAAAAAAAAACAAATCTAAAAAATAAAGTGCAGTACCGTGTCTACACACCTGGTGGCGCTAGAGGCGCACCAAACCACCACCAGTCGACTAGCCATACATCAATTACTATATAAACCAAGTTTCGTACAGATAAAACACACCGTTGCAGATATATGGACAGTTAAGATTCGGCCAATCAGATGCCCTTTATGCAAATGAGGGTGGTTACTAATGAGGGTGAAAGTCGTTTTTACCTCCCTACCTATATGCCATTTTAACCCTAACCTAACCATAGCCCCAAACTAACCCTAAACCCAAACTAACCATTAGGCCAAAGACTACTTTCAATATTTAACACAAAACAATAAAAAAATATGAACAAACAGTCGATCAAACTCATCTATCCATCTATCCATCTATCCATCTATCTATCCATCCATCCATCCATCACTCCATCACTCCATCACTCCATCCATCCATGTATAACACAGGCCTAAAAACATTCACTTTTTCAAACAAAAACTTTTTTTTTTTTAACAAAAAGTTGTTTAAACTCATGTATCTATATATTCATCTATTCATCTATCTATCTATTTATCTATCTATCCATCCATCCATCCATCCATCCATCCATCCATCACTCCATCACTCCATCCATCCATGTATAACACAGGCCTAAAAACATTCACTTTTTCAAACAAAAACATATTTTTTTTAACAAAAAGTGGTTTAAACTCATGTATCTATATATTCATCTATTCATCTATCTATCCATCCATCCATCCATCCATCCATCACTCCATCACTCCATCCATCAATGTAACACAGGCCTAAAAAACATTCACTTTTTCAAACAAAAACATTTTTTTTAACAAAAACATTTTTTTTAACAAAAAGTTGTTTAAACTCATGTACCTATCTATCCATCCATCCATCCATCCATCCATCCATCCATCACTCCATCCATCAATCTATCTATAGAAATAGACACTTACCTGTCAGCATTGGTGCTGTTTCAGCACTCGTGCTGATATGCACGGCAAATGCAACCATTTTGCACTGACAGGTGAACAGCTGGGGGAAAACTCAAGTTCAGTTTGCGTCAGGGCGTCTGCATGGATGCAGGGTCAAAGGCCAAAGGCCTGGCACGCTACCTCACCTAACCAGCTAAACCTACCCACCACCTGCACAAAAAAACAGAAAACAAAACCAAAAAACACTGACCACTGGCGGGACCTACACAGACCCTACCCAAAATATACCAGGATAGACCACCCCTATATAAAATAACCCTAGATACAACAGCAATTTATAAAATAGACCCCTGTTAAAAAAAAACAAATCTAAAAAATAAAGTGCAGTACCGTGTCTACACACCTGGTGGCGCTAGAGGCGCACCAAACCACCACCAGTCGACTAGCCATACATCAATTACTATATAAACCAAGTTTCGTACAGATAAAACACACCGTTGCAGATATATGGACAGTTAAGATTCGGCCAATCAGATGCCCTTTATGCAAATGAGGGTGGTTACTAATGAGGGTGAAAGTCGTTTTTACCTCCCTACCTATATGCCATTTTAACCCTAACCTAACCATAGCCCCAAACTAACCCTAAACCCAAACTAACCATTAGGCCAAAGACTACTTTCAATATTTAACACAAAACAATAAAAAAATATGAACAAACAGTCGATCAAACTCATCTATCCATCTATCCATCTATCCATCTATCTATCCATCCATCCATCCATCACTCCATCACTCCATCACTCCATCCATCCATGTATAACACAGGCCTAAAAACATTCACTTTTTCAAACAAAAACTTTTTTTTTTTTAACAAAAAGTTGTTTAAACTCATGTATCTATATATTCATCTATTCATCTATCTATCTATTTATCTATCTATCCATCCATCCATCCATCCATCACTCCATCACTCCATCCATCCATGTATAACACAGGCCTAAAAACATTCACTTTTTCAAACAAAAACATATTTTTTTTAACAAAAAGTGGTTTAAACTCATGTATCTATATATTCATCTATTCATCTATCTATCCATCCATCCATCCATCCATCCATCACTCCATCACTCCATCCATCAATGTAACACAGGCCTAAAAAACATTCACTTTTTCAAACAAAAACATTTTTTTTAACAAAAACATTTTTTTTAACAAAAAGTTGTTTAAACTCATGTACCTATCTATCCATCCATCCATCCATCCATCCATCCATCCATCCATCCATCCATCCATCCATCCATCCATCACTCCATCCATCAATCTATCTATAGAAATAGACACTTACCTGTCAGCATTGGTGCTGTTTCAGCACTCGTGCTGATATGCACGGCAAATGCAACCATTTTGCACTGACAGGTGAACAGCTGGGGGAAAACTCAAGTTCAGTTTGCGTCAGGGCGTCTGCATGGATGCAGGGTCAAAGGCCAAAGGCCTGGCACGCTACCTCACCTAACCAGCTAAACCTACCCACCACCTGCACAAAAAAACAGAAAACAAAACCAAAAAACACTGACCACTGGCGGGACCTACACAGACCCTACCCAAAATATACCAGGATAGACCACCCCTATATAAAATAACCCTAGATACAACAGCAATTTATAAAATAGACCCCTGTTAAAAAAAAACAAATCTAAAAAATAAAGTGCAGTACCGTGTCTACACACCTGGTGGCGCTAGAGGCGCACCAAACCACCACCAGTCGACTAGCCATACATCAATTACTATATAAACCAAGTTTCGTACAGATAAAACACACCGTTGCAGATATATGGACAGTTAAGATTCGGCCAATCAGATGCCCTTTATGCAAATGAGGGTGGTTACTAATGAGGGTGAAAGTCGTTTTTACCTCCCTACCTATATGCCATTTTAACCCTAACCTAACCATAGCCCCAAACTAACCCTAAACCCAAACTAACCATTAGGCCAAAGACTACTTTCAATATTTAACACAAAACAATAAAAAAATATGAACAAACAGTCGATCAAACTCATCTATCCATCTATCCATCTATCCATCTATCTATCCATCCATCCATCCATCACTCCATCACTCCATCACTCCATCCATCCATGTATAACACAGGCCTAAAAACATTCACTTTTTCAAACAAAAACTTTTTTTTTTTTAACAAAAAGTTGTTTAAACTCATGTATCTATATATTCATCTATTCATCTATCTATCTATTTATCTATCTATCCATCCATCCATCCATCCATCCATCCATCCATCACTCCATCACTCCATCCATCCATGTATAACACAGGCCTAAAAACATTCACTTTTTCAAACAAAAACATATTTTTTTTAACAAAAAGTGGTTTAAACTCATGTATCTATATATTCATCTATTCATCTATCTATCCATCCATCCATCCATCCATCCATCACTCCATCACTCCATCCATCAATGTAACACAGGCCTAAAAAACATTCACTTTTTCAAACAAAAACATTTTTTTTAACAAAAACATTTTTTTTAACAAAAAGTTGTTTAAACTCATGTACCTATCTATCCATCCATCCATCCATCCATCCATCCATCCATCCATCCATCCATCACTCCATCCATCAATCTATCTATAGAAATAGACACTTACCTGTCAGCATTGGTGCTGTTTCAGCACTCGTGCTGATATGCACGGCAAATGCAACCATTTTGCACTGACAGGTGAACAGCTGGGGGAAAACTCAAGTTCAGTTTGCGTCAGGGCGTCTGCATGGATGCAGGGTCAAAGGCCAAAGGCCTGGCACGCTACCTCACCTAACCAGCTAAACCTACCCACCACCTGCACAAAAAAACAGAAAACAAAACCAAAAAACACTGACCACTGGCGGGACCTACACAGACCCTACCCAAAATATACCAGGATAGACCACCCCTATATAAAATAACCCTAGATACAACAGCAATTTATAAAATAGACCCCTGTTAAAAAAAAACAAATCTAAAAAATAAAGTGCAGTACCGTGTCTACACACCTGGTGGCGCTAGAGGCGCACCAAACCACCACCAGTCGACTAGCCATACATCAATTACTATATAAACCAAGTTTCGTACAGATAAAACACACCGTTGCAGATATATGGACAGTTAAGATTCGGCCAATCAGATGCCCTTTATGCAAATGAGGGTGGTTACTAATGAGGGTGAAAGTCGTTTTTACCTCCCTACCTATATGCCATTTTAACCCTAACCTAACCATAGCCCCAAACTAACCCTAAACCCAAACTAACCATTAGGCCAAAGACTACTTTCAATATTTAACACAAAACAATAAAAAAATATGAACAAACAGTCGATCAAACTCATCTATCCATCTATCCATCTATCCATCTATCTATCCATCCATCCATCCATCACTCCATCACTCCATCACTCCATCCATCCATGTATAACACAGGCCTAAAAACATTCACTTTTTCAAACAAAAACTTTTTTTTTTTTAACAAAAAGTTGTTTAAACTCATGTATCTATATATTCATCTATTCATCTATCTATCTATTTATCTATCTATCCATCCATCCATCCATCCATCACTCCATCACTCCATCCATCCATGTATAACACAGGCCTAAAAACATTCACTTTTTCAAACAAAAACATATTTTTTTTAACAAAAAGTGGTTTAAACTCATGTATCTATATATTCATCTATTCATCTATCTATCCATCCATCCATCCATCCATCCATCACTCCATCACTCCATCCATCAATGTAACACAGGCCTAAAAAACATTCACTTTTTCAAACAAAAACATTTTTTTTAACAAAAAAATTTTTTTTAACAAAAAGTTGTTTAAACTCATGTACCTATCTATCCATCCATCCATCCATCCATCCATCCATCCATCCATCCATCCATCCATCCATCACTCCATCCATCAATCTATCTATAGAAATAGACACTTACCTGTCAGCATTGGTGCTGTTTCAGCACTCGTGCTGATATGCACGGCAAATGCAACCATTTTGCACTGACAGGTGAACAGCTGGGGGAAAACTCAAGTTCAGTTTGCGTCAGGGCGTCTGCATGGATGCAGGGTCAAAGGCCAAAGGCCTGGCACGCTACCTCACCTAACCAGCTAAACCTACCCACCACCTGCACAAAAAAACAGAAAACAAAACCAAAAAACACTGACCACTGGCGGGACCTACACAGACCCTACCCAAAATATACCAGGATAGACCACCCCTATATAAAATAACCCTAGATACAACAGCAATTTATAAAATAGACCCCTGTTAAAAAAAAACAAATCTAAAAAATAAAGTGCAGTACCGTGTCTACACACCTGGTGGCGCTAGAGGCGCACCAAACCACCACCAGTCGACTAGCCATACATCAATTACTATATAAACCAAGTTTCGTACAGATAAAACACACCGTTGCAGATATATGGACAGTTAAGATTCGGCCAATCAGATGCCCTTTATGCAAATGAGGGTGGTTACTAATGAGGGTGAAAGTCGTTTTTACCTCCCTACCTATATGCCATTTTAACCCTAACCCTAACCTAACCATAGCCCCAAACTAACCCTAAACCCAAACTAACCATTAGGCCAAAGACTACTTTCAATATTTAACACAAAACAATAAAAAAATATGAACAAACAGTCGATCAAACTCATCTATCCATCTATCCATCTATCCACCTATCCATCTATCTATCCATCCATCCATCCATCACTCCATCACTCCATCACTCCATCCATCCATGTATAACACAGGCCTAAAAACATTCACTTTTTCAAACAAAAACTTTTTTTTTTTTAACAAAAAGTTGTTTAAACTCATGTATCTATATATTCATCTATTCATCTATCTATCTATTTATCTATCTATCCATCCATCCATCCATCCATCCATCACTCCATCACTCCATCCATCCATGTATAACACAGGCCTAAAAACATTCACTTTTTCAAACAAAAACATATTTTTTTTAACAAAAAGTGGTTTAAACTCATGTATCTATATATTCATCTATTCATCTATCTATCCATCCATCCATCCATCCATCCATCACTCCATCACTCCATCCATCAATGTAACACAGGCCTAAAAAACATTCACTTTTTCAAACAAAAACATTTTTTTTAACAAAAACATTTTTTTTAACAAAAAGTTGTTTAAACTCATGTACCTATCTATCCATCCATCCATCCATCCATCCATCCATCCATCCATCACTCCATCCATCAATCTATCTATAGAAATAGACACTTACCTGTCAGCATTGGTGCTGTTTCAGCACTCGTGCTGATATGCACGGCAAATGCAACCATTTTGCACTGACAGGTGAACAGCTGGGGGAAAACTCAAGTTCAGTTTGCGTCAGGGCGTCTGCATGGATGCAGGGTCAAAGGCCAAAGGCCTGGCACGCTACCTCACCTAACCAGCTAAACCTACCCACCACCTGCACAAAAAAACAGAAAACAAAACCAAAAAACACTGACCACTGGCGGGACCTACACAGACCCTACCCAAAATATACCAGGATAGACCACCCCTATATAAAATAACCCTAGATACAACAGCAATTTATAAAATAGACCCCTGTTAAAAAAAAACAAATCTAAAAAATAAAGTGCAGTACCGTGTCTACACACCTGGTGGCGCTAGAGGCGCACCAAACCACCACCAGTCGACTAGCCATACATCAATTACTATATAAACCAAGTTTCGTACAGATAAAACACACCGTTGCAGATATATGGACAGTTAAGATTCGGCCAATCAGATGCCCTTTATGCAAATGAGGGTGGTTACTAATGAGGGTGAAAGTCGTTTTTACCTCCCTACCTATATGCCATTTTAACCCTAACCCTAACCTAACCATAGCCCCAAACTAACCCTAAACCCAAACTAACCATTAGGCCAAAGACTACTTTCAATATTTAACACAAAACAATAAAAAAATATGAACAAACAGTCGATCAAACTCATCTATCCATCTATCCATCTATCCATCTATCTATCCATCCATCCATCCATCACTCCATCACTCCATCACTCCATCCATCCATGTATAACACAGGCCTAAAAACATTCACTTTTTCAAACAAAAACTTTTTTTTTTTTAACAAAAAGTTGTTTAAACTCATGTATCTATATATTCATCTATTCATCTATCTATCTATTTATCTATCTATCCATCCATCCATCCATCCATCCATCACTCCATCACTCCATCCATCCATGTATAACACAGGCCTAAAAACATTCACTTTTTCAAACAAAAACATATTTTTTTTAACAAAAAGTGGTTTAAACTCATGTATCTATATATTCATCTATTCATCTATCTATCCATCCATCCATCCATCCATCCATCACTCCATCACTCCATCCATCAATGTAACACAGGCCTAAAAAACATTCACTTTTTCAAACAAAAACATTTTTTTTAACAAAAACATTTTTTTTAACAAAAAGTTGTTTAAACTCATGTACCTATCTATCCATCCATCCATCCATCCATCCATCCATCCATCCATCACTCCATCCATCAATCTATCTATAGAAATAGACACTTACCTGTCAGCATTGGTGCTGTTTCAGCACTCGTGCTGATATGCACGGCAAATGCAACCATTTTGCACTGACAGGTGAACAGCTGGGGGAAAACTCAAGTTCAGTTTGCGTCAGGGCGTCTGCATGGATGCAGGGTCAAAGGCCAAAGGCCTGGCACGCTACCTCACCTAACCAGCTAAACCTACCCACCACCTGCACAAAAAAACAGAAAACAAAACCAAAAAACACTGACCACTGGCGGGACCTACACAGACCCTACCCAAAATATACCAGGATAGACCACCCCTATATAAAATAACCCTAGATACAACAGCAATTTATAAAATAGACCCCTGTTAAAAAAAAACAAATCTAAAAAATAAAGTGCAGTACCGTGTCTACACACCTGGTGGCGCTAGAGGCGCACCAAACCACCACCAGTCGACTAGCCATACATCAATTACTATATAAACCAAGTTTCGTACAGATAAAACACACCGTTGCAGATATATGGACAGTTAAGATTCGGCCAATCAGATGCCCTTTATGCAAATGAGGGTGGTTACTAATGAGGGTGAAAGTCGTTTTTACCTCCCTACCTATATGCCATTTTAACCCTAACCCTAACCTAACCATAGCCCCAAACTAACCCTAAACCCAAACTAACCATTAGGCCAAAGACTACTTTCAATATTTAACACAAAACAATAAAAAAATATGAACAAACAGTCGATCAAACTCATCTATCCATCTATCCATCTATCCACCTATCCATCTATCTATCCATCCATCCATCCATCACTCCATCACTCCATCACTCCATCCATCCATGTATAACACAGGCCTAAAAACATTCACTTTTTCAAACAAAAACTTTTTTTTTTTTAACAAAAAGTTGTTTAAACTCATGTATCTATATATTCATCTATTCATCTATCTATCTATTTATCTATCTATCCATCCATCCATCCATCCATCCATCACTCCATCACTCCATCCATCCATGTATAACACAGGCCTAAAAACATTCACTTTTTCAAACAAAAACATATTTTTTTTAACAAAAAGTGGTTTAAACTCATGTATCTATATATTCATCTATTCATCTATCTATCCATCCATCCATCCATCCATCCATCACTCCATCACTCCATCCATCAATGTAACACAGGCCTAAAAAACATTCACTTTTTCAAACAAAAACATTTTTTTTAACAAAAACATTTTTTTTAACAAAAAGTTGTTTAAACTCATGTACCTATCTATCCATCCATCCATCCATCCATCCATCCATCCATCCATCACTCCATCCATCAATCTATCTATAGAAATAGACACTTACCTGTCAGCATTGGTGCTGTTTCAGCACTCGTGCTGATATGCACGGCAAATGCAACCATTTTGCACTGACAGGTGAACAGCTGGGGGAAAACTCAAGTTCAGTTTGCGTCAGGGCGTCTGCATGGATGCAGGGTCAAAGGCCAAAGGCCTGGCACGCTACCTCACCTAACCAGCTAAACCTACCCACCACCTGCACAAAAAAACAGAAAACAAAACCAAAAAACACTGACCACTGGCGGGACCTACACAGACCCTACCCAAAATATACCAGGATAGACCACCCCTATATAAAATAACCCTAGATACAACAGCAATTTATAAAATAGACCCCTGTTAAAAAAAAACAAATCTAAAAAATAAAGTGCAGTACCGTGTCTACACACCTGGTGGCGCTAGAGGCGCACCAAACCACCACCAGTCGACTAGCCATACATCAATTACTATATAAACCAAGTTTCGTACAGATAAAACACACCGTTGCAGATATATGGACAGTTAAGATTCGGCCAATCAGATGCCCTTTATGCAAATGAGGGTGGTTACTAATGAGGGTGAAAGTCGTTTTTACCTCCCTACCTATATGCCATTTTAACCCTAACCCTAACCTAACCATAGCCCCAAACTAACCCTAAACCCAAACTAACCATTAGGCCAAAGACTACTTTCAATATTTAACACAAAACAATAAAAAAATATGAACAAACAGTCGATCAAACTCATCTATCCATCTATCCATCTATCCATCTATCTATCCATCCATCCATCCATCACTCCATCACTCCATCACTCCATCCATCCATGTATAACACAGGCCTAAAAACATTCACTTTTTCAAACAAAAACTTTTTTTTTTTTAACAAAAAGTTGTTTAAACTCATGTATCTATATATTCATCTATTCATCTATCTATCTATTTATCTATCTATCCATCCATCCATCCATCCATCCATCACTCCATCACTCCATCCATCCATGTATAACACAGGCCTAAAAACATTCACTTTTTCAAACAAAAACATATTTTTTTTAACAAAAAGTGGTTTAAACTCATGTATCTATATATTCATCTATTCATCTATCTATCCATCCATCCATCCATCCATCCATCACTCCATCACTCCATCCATCAATGTAACACAGGCCTAAAAAACATTCACTTTTTCAAACAAAAACATTTTTTTTAACAAAAACATTTTTTTTAACAAAAAGTTGTTTAAACTCATGTACCTATCTATCCATCCATCCATCCATCCATCCATCCATCCATCCATCCATCCATCACTCCATCCATCAATCTATCTATAGAAATAGACACTTACCTGTCAGCATTGGTGCTGTTTCAGCACTCGTGCTGATATGCACGGCAAATGCAACCATTTTGCATTGACAGGTGAACAGCTGGGGGAAAACTCAAGTTCAGTTTGCGTCAGGGCGTCTGCATGGATGCAGGGTCAAAGGCCAAAGGCCTGGCACGCTACCTCACCTAACCAGCTAAACCTACCCACCACCTGCACAAAAAAACAGAAAACAAAACCAAAAAACACTGACCACTGGCGGGACCTACACAGACCCTACCCAAAATATACCAGGATAGACCACCCCTATATAAAATAACCCTAGATACAACAGCAATTTATAAAATAGACCCCTGTTAAAAAAAAACAAATCTAAAAAATAAAGTGCAGTACCGTGTCTACACACCTGGTGGCGCTAGAGGCGCACCAAACCACCACCAGTCGACTAGCCATACATCAATTACTATATAAACCAAGTTTCGTACAGATAAAACACACCGTTGCAGATATATGGACAGTTAAGATTCGGCCAATCAGATGCCCTTTATGCAAATGAGGGTGGTTACTAATGAGGGTGAAAGTCGTTTTTACCTCCCTACCTATATGCCATTTTAACCCTAACCTAACCATAGCCCCAAACTAACCCTAAACCCAAACTAACCATTAGGCCAAAGACTACTTTCAATATTTAACACAAAACAATAAAAAAATATGAACAAACAGTCGATCAAACTCATCTATCCATCTATCCATCTATCCATCTATCTATCCATCCATCCATCCATCACTCCATCACTCCATCCATCCATGTATAACACAGGCCTAAAAACATTCACTTTTTCAAACAAAAACTTTTTTTTTTTTAACAAAAAGTTGTTTAAACTCATGTATCTATATATTCATCTATTCATCTATCTATCTATTTATCTATCTATCCATCCATCCATCCATCCATCCATCACTCCATCACTCCATCCATCCATGTATAACACAGGCCTAAAAACATTCACTTTTTCAAACAAAAACTTTTTTTTTTTTAACAAAAAGTTGTTTAAACTCATGTATCTATATATTCATCTATTCATCTATCTATCTATTTATCTATCTATCCATCCATCCATCCATCCATCCATCACTCCATCACTCCATCCATCCATGTATAACACAGGCCTAAAAACATTCACTTTTTCAAACAAAAACATATTTTTTTTAACAAAAAGTGGTTTAAACTCATGTATCTATATATTCATCTATTCATCTATCTATCCATCCATCCATCCATCCATCCATCACTCCATCACTCCATCCATCAATGTAACACAGGCCTAAAAAACATTCACTTTTTCAAACAAAAACATTTTTTTTAACAAAAACATTTTTTTTAACAAAAAGTTGTTTAAACTCATGTACCTATCTATCCATCCATCCATCCATCCATCCATCCATCCATCCATCCATCCATCCATCACTCCATCCATCAATCTATCTATAGAAATAGACACTTACCTGTCAGCATTGGTGCTGTTTCAGCACTCGTGCTGATATGCACGGCAAATGCAACCATTTTGCACTGACAGGTGAACAGCTGGGGGAAAACTCAAGTTCAGTTTGCGTCAGGGCGTCTGCATGGATGCAGGGTCAAAGGCCAAAGGCCTGGCACGCTACCTCACCTAACCAGCTAAACCTACCCACCACCTGCACAAAAAAACAGAAAACAAAACCAAAAAACACTGACCACTGGCGGGACCTACACAGACCCTACCCAAAATATACCAGGATAGACCACCCCTATATAAAATAACCCTAGATACAACAGCAATTTATAAAATAGACCCCTGTTAAAAAAAAACAAATCTAAAAAATAAAGTGCAGTACCGTGTCTACACACCTGGTGGCGCTAGAGGCGCACCAAACCACCACCAGTCGACTAGCCATACATCAATTACTATATAAACCAAGTTTCGTACAGATAAAACACACCGTTGCAGATATATGGACAGTTAAGATTCGGCCAATCAGATGCCCTTTATGCAAATGAGGGTGGTTACTAATGAGGGTGAAAGTCGTTTTTACCTCCCTACCTATATGCCATTTTAACCCTAACCTAACCATAGCCCCAAACTAACCCTAAACCCAAACTAACCATTAGGCCAAAGACTACTTTCAATATTTAACACAAAACAATAAAAAAATATGAACAAACAGTCGATCAAACTCATCTATCCATCTATCCATCTATCCATCTATCTATCCATCCATCCATCCATCACTCCATCACTCCATCACTCCATCACTCCATCCATCCATGTATAACACAGGCCTAAAAACATTCACTTTTTCAAACAAAAACTTTTTTTTTTTTAACAAAAAGTTGTTTAAACTCATGTATCTATATATTCATCTATTCATCTATCTATCTATTTATCTATCTATCCATCCATCCATCCATCCATCCATCACTCCATCACTCCATCCATCCATGTATAACACAGGCCTAAAAACATTCACTTTTTCAAACAAAAACATATTTTTTTTAACAAAAAGTGGTTTAAACTCATGTATCTATATATTCATCTATTCATCTATCTATCCATCCATCCATCCATCCATCCATCACTCCATCACTCCATCCATCAATGTAACACAGGCCTAAAAAACATTCACTTTTTCAAACAAAAACATTTTTTTTAACAAAAACATTTTTTTTAACAAAAAGTTGTTTAAACTCATGTACCTATCTATCCATCCATCCATCCATCCATCCATCCATCCATCCATCCATCCATCCATCACTCCATCCATCAATCTATCTATAGAAATAGACACTTACCTGTCAGCATTGGTGCTGTTTCAGCACTCGTGCTGATATGCACGGCAAATGCAACCATTTTGCATTGACAGGTGAACAGCTGGGGGAAAACTCAAGTTCAGTTTGCGTCAGGGCGTCTGCATGGATGCAGGGTCAAAGGCCAAAGGCCTGGCACGCTACCTCACCTAACCAGCTAAACCTACCCACCACCTGCACAAAAAAACAGAAAACAAAACCAAAAAACACTGACCACTGGCGGGACCTACACAGACCCTACCCAAAATATACCAGGATAGACCACCCCTATATAAAATAACCCTAGATACAACAGCAATTTATAAAATAGACCCCTGTTAAAAAAAAACAAATCTAAAAAATAAAGTGCAGTACCGTGTCTACACACCTGGTGGCGCTAGAGGCGCACCAAACCACCACCAGTCGACTAGCCATACATCAATTACTATATAAACCAAGTTTCGTACAGATAAAACACACCGTTGCAGATATATGGACAGTTAAGATTCGGCCAATCAGATGCCCTTTATGCAAATGAGGGTGGTTACTAATGAGGGTGAAAGTCGTTTTTACCTCCCTACCTATATGCCATTTTAACCCTAACCTAACCATAGCCCCAAACTAACCCTAAACCCAAACTAACCATTAGGCCAAAGACTACTTTCAATATTTAACACAAAACAATAAAAAAATATGAACAAACAGTCGATCAAACTCATCTATCCATCTATCCATCTATCCATCTATCTATCCATCCATCCATCCATCACTCCATCACTCCATCACTCCATCCATCCATGTATAACACAGGCCTAAAAACATTCACTTTTTCAAACAAAAACTTTTTTTTTTTTAACAAAAAGTTGTTTAAACTCATGTATCTATATATTCATCTATTCATCTATCTATCTATTTATCTATCTATCCATCCATCCATCCATCCATCCATCACTCCATCACTCCATCCATCCATGTATAACACAGGCCTAAAAACATTCACTTTTTCAAACAAAAACATATTTTTTTTAACAAAAAGTGGTTTAAACTCATGTATCTATATATTCATCTATTCATCTATCTATCCATCCATCCATCCATCCATCCATCACTCCATCACTCCATCCATCAATGTAACACAGGCCTAAAAAACATTCACTTTTTCAAACAAAAACATTTTTTTTAACAAAAACATTTTTTTTAACAAAAAGTTGTTTAAACTCATGTACCTATCTATCCATCCATCCATCCATCCATCCATCCATCCATCCATCCATCCATCACTCCATCCATCAATCTATCTATAGAAATAGACACTTACCTGTCAGCATTGGTGCTGTTTCAGCACTCGTGCTGATATGCACGGCAAATGCAACCATTTTGCATTGACAGGTGAACAGCTGGGGGAAAACTCAAGTTCAGTTTGCGTCAGGGCGTCTGCATGGATGCAGGGTCAAAGGCCAAAGGCCTGGCACGCTACCTCACCTAACCAGCTAAACCTACCCACCACCTGCACAAAAAAACAGAAAACAAAACCAAAAAACACTGACCACTGGCGGGACCTACACAGACCCTACCCAAAATATACCAGGATAGACCACCCCTATATAAAATAACCCTAGATACAAAAGCAATTTATAAAATAGACCCCTGTTAAAAAAAAAACAAATCTAAAAAATAAAGTGCAGTACCGTGTCTACACACCTGGTGGCGCTAGAGGCGCACCAAACCACCACCAGTCGACTAGCCATACATCAATTACTATATAAACCAAGTTTCGTACAGATAAAACACACCGTTGCAGATATATGGACAGTTAAGATTCGGCCAATCAGATGCCCTTTATGCAAATGAGGGTGGTTACTAATGAGGGTGAAAGTCGTTTTTACCTCCCTACCTATATGCCATTTTAACCCTAACCTAACCATAGCCCCAAACTAACCCTAAACCCAAACTAACCATTAGGCCAAAGACTACTTTCAATATTTAACACAAAACAATAAAAAAATATGAACAAACAGTCGATCAAACTCATCTATCCATCTATCCATCTATCCATCTATCTATCCATCCATCCATCCATCACTCCATCACTCCATCACTCCATCACTCCATCCATCCATGTATAACACAGGCCTAAAAACATTCACTTTTTCAAACAAAAACTTTTTTTTTTTTAACAAAAAGTTGTTTAAACTCATGTATCTATATATTCATCTATTCATCTATCTATCTATTTATCTATCTATCCATCCATCCATCCATCCATCCATCCATCACTCCATCACTCCATCCATCCATGTATAACACAGGCCTAAAAACATTCACTTTTTCAAACAAAAACATATTTTTTTTAACAAAAAGTGGTTTAAACTCATGTATCTATATATTCATCTATTCATCTATCTATCCATCCATCCATCCATCCATCCATCACTCCATCACTCCATCCATCAATGTAACACAGGCCTAAAAAACATTCACTTTTTCAAACAAAAACATTTTTTTTAACAAAAACATTTTTTTTAACAAAAAGTTGTTTAAACTCATGTACCTATCTATCCATCCATCCATCCATCCATCCATCCATCCATCCATCACTCCATCCATCAATCTATCTATAGAAATAGACACTTACCTGTCAGCATTGGTGCTGTTTCAGCACTCGTGCTGATATGCACGGCAAATGCAACCATTTTGCATTGACAGGTGAACAGCTGGGGGAAAACTCAAGTTCAGTTTGCGTCAGGGCGTCTGCATGGATGCAGGGTCAAAGGCCAAAGGCCTGGCACGCTACCTCACCTAACCAGCTAAACCTACCCACCACCTGCACAAAAAAACAGAAAACAAAACCAAAAAACACTGACCACTGGCGGGACCTACACAGACCCTACCCAAAATATACCAGGATAGACCACCCCTATATAAAATAACCCTAGATACAACAGCAATTTATAAAATAGACCCCTGTTAAAAAAAAACAAATCTAAAAAATAAAGTGCAGTACCGTGTCTACACACCTGGTGGCGCTAGAGGCGCACCAAACCACCACCAGTCGACTAGCCATACATCAATTACTATATAAACCAAGTTTCGTACAGATAAAACACACCGTTGCAGATATATGGACAGTTAAGATTCGGCCAATCAGATGCCCTTTATGCAAATGAGGGTGGTTACTAATGAGGGTGAAAGTCGTTTTTACCTCCCTACCTATATGCCATTTTAACCCTAACCTAACCATAGCCCCAAACTAACCCTAAACCCAAACTAACCATTAGGCCAAAGACTACTTTCAATATTTAACACAAAACAATAAAAAAATATGAACAAACAGTCGATCAAACTCATCTATCCATCTATCCATCTATCCATCTATCTATCCATCCATCCATCCATCACTCCATCACTCCATCCATCCATGTATAACACAGGCCTAAAAACATTCACTTTTTCAAACAAAAACTTTTTTTTTTTTAACAAAAAGTTGTTTAAACTCATGTATCTATATATTCATCTATTCATCTATCTATCTATTTATCTATCTATCCATCCATCCATCCATCCATCCATCACTCCATCACTCCATCCATCCATGTATAACACAGGCCTAAAAACATTCACTTTTTCAAACAAAAACTTTTTTTTTTTTAACAAAAAGTTGTTTAAACTCATGTATCTATATATTCATCTATTCATCTATCTATCTATTTATCTATCTATCCATCCATCCATCCATCCATCCATCACTCCATCACTCCATCCATCCATGTATAACACAGGCCTAAAAACATTCACTTTTTCAAACAAAAACATATTTTTTTTAACAAAAAGTGGTTTAAACTCATGTATCTATATATTCATCTATTCATCTATCTATCCATCCATCCATCCATCCATCCATCACTCCATCACTCCATCCATCAATGTAACACAGGCCTAAAAAACATTCACTTTTTCAAACAAAAACATTTTTTTTAACAAAAACATTTTTTTTAACAAAAAGTTGTTTAAACTCATGTACCTATCTATCCATCCATCCATCCATCCATCCATCCATCCATCCATCCATCCATCCATCACTCCATCCATCAATCTATCTATAGAAATAGACACTTACCTGTCAGCATTGGTGCTGTTTCAGCACTCGTGCTGATATGCACGGCAAATGCAACCATTTTGCACTGACAGGTGAACAGCTGGGGGAAAACTCAAGTTCAGTTTGCGTCAGGGCGTCTGCATGGATGCAGGGTCAAAGGCCAAAGGCCTGGCACGCTACCTCACCTAACCAGCTAAACCTACCCACCACCTGCACAAAAAAACAGAAAACAAAACCAAAAAACACTGACCACTGGCGGGACCTACACAGACCCTACCCAAAATATACCAGGATAGACCACCCCTATATAAAATAACCCTAGATACAACAGCAATTTATAAAATAGACCCCTGTTAAAAAAAAACAAATCTAAAAAATAAAGTGCAGTACCGTGTCTACACACCTGGTGGCGCTAGAGGCGCACCAAACCACCACCAGTCGACTAGCCATACATCAATTACTATATAAACCAAGTTTCGTACAGATAAAACACACCGTTGCAGATATATGGACAGTTAAGATTCGGCCAATCAGATGCCCTTTATGCAAATGAGGGTGGTTACTAATGAGGGTGAAAGTCGTTTTTACCTCCCTACCTATATGCCATTTTAACCCTAACCTAACCATAGCCCCAAACTAACCCTAAACCCAAACTAACCATTAGGCCAAAGACTACTTTCAATATTTAACACAAAACAATAAAAAAATATGAACAAACAGTCGATCAAACTCATCTATCCATCTATCCATCTATCCATCTATCTATCCATCCATCCATCCATCACTCCATCACTCCATCACTCCATCACTCCATCCATCCATGTATAACACAGGCCTAAAAACATTCACTTTTTCAAACAAAAACTTTTTTTTTTTTAACAAAAAGTTGTTTAAACTCATGTATCTATATATTCATCTATTCATCTATCTATCTATTTATCTATCTATCCATCCATCCATCCATCCATCCATCACTCCATCACTCCATCCATCCATGTATAACACAGGCCTAAAAACATTCACTTTTTCAAACAAAAACATATTTTTTTTAACAAAAAGTGGTTTAAACTCATGTATCTATATATTCATCTATTCATCTATCTATCCATCCATCCATCCATCCATCCATCACTCCATCACTCCATCCATCAATGTAACACAGGCCTAAAAAACATTCACTTTTTCAAACAAAAACATTTTTTTTAACAAAAACATTTTTTTTAACAAAAAGTTGTTTAAACTCATGTACCTATCTATCCATCCATCCATCCATCCATCCATCCATCCATCCATCCATCCATCCATCACTCCATCCATCAATCTATCTATAGAAATAGACACTTACCTGTCAGCATTGGTGCTGTTTCAGCACTCGTGCTGATATGCACGGCAAATGCAACCATTTTGCATTGACAGGTGAACAGCTGGGGGAAAACTCAAGTTCAGTTTGCGTCAGGGCGTCTGCATGGATGCAGGGTCAAAGGCCAAAGGCCTGGCACGCTACCTCACCTAACCAGCTAAACCTACCCACCACCTGCACAAAAAAACAGAAAACAAAACCAAAAAACACTGACCACTGGCGGGACCTACACAGACCCTACCCAAAATATACCAGGATAGACCACCCCTATATAAAATAACCCTAGATACAACAGCAATTTATAAAATAGACCCCTGTTAAAAAAAAACAAATCTAAAAAATAAAGTGCAGTACCGTGTCTACACACCTGGTGGCGCTAGAGGCGCACCAAACCACCACCAGTCGACTAGCCATACATCAATTACTATATAAACCAAGTTTCGTACAGATAAAACACACCGTTGCAGATATATGGACAGTTAAGATTCGGCCAATCAGATGCCCTTTATGCAAATGAGGGTGGTTACTAATGAGGGTGAAAGTCGTTTTTACCTCCCTACCTATATGCCATTTTAACCCTAACCTAACCATAGCCCCAAACTAACCCTAAACCCAAACTAACCATTAGGCCAAAGACTACTTTCAATATTTAACACAAAACAATAAAAAAATATGAACAAACAGTCGATCAAACTCATCTATCCATCTATCCATCTATCCATCTATCTATCCATCCATCCATCCATCACTCCATCACTCCATCACTCCATCCATCCATGTATAACACAGGCCTAAAAACATTCACTTTTTCAAACAAAAACTTTTTTTTTTTTAACAAAAAGTTGTTTAAACTCATGTATCTATATATTCATCTATTCATCTATCTATCTATTTATCTATCTATCCATCCATCCATCCATCCATCCATCACTCCATCACTCCATCCATCCATGTATAACACAGGCCTAAAAACATTCACTTTTTCAAACAAAAACATATTTTTTTTAACAAAAAGTGGTTTAAACTCATGTATCTATATATTCATCTATTCATCTATCTATCCATCCATCCATCCATCCATCCATCACTCCATCACTCCATCCATCAATGTAACACAGGCCTAAAAAACATTCACTTTTTCAAACAAAAACATTTTTTTTAACAAAAACATTTTTTTTAACAAAAAGTTGTTTAAACTCATGTACCTATCTATCCATCCATCCATCCATCCATCCATCCATCCATCCATCCATCCATCACTCCATCCATCAATCTATCTATAGAAATAGACACTTACCTGTCAGCATTGGTGCTGTTTCAGCACTCGTGCTGATATGCACGGCAAATGCAACCATTTTGCATTGACAGGTGAACAGCTGGGGGAAAACTCAAGTTCAGTTTGCGTCAGGGCGTCTGCATGGATGCAGGGTCAAAGGCCAAAGGCCTGGCACGCTACCTCACCTAACCAGCTAAACCTACCCACCACCTGCACAAAAAAACAGAAAACAAAACCAAAAAACACTGACCACTGGCGGGACCTACACAGACCCTACCCAAAATATACCAGGATAGACCACCCCTATATAAAATAACCCTAGATACAAAAGCAATTTATAAAATAGACCCCTGTTAAAAAAAAAACAAATCTAAAAAATAAAGTGCAGTACCGTGTCTACACACCTGGTGGCGCTAGAGGCGCACCAAACCACCACCAGTCGACTAGCCATACATCAATTACTATATAAACCAAGTTTCGTACAGATAAAACACACCGTTGCAGATATATGGACAGTTAAGATTCGGCCAATCAGATGCCCTTTATGCAAATGAGGGTGGTTACTAATGAGGGTGAAAGTCGTTTTTACCTCCCTACCTATATGCCATTTTAACCCTAACCTAACCATAGCCCCAAACTAACCCTAAACCCAAACTAACCATTAGGCCAAAGACTACTTTCAATATTTAACACAAAACAATAAAAAAATATGAACAAACAGTCGATCAAACTCATCTATCCATCTATCCATCTATCCATCTATCTATCCATCCATCCATCCATCACTCCATCACTCCATCACTCCATCACTCCATCCATCCATGTATAACACAGGCCTAAAAACATTCACTTTTTCAAACAAAAACTTTTTTTTTTTTAACAAAAAGTTGTTTAAACTCATGTATCTATATATTCATCTATTCATCTATCTATCTATTTATCTATCTATCCATCCATCCATCCATCCATCCATCCATCACTCCATCACTCCATCCATCCATGTATAACACAGGCCTAAAAACATTCACTTTTTCAAACAAAAACATATTTTTTTTAACAAAAAGTGGTTTAAACTCATGTATCTATATATTCATCTATTCATCTATCTATCCATCCATCCATCCATCCATCCATCACTCCATCACTCCATCCATCAATGTAACACAGGCCTAAAAAACATTCACTTTTTCAAACAAAAACATTTTTTTTAACAAAAACATTTTTTTTAACAAAAAGTTGTTTAAACTCATGTACCTATCTATCCATCCATCCATCCATCCATCCATCCATCCATCCATCACTCCATCCATCAATCTATCTATAGAAATAGACACTTACCTGTCAGCATTGGTGCTGTTTCAGCACTCGTGCTGATATGCACGGCAAATGCAACCATTTTGCATTGACAGGTGAACAGCTGGGGGAAAACTCAAGTTCAGTTTGCGTCAGGGCGTCTGCATGGATGCAGGGTCAAAGGCCAAAGGCCTGGCACGCTACCTCACCTAACCAGCTAAACCTACCCACCACCTGCACAAAAAAACAGAAAACAAAACCAAAAAACACTGACCACTGGCGGGACCTACACAGACCCTACCCAAAATATACCAGGATAGACCACCCCTATATAAAATAACCCTAGATACAACAGCAATTTATAAAATAGACCCCTGTTAAAAAAAAACAAATCTAAAAAATAAAGTGCAGTACCGTGTCTACACACCTGGTGGCGCTAGAGGCGCACCAAACCACCACCAGTCGACTAGCCATACATCAATTACTATATAAACCAAGTTTCGTACAGATAAAACACACCGTTGCAGATATATGGACAGTTAAGATTCGGCCAATCAGATGCCCTTTATGCAAATGAGGGTGGTTACTAATGAGGGTGAAAGTCGTTTTTACCTCCCTACCTATATGCCATTTTAACCCTAACCTAACCATAGCCCCAAACTAACCCTAAACCCAAACTAACCATTAGGCCAAAGACTACTTTCAATATTTAACACAAAACAATAAAAAAATATGAACAAACAGTCGATCAAACTCATCTATCCATCTATCCATCTATCCATCTATCTATCCATCCATCCATCCATCACTCCATCACTCCATCACTCCATCCATCCATGTATAACACAGGCCTAAAAACATTCACTTTTTCAAACAAAAACTTTTTTTTTTTTAACAAAAAGTTGTTTAAACTCATGTATCTATATATTCATCTATTCATCTATCTATCTATTTATCTATCTATCCATCCATCCATCCATCCATCCATCCATCCATCACTCCATCACTCCATCCATCCATGTATAACACAGGCCTAAAAACATTCACTTTTTCAAACAAAAACATATTTTTTTTAACAAAAAGTGGTTTAAACTCATGTATCTATATATTCATCTATTCATCTATCTATCCATCCATCCATCCATCCATCCATCACTCCATCACTCCATCCATCAATGTAACACAGGCCTAAAAAACATTCACTTTTTCAAACAAAAACATTTTTTTTAACAAAAACATTTTTTTTAACAAAAAGTTGTTTAAACTCATGTACCTATCTATCCATCCATCCATCCATCCATCCATCCATCCATCCATCCATCACTCCATCCATCAATCTATCTATAGAAATAGACACTTACCTGTCAGCATTGGTGCTGTTTCAGCACTCGTGCTGATATGCACGGCAAATGCAACCATTTTGCACTGACAGGTGAACAGCTGGGGGAAAACTCAAGTTCAGTTTGCGTCAGGGCGTCTGCATGGATGCAGGGTCAAAGGCCAAAGGCCTGGCACGCTACCTCACCTAACCAGCTAAACCTACCCACCACCTGCACAAAAAAACAGAAAACAAAACCAAAAAACACTGACCACTGGCGGGACCTACACAGACCCTACCCAAAATATACCAGGATAGACCACCCCTATATAAAATAACCCTAGATACAACAGCAATTTATAAAATAGACCCCTGTTAAAAAAAAACAAATCTAAAAAATAAAGTGCAGTACCGTGTCTACACACCTGGTGGCGCTAGAGGCGCACCAAACCACCACCAGTCGACTAGCCATACATCAATTACTATATAAACCAAGTTTCGTACAGATAAAACACACCGTTGCAGATATATGGACAGTTAAGATTCGGCCAATCAGATGCCCTTTATGCAAATGAGGGTGGTTACTAATGAGGGTGAAAGTCGTTTTTACCTCCCTACCTATATGCCATTTTAACCCTAACCTAACCATAGCCCCAAACTAACCCTAAACCCAAACTAACCATTAGGCCAAAGACTACTTTCAATATTTAACACAAAACAATAAAAAAATATGAACAAACAGTCGATCAAACTCATCTATCCATCTATCCATCTATCCATCTATCCATCTATCTATCCATCCATCCATCCATCACTCCATCACTCCATCACTCCATCCATCCATGTATAACACAGGCCTAAAAACATTCACTTTTTCAAACAAAAACTTTTTTTTTTTTAACAAAAAGTTGTTTAAACTCATGTATCTATATATTCATCTATTCATCTATCTATCTATTTATCTATCTATCCATCCATCCATCCATCCATCCATCCATCACTCCATCACTCCATCCATCCATGTATAACACAGGCCTAAAAACATTCACTTTTTCAAACAAAAACATATTTTTTTTAACAAAAAGTGGTTTAAACTCATGTATCTATATATTCATCTATTCATCTATCTATCCATCCATCCATCCATCCATCCATCACTCCATCACTCCATCCATCAATGTAACACAGGCCTAAAAAACATTCACTTTTTCAAACAAAAACATTTTTTTTAACAAAAACATTTTTTTTAACAAAAAGTTGTTTAAACTCATGTACCTATCTATCCATCCATCCATCCATCCATCCATCCATCCATCCATCCATCCATCACTCCATCCATCAATCTATCTATAGAAATAGACACTTACCTGTCAGCATTGGTGCTGTTTCAGCACTCGTGCTGATATGCACGGCAAATGCAACCATTTTGCACTGACAGGTGAACAGCTGGGGGAAAACTCAAGTTCAGTTTGCGTCAGGGCGTCTGCATGGATGCAGGGTCAAAGGCCAAAGGCCTGGCACGCTACCTCACCTAACCAGCTAAACCTACCCACCACCTGCACAAAAAAACAGAAAACAGAAAACAAAACCAAAAAACACTGACCACTGGCGGGACCTACACAGACCCTACCCAAAATATACCAGGATAGACCACCCCTATATAAAATAACCCTAGATACAAAAGCAATTTATAAAATAGACCCCTGTTAAAAAAAAAACAAATCTAAAAAATAAAGTGCAGTACCGTGTCTACACACCTGGTGGCGCTAGAGGCGCACCAAACCACCACCAGTCGACTAGCCATACATCAATTACTATATAAACCAAGTTTCGTACAGATAAAACACACCGTTGCAGATATATGGACAGTTAAGATTCGGCCAATCAGATGCCCTTTATGCAAATGAGGGTGGTTACTAATGAGGGTGAAAGTCGTTTTTACCTCCCTACCTAACCCTAACCCTAACCCTAACCCTAACCCTAACCCTTTTTGAAAGCCATAAAGCTGAGGGGATTAGAGACAGTCATTCAAAATCGCCTGACGAGTGCAGTTGGTCGAGCACGAAACGCGTCGCGAAATGCCCCTGAATGACGCAGACTGTAAAATACAAGATGGCCTCCATCATTTGGTGTGTGGTGATGTAGCAGAGCCTAATATAATTTTTTCTCATCGCCCAAACAGGCGTGAGTTAGTCTGTTTAATGTTTAAATGTCTCCCTTCGTCCATACAGACGTGGGTAAGTTGTGTTGATGCCCCTCTCACTTTCTCACTAAAACCTACCAGGAGTTTTTCTTGCATCAAGCCCTCATTGGCGTAACCCACGGTGATTTAACCCTCTTTTATATTTTTATACATCTCTCTGGACATTATTTTGGTCCATCCTTGTGTGTGCGAAGCGGCCAGTTGTGTTAGGGCCCGTGCATAACCAGATTTAGACCTCAGGTTTGGATCTTGGATCTTCTCTCACCTAACTCAGCCAGTGCCTGATACTCTGGACTTCGTTCACGACGCTTGGATGTTCCTGGTGATGTTTATGGGTGTTTGTATACATTTATAAAAATATTTAAAATTAAAAACAAGAAGGTTGATGGCAGAAAAATGACTCATGACGCATTATTTTATGCTGAAAGGTGCTTGTGTGACAGTTAGAGGGGCCACGCCCCTTTTTGAAAGCCATAAAGCTGAGGGGATTAGAGACAGTCATTCAAAATCGCCTGACGAGTGCAGTTGGTCGAGCACGAAACGCGTCGCGAAATGCCCCTGAATGACGCAGACTGTAAAATACAAGATGGCCTCCATCATTTGGTGTGTGGTGATGTAGCAGAGCCTAATATAATTTTTTCTCATCGCCCAAACAGGCGTGAGTTAGTCTGTTTAATGTTTAAATGTCTCCCTTCGTCCATACAGACGTGGGTAAGTTGTGTTGATGCCCCTCTCACTTTCTCACTAAAACCTACCAGGAGTTTTTCTTGCATCAAGCCCTCATTGGCGTAACCCACGGTGATTTAACCCTCTTTTATATTTTTATACATCTCTCTGGACATTATTTTGGTCCATCCTTGTGTGTGCGAAGCGGCCAGTTGTGTTAGGGCCCGTGCATAACCAGATTTAGACCTCAGGTTTGGATCTTGGATCTTCTCTCACCTAACTCAGCCAGTGCCTGATACTCTGGACTTCGTTCACGACGCTTGGATGTTCCTGGTGATGTTTATGGGTGTTTGTATACATTTATAAAAATATTTAAAATTAAAAACAAGAAGGTTGATGGCAGAAAAATGACTCATGACGCATTATTTTATGCTGAAAGGTGCTTGTGTGACAGTTAGAGGGGCCACGCCCCTTTTTGAAAGCCATAAAGCTGAGGGGATTAGAGACAGTCATTCAAAATCGCCTGACGAGTGCAGTTGGTCGAGCACGAAACGCGTCGCGAAATGCCCCTGAATGACGCAGACTGTAAAATACAAGATGGCCTCCATCATTTGGTGTGTGGTGATGTAGCAGAGCCTAATATAATTTTTTCTCATCGCCCAAACAGGCGTGAGTTAGTCTGTTTAATGTTTAAATGTCTCCCTTCGTCCATACAGACGTGGGTAAGTTGTGTTGATGCCCCTCTCACTTTCTCACTAAAACCTACCAGGAGTTTTTCTTGCATCAAGCCCTCATTGGCGTAACCCACGGTGATTTAACCCTCTTTTATATTTTTATACATCTCTCTGGACATTATTTTGGTCCATCCTTGTGTGTGCGAAGCGGCCAGTTGTGTTAGGGCCCGTGCATAACCAGATTTAGACCTCAGGTTTGGATCTTGGATCTTCTCTCACCTAACTCAGCCAGTGCCTGATACTCTGGACTTCGTTCACGACGCTTGGATGTTCCTGGTGATGTTTATGGGTGTTTGTATACATTTATAAAAATATTTAAAATTAAAAACAAGAAGGTTGATGGCAGAAAAATGACTCATGACGCATTATTTTATGCTGAAAGGTGCTTGTGTGACAGTTAGAGGGGCCACGCCCCTTTTTGAAAGCCATAAAGCTGAGGGGATTAGAGACAGTCATTCAAAATCGCCTGACGAGTGCAGTTGGTCGAGCACGAAACGCGTCGCGAAATGCCCCTGAATGACGCAGACTGTAAAATACAAGATGGCCTCCATCATTTGGTGTGTGGTGATGTAGCAGAGCCTAATATAATTTTTTCTCATCGCCCAAACAGGCGTGAGTTAGTCTGTTTAATGTTTAAATGTCTCCCTTCGTCCATACAGACGTGGGTAAGTTGTGTTGATGCCCCTCTCACTTTCTCACTAAAACCTACCAGGAGTTTTTCTTGCATCAAGCCCTCATTGGCGTAACCCACGGTGATTTAACCCTCTTTTATATTTTTATACATCTCTCTGGACATTATTTTGGTCCATCCTTGTGTGTGCGAAGCGGCCAGTTGTGTTAGGGCCCGTGCATAACCAGATTTAGACCTCAGGTTTGGATCTTGGATCTTCTCTCACCTAACTCAGCCAGTGCCTGATACTCTGGACTTCGTTCACGACGCTTGGATGTTCCTGGTGATGTTTATGGGTGTTTGTATACATTTATAAAAATATTTAAAATTAAAAACAAGAAGGTTGATGGCAGAAAAATGACTCATGACGCATTATTTTATGCTGAAAGGTGCTTGTGTGACAGTTAGAGGGGCCACGCCCCTTTTTGAAAGCCATAAAGCTGAGGGGATTAGAGACAGTCATTCAAAATCGCCTGACGAGTGCAGTTGGTCGAGCACGAAACGCGTCGCGAAATGCCCCTGAATGACGCAGACTGTAAAATACAAGATGGCCTCCATCATTTGGTGTGTGGTGATGTAGCAGAGCCTAATATAATTTTTTCTCATCGCCCAAACAGGCGTGAGTTAGTCTGTTTAATGTTTAAATGTCTCCCTTCGTCCATACAGACGTGGGTAAGTTGTGTTGATGCCCCTCTCACTTTCTCACTAAAACCTACCAGGAGTTTTTCTTGCATCAAGCCCTCATTGGCGTAACCCACGGTGATTTAACCCTCTTTTATATTTTTATACATCTCTCTGGACATTATTTTGGTCCATCCTTGTGTGTGCGAAGCGGCCAGTTGTGTTAGGGCCCGTGCATAACCAGATTTAGACCTCAGGTTTGGATCTTGGATCTTCTCTCACCTAACTCAGCCAGTGCCTGATACTCTGGACTTCGTTCACGACGCTTGGATGTTCCTGGTGATGTTTATGGGTGTTTGTATACATTTATAAAAATATTTAAAATTAAAAACAAGAAGGTTGATGGCAGAAAAATGACTCATGACGCATTATTTTATGCTGAAAGGTGCTTGTGTGACAGTTAGAGGGGCCACGCCCCTTTTTGAAAGCCATAAAGCTGAGGGGATTAGAGACAGTCATTCAAAATCGCCTGACGAGTGCAGTTGGTCGAGCACGAAACGCGTCGCGAAATGCCCCTGAATGACGCAGACTGTAAAATACAAGATGGCCTCCATCAT
Source organism: Leuciscus idus (assembly GCA_021554675.1). Lineage (NCBI taxonomy): Eukaryota > Metazoa > Chordata > Actinopteri > Cypriniformes > Leuciscidae > Leuciscus > Leuciscus idus. The sequence continues at coordinate 42,432,657 of CM038630.1, read as the reverse complement.
TTGGTGTGTGGTGATGTAGCAGAGCCTAATATAATTTTTTCTCATCGCCCAAACAGGCGTGAGTTAGTCTGTTTAATGTTTAAATGTCTCCCTTCGTCCATACAGACGTGGGTAAGTTGTGTTGATGCCCCTCTCACTTTCTCACTAAAACCTACCAGGAGTTTTTCTTGCATCAAGCCCTCATTGGCGTAACCCACGGTGATTTAACCCTCTTTTATATTTTTATACATCTCTCTGGACATTATTTTGGTCCATCCTTGTGTGTGCGAAGCGGCCAGTTGTGTTAGGGCCCGTGCATAACCAGATTTAGACCTCAGGTTTGGATCTTGGATCTTCTCTCACCTAACTCAGCCAGTGCCTGATACTCTGGACTTCGTTCACGACGCTTGGATGTTCCTGGTGATGTTTATGGGTGTTTGTATACATTTATAAAAATATTTAAAATTAAAAACAAGAAGGTTGATGGCAGAAAAATGACTCATGACGCATTATTTTATGCTGAAAGGTGCTTGTGTGACAGTTAGAGGGGCCACGCCCCTTTTTGAAAGCCATAAAGCTGAGGGGATTAGAGACAGTCATTCAAAATCGCCTGACGAGTGCAGTTGGTCGAGCACGAAACGCGTCGCGAAATGCCCCTGAATGACGCAGACTGTAAAATACAAGATGGCCTCCATCATTTGGTGTGTGGTGATGTAGCAGAGCCTAATATAATTTTTTCTCATCGCCCAAACAGGCGTGAGTTAGTCTGTTTAATGTTTAAATGTCTCCCTTCGTCCATACAGACGTGGGTAAGTTGTGTTGATGCCCCTCTCACTTTCTCACTAAAACCTACCAGGAGTTTTTCTTGCATCAAGCCCTCATTGGCGTAACCCACGGTGATTTAACCCTCTTTTATATTTTTATACATCTCTCTGGACATTATTTTGGTCCATCCTTGTGTGTGCGAAGCGGCCAGTTGTGTTAGGGCCCGTGCATAACCAGATTTAGACCTCAGGTTTGGATCTTGGATCTTCTCTCACCTAACTCAGCCAGTGCCTGATACTCTGGACTTCGTTCACGACGCTTGGATGTTCCTGGTGATGTTTATGGGTGTTTGTATACATTTATAAAAATATTTAAAATTAAAAACAAGAAGGTTGATGGCAGAAAAATGACTCATGACGCATTATTTTATGCTGAAAGGTGCTTGTGTGACAGTTAGAGGGGCCACGCCCCTTTTTGAAAGCCATAAAGCTGAGGGGATTAGAGACAGTCATTCAAAATCGCCTGACGAGTGCAGTTGGTCGAGCACGAAACGCGTCGCGAAATGCCCCTGAATGACGCAGACTGTAAAATACAAGATGGCCTCCATCATTTGGTGTGTGGTGATGTAGCAGAGCCTAATATAATTTTTTCTCATCGCCCAAACAGGCGTGAGTTAGTCTGTTGAATGTTTAAATGTCTCCCTTCGTCCATACAGACGTGGGTAAGTTGTGTTGATGCCCCTCTCACTTTCTCACTAAAACCTACCAGGAGTTTTTCTTGCATCAAGCCCTCATTGGCGTAACCCACGGTGATTTAACCCTCTTTTATATTTTTATACATCTCTCTGGACATTATTTTGGTCCATCCTTGTGTGTGCGAAGCGGCCAGTTGTGTTAGGGCCCGTGCATAACCAGATTTAGACCTCAGGTTTGGATCTTGGATCTTCTCTCACCTAACTCAGCCAGTGCCTGATACTCTGGACTTCGTTCACGACGCTTGGATGTTCCTGGTGATGTTTATGGGTGTTTGTATACATTTATAAAAATATTTAAAATTAAAAACAAGAAGGTTGATGGCAGAAAAATGACTCATGACGCATTATTTTATGCTGAAAGGTGCTTGTGTGACAGTTAGAGGGGCCACGCCCCTTTTTGAAAGCCATAAAGCTGAGGGGATTAGAGACAGTCATTCAAAATCGCCTGACGAGTGCAGTTGGTCGAGCACGAAACGCGTCGCGAAATGCCCCTGAATGACGCAGACTGTAAAATACAAGATGGCCTCCATCATTTGGTGTGTGGTGATGTAGCAGAGCCTAATATAATTTTTTCTCATCGCCCAAACAGGCGTGAGTTAGTCTGTTTAATGTTTAAATGTCTCCCTTCGTCCATACAGACGTGGGTAAGTTGTGTTGATGCCCCTCTCACTTTCTCACTAAAACCTACCAGGAGTTTTTCTTGCATCAAGCCCTCATTGGCGTAACCCACGGTGATTTAACCCTCTTTTATATTTTTATACATCTCTCTGGACATTATTTTGGTCCATCCTTGTGTGTGCGAAGCGGCCAGTTGTGTTAGGGCCCGTGCATAACCAGATTTAGACCTCAGGTTTGGATCTTGGATCTTCTCTCACCTAACTCAGCCAGTGCCTGATACTCTGGACTTCGTTCACGACGCTTGGATGTTCCTGGTGATGTTTATGGGTGTTTGTATACATTTATAAAAATATTTAAAATTAAAAACAAGAAGGTTGATGGCAGAAAAATGACTCATGACGCATTATTTTATGCTGAAAGGTGCTTGTGTGACAGTTAGAGAGGCCACGCCCCTTTTTGAAAGCCATAAAGCTGAGGGGATTAGAGACAGTCATTCAAAATCGCCTGACGAGTGCAGTTGGTCGAGCACGAAACGCGTCGCGAAATGCCCCTGAATGACGCAGACTGTAAAATACAAGATGGCCTCCATCATTTGGTGTGTGGTGATGTAGCAGAGCCTAATATAATTTTTTCTCATCGCCCAAACAGGCGTGAGTTAGTCTGTTTAATGTTTAAATGTCTCCCTTCGTCCATACAGACGTGGGTAAGTTGTGTTGATGCCCCTCTCACTTTCTCACTAAAACCTACCAGGAGTTTTTCTTGCATCAAGCCCTCATTGGCGTAACCCACGGTGATTTAACCCTCTTTTATATTTTTATACATCTCTCTGGACATTATTTTGGTCCATCCTTGTGTGTGCGAAGCGGCCAGTTGTGTTAGGGCCCGTGCATAACCAGATTTAGACCTCAGGTTTGGATCTTGGATCTTCTCTCACCTAACTCAGCCAGTGCCTGATACTCTGGACTTCGTTCACGACGCTTGGATGTTCCTGGTGATGTTTATGGGTGTTTGTATACATTTATAAAAATATTTAAAATTAAAAACAAGAAGGTTGATGGCAGAAAAATGACTCATGACGCATTATTTTATGCTGAAAGGTGCTTGTGTGACAGTTAGAGGGGCCACGCCCCTTTTTGAAAGCCATAAAGCTGAGGGGATTAGAGACAGTCATTCAAAATCGCCTGACGAGTGCAGTTGGTCGAGCACGAAACGCGTCGCGAAATGCCCCTGAATGACGCAGACTGTAAAATACAAGATGGCCTCCATCATTTGGTGTGTGGTGATGTAGCAGAGCCTAATATAATTTTTTCTCATCGCCCAAACAGGCGTGAGTTAGTCTGTTTAATGTTTAAATGTCTCCCTTCGTCCATACAGACGTGGGTAAGTTGTGTTGATGCCCCTCTCACTTTCTCACTAAAACCTACCAGGAGTTTTTCTTGCATCAAGCCCTCATTGGCGTAACCCACGGTGATTTAACCCTCTTTTATATTTTTATACATCTCTCTGGACATTATTTTGGTCCATCCTTGTGTGTGCGAAGCGGCCAGTTGTGTTAGGGCCCGTGCATAACCAGATTTAGACCTCAGGTTTGGATCTTGGATCTTCTCTCACCTAACTCAGCCAGTGCCTGATACTCTGGACTTCGTTCACGACGCTTGGATGTTCCTGGTGATGTTTATGGGTGTTTGTATACATTTATAAAAATATTTAAAATTAAAAACAAGAAGGTTGATGGCAGAAAAATGACTCATGACGCATTATTTTATGCTGAAAGGTGCTTGTGTGACAGTTAGAGGGGCCACGCCCCTTTTTGAAAGCCATAAAGCTGAGGGGATTAGAGACAGTCATTCAAAATCGCCTGACGAGTGCAGTTGGTCGAGCACGAAACGCGTCGCGAAATGCCCCTGAATGACGCAGACTGTAAAATACAAGATGGCCTCCATCATTTGGTGTGTGGTGATGTAGCAGAGCCTAATATAATTTTTTCTCATCGCCCAAACAGGCGTGAGTTAGTCTGTTTAATGTTTAAATGTCTCCCTTCGTCCATACAGACGTGGGTAAGTTGTGTTGATGCCCCTCTCACTTTCTCACTAAAACCTACCAGGAGTTTTTCTTGCATCAAGCCCTCATTGGCGTAACCCACGGTGATTTAACCCTCTTTTATATTTTTATACATCTCTCTGGACATTATTTTGGTCCATCCTTGTGTGTGCGAAGCGGCCAGTTGTGTTAGGGCCCGTGCATAACCAGATTTAGACCTCAGGTTTGGATCTTGGATCTTCTCTCACCTAACTCAGCCAGTGCCTGATACTCTGGACTTCGTTCACGACGCTTGGATGTTCCTGGTGATGTTTATGGGTGTTTGTATACATTTATAAAAATATTTAAAATTAAAAACAAGAAGGTTGATGGCAGAAAAATGACTCATGACGCATTATTTTATGCTGAAAGGTGCTTGTGTGACAGTTAGAGGGGCCACGCCCCTTTTTGAAAGCCATAAAGCTGAGGGGATTAGAGACAGTCATTCAAAATCGCCTGACGAGTGCAGTTGGTCGAGCACGAAACGCGTCGCGAAATGCCCCTGAATGACGCAGACTGTAAAATACAAGATGGCCTCCATCATTTGGTGTGTGGTGATGTAGCAGAGCCTAATATAATTTTTTCTCATCGCCCAAACAGGCGTGAGTTAGTCTGTTTAATGTTTAAATGTCTCCCTTCGTCCATACAGACGTGGGTAAGTTGTGTTGATGCCCCTCTCACTTTCTCACTAAAACCTACCAGGAGTTTTTCTTGCATCAAGCCCTCATTGGCGTAACCCACGGTGATTTAACCCTCTTTTATATTTTTATACATCTCTCTGGACATTATTTTGGTCCATCCTTGTGTGTGCGAAGCGGCCAGTTGTGTTAGGGCCCGTGCATAACCAGATTTAGACCTCAGGTTTGGATCTTGGATCTTCTCTCACCTAACTCAGCCAGTGCCTGATACTCTGGACTTCGTTCACGACGCTTGGATGTTCCTGGTGATGTTTATGGGTGTTTGTATACATTTATAAAAATATTTAAAATTAAAAACAAGAAGGTTGATGGCAGAAAAATGACTCATGACGCATTATTTTATGCTGAAAGGTGCTTGTGTGACAGTTAGAGGGGCCACGCCCCTTTTTGAAAGCCATAAAGCTGAGGGGATTAGAGACAGTCATTCAAAATCGCCTGACGAGTGCAGTTGGTCGAGCACGAAACGCGTCGCGAAATGCCCCTGAATGACGCAGACTGTAAAATACAAGATGGCCTCCATCATTTGGTGTGTGGTGATGTAGCAGAGCCTAATATAATTTTTTCTCATCGCCCAAACAGGCGTGAGTTAGTCTGTTTAATGTTTAAATGTCTCCCTTCGTCCATACAGACGTGGGTAAGTTGTGTTGATGCCCCTCTCACTTTCTCACTAAAACCTACCAGGAGTTTTTCTTGCATCAAGCCCTCATTGGCGTAACCCACGGTGATTTAACCCTCTTTTATATTTTTATACATCTCTCTGGACATTATTTTGGTCCATCCTTGTGTGTGCGAAGCGGCCAGTTGTGTTAGGGCCCGTGCATAACCAGATTTAGACCTCAGGTTTGGATCTTGGATCTTCTCTCACCTAACTCAGCCAGTGCCTGATACTCTGGACTTCGTTCACGACGCTTGGATGTTCCTGGTGATGTTTATGGGTGTTTGTATACATTTATAAAAATATTTAAAATTAAAAACAAGAAGGTTGATGGCAGAAAAATGACTCATGACGCATTATTTTATGCTGAAAGGTGCTTGTGTGACAGTTAGAGGGGCCACGCCCCTTTTTGAAAGCCATAAAGCTGAGGGGATTAGAGACAGTCATTCAAAATCGCCTGACGAGTGCAGTTGGTCGAGCACGAAACGCGTCGCGAAATGCCCCTGAATGACGCAGACTGTAAAATACAAGATGGCCTCCATCATTTGGTGTGTGGTGATGTAGCAGAGCCTAATATAATTTTTTCTCATCGCCCAAACAGGCGTGAGTTAGTCTGTTTAATGTTTAAATGTCTCCCTTCGTCCATACAGACGTGGGTAAGTTGTGTTGATGCCCCTCTCACTTTCTCACTAAAACCTACCAGGAGTTTTTCTTGCATCAAGCCCTCATTGGCGTAACCCACGGTGATTTAACCCTCTTTTATATTTTTATACATCTCTCTGGACATTATTTTGGTCCATCCTTGTGTGTGCGAAGCGGCCAGTTGTGTTAGGGCCCGTGCATAACCAGATTTAGACCTCAGGTTTGGATCTTGGATCTTCTCTCACCTAACTCAGCCAGTGCCTGATACTCTGGACTTCGTTCACGACGCTTGGATGTTCCTGGTGATGTTTATGGGTGTTTGTATACATTTATAAAAATATTTAAAATTAAAAACAAGAAGGTTGATGGCAGAAAAATGACTCATGACGCATTATTTTATGCTGAAAGGTGCTTGTGTGACAGTTAGAGGGGCCACGCCCCTTTTTGAAAGCCATAAAGCTGAGGGGATTAGAGACAGTCATTCAAAATCGCCTGACGAGTGCAGTTGGTCGAGCACGAAACGCGTCGCGAAATGCCCCTGAATGACGCAGACTGTAAAATACAAGATGGCCTCCATCATTTGGTGTGTGGTGATGTAGCAGAGCCTAATATAATTTTTTCTCATCGCCCAAACAGGCGTGAGTTAGTCTGTTGAATGTTTAAATGTCTCCCTTCGTCCATACAGACGTGGGTAAGTTGTGTTGATGCCCCTCTCACTTTCTCACTAAAACCTACCAGGAGTTTTTCTTGCATCAAGCCCTCATTGGCGTAACCCACGGTGATTTAACCCTCTTTTATATTTTTATACATCTCTCTGGACATTATTTTGGTCCATCCTTGTGTGTGCGAAGCGGCCAGTTGTGTTAGGGCCCGTGCATAACCAGATTTAGACCTCAGGTTTGGATCTTGGATCTTCTCTCACCTAACTCAGCCAGTGCCTGATACTCTGGACTTCGTTCACGACGCTTGGATGTTCCTGGTGATGTTTATGGGTGTTTGTATACATTTATAAAAATATTTAAAATTAAAAACAAGAAGGTTGATGGCAGAAAAATGACTCATGACGCATTATTTTATGCTGAAAGGTGCTTGTGTGACAGTTAGAGGGGCCACGCCCCTTTTTGAAAGCCATAAAGCTGAGGGGATTAGAGACAGTCATTCAAAATCGCCTGACGAGTGCAGTTGGTCGAGCACGAAACGCGTCGCGAAATGCCCCTGAATGACGCAGACTGTAAAATACAAGATGGCCTCCATCATTTGGTGTGTGGTGATGTAGCAGAGCCTAATATAATTTTTTCTCATCGCCCAAACAGGCGTGAGTTAGTCTGTTTAATGTTTAAATGTCTCCCTTCGTCCATACAGACGTGGGTAAGTTGTGTTGATGCCCCTCTCACTTTCTCACTAAAACCTACCAGGAGTTTTTCTTGCATCAAGCCCTCATTGGCGTAACCCACGGTGATTTAACCCTCTTTTATATTTTTATACATCTCTCTGGACATTATTTTGGTCCATCCTTGTGTGTGCGAAGCGGCCAGTTGTGTTAGGGCCCGTGCATAACCAGATTTAGACCTCAGGTTTGGATCTTGGATCTTCTCTCACCTAACTCAGCCAGTGCCTGATACTCTGGACTTCGTTCACGACGCTTGGATGTTCCTGGTGATGTTTATGGGTGTTTGTATACATTTATAAAAATATTTAAAATTAAAAACAAGAAGGTTGATGGCAGAAAAATGACTCATGACGCATTATTTTATGCTGAAAGGTGCTTGTGTGACAGTTAGAGAGGCCACGCCCCTTTTTGAAAGCCATAAAGCTGAGGGGATTAGAGACAGTCATTCAAAATCGCCTGACGAGTGCAGTTGGTCGAGCACGAAACGCGTCGCGAAATGCCCCTGAATGACGCAGACTGTAAAATACAAGATGGCCTCCATCATTTGGTGTGTGGTGATGTAGCAGAGCCTAATATAATTTTTTCTCATCGCCCAAACAGGCGTGAGTTAGTCTGTTTAATGTTTAAATGTCTCCCTTCGTCCATACAGACGTGGGTAAGTTGTGTTGATGCCCCTCTCACTTTCTCACTAAAACCTACCAGGAGTTTTTCTTGCATCAAGCCCTCATTGGCGTAACCCACGGTGATTTAACCCTCTTTTATATTTTTATACATCTCTCTGGACATTATTTTGGTCCATCCTTGTGTGTGCGAAGCGGCCAGTTGTGTTAGGGCCCGTGCATAACCAGATTTAGACCTCAGGTTTGGATCTTGGATCTTCTCTCACCTAACTCAGCCAGTGCCTGATACTCTGGACTTCGTTCACGACGCTTGGATGTTCCTGGTGATGTTTATGGGTGTTTGTATACATTTATAAAAATATTTAAAATTAAAAACAAGAAGGTTGATGGCAGAAAAATGACTCATGACGCATTATTTTATGCTGAAAGGTGCTTGTGTGACAGTTAGAGGGGCCACGCCCCTTTTTGAAAGCCATAAAGCTGAGGGGATTAGAGACAGTCATTCAAAATCGCCTGACGAGTGCAGTTGGTCGAGCACGAAACGCGTCGCGAAATGCCCCTGAATGACGCAGACTGTAAAATACAAGATGGCCTCCATCATTTGGTGTGTGGTGATGTAGCAGAGCCTAATATAATTTTTTCTCATCGCCCAAACAGGCGTGAGTTAGTCTGTTTAATGTTTAAATGTCTCCCTTCGTCCATACAGACGTGGGTAAGTTGTGTTGATGCCCCTCTCACTTTCTCACTAAAACCTACCAGGAGTTTTTCTTGCATCAAGCCCTCATTGGCGTAACCCACGGTGATTTAACCCTCTTTTATATTTTTATACATCTCTCTGGACATTATTTTGGTCCATCCTTGTGTGTGCGAAGCGGCCAGTTGTGTTAGGGCCCGTGCATAACCAGATTTAGACCTCAGGTTTGGATCTTGGATCTTCTCTCACCTAACTCAGCCAGTGCCTGATACTCTGGACTTCGTTCACGACGCTTGGATGTTCCTGGTGATGTTTATGGGTGTTTGTATACATTTATAAAAATATTTAAAATTAAAAACAAGAAGGTTGATGGCAGAAAAATGACTCATGACGCATTATTTTATGCTGAAAGGTGCTTGTGTGACAGTTAGAGGGGCCACGCCCCTTTTTGAAAGCCATAAAGCTGAGGGGATTAGAGACAGTCATTCAAAATCGCCTGACGAGTGCAGTTGGTCGAGCACGAAACGCGTCGCGAAATGCCCCTGAATGACGCAGACTGTAAAATACAAGATGGCCTCCATCATTTGGTGTGTGGTGATGTAGCAGAGCCTAATATAATTTTTTCTCATCGCCCAAACAGGCGTGAGTTAGTCTGTTTAATGTTTAAATGTCTCCCTTCGTCCATACAGACGTGGGTAAGTTGTGTTGATGCCCCTCTCACTTTCTCACTAAAACCTACCAGGAGTTTTTCTTGCATCAAGCCCTCATTGGCGTAACCCACGGTGATTTAACCCTCTTTTATATTTTTATACATCTCTCTGGACATTATTTTGGTCCATCCTTGTGTGTGCGAAGCGGCCAGTTGTGTTAGGGCCCGTGCATAACCAGATTTAGACCTCAGGTTTGGATCTTGGATCTTCTCTCACCTAACTCAGCCAGTGCCTGATACTCTGGACTTCGTTCACGACGCTTGGATGTTCCTGGTGATGTTTATGGGTGTTTGTATACATTTATAAAAATATTTAAAATTAAAAACAAGAAGGTTGATGGCAGAAAAATGACTCATGACGCATTATTTTATGCTGAAAGGTGCTTGTGTGACAGTTAGAGGGGCCACGCCCCTTTTTGAAAGCCATAAAGCTGAGGGGATTAGAGACAGTCATTCAAAATCGCCTGACGAGTGCAGTTGGTCGAGCACGAAACGCGTCGCGAAATGCCCCTGAATGACGCAGACTGTAAAATACAAGATGGCCTCCATCATTTGGTGTGTGGTGATGTAGCAGAGCCTAATATAATTTTTTCTCATCGCCCAAACAGGCGTGAGTTAGTCTGTTTAATGTTTAAATGTCTCCCTTCGTCCATACAGACGTGGGTAAGTTGTGTTGATGCCCCTCTCACTTTCTCACTAAAACCTACCAGGAGTTTTTCTTGCATCAAGCCCTCATTGGCGTAACCCACGGTGATTTAACCCTCTTTTATATTTTTATACATCTCTCTGGACATTATTTTGGTCCATCCTTGTGTGTGCGAAGCGGCCAGTTGTGTTAGGGCCCGTGCATAACCAGATTTAGACCTCAGGTTTGGATCTTGGATCTTCTCTCACCTAACTCAGCCAGTGCCTGATACTCTGGACTTCGTTCACGACGCTTGGATGTTCCTGGTGATGTTTATGGGTGTTTGTATACATTTATAAAAATATTTAAAATTAAAAACAAGAAGGTTGATGGCAGAAAAATGACTCATGACGCATTATTTTATGCTGAAAGGTGCTTGTGTGACAGTTAGAGGGGCCACGCCCCTTTTTGAAAGCCATAAAGCTGAGGGGATTAGAGACAGTCATTCAAAATCGCCTGACGAGTGCAGTTGGTCGAGCACGAAACGCGTCGCGAAATGCCCCTGAATGACGCAGACTGTAAAATACAAGATGGCCTCCATCATTTGGTGTGTGGTGATGTAGCAGAGCCTAATATAATTTTTTCTCATCGCCCAAACAGGCGTGAGTTAGTCTGTTTAATGTTTAAATGTCTCCCTTCGTCCATACAGACGTGGGTAAGTTGTGTTGATGCCCCTCTCACTTTCTCACTAAAACCTACCAGGAGTTTTTCTTGCATCAAGCCCTCATTGGCGTAACCCACGGTGATTTAACCCTCTTTTATATTTTTATACATCTCTCTGGACATTATTTTGGTCCATCCTTGTGTGTGCGAAGCGGCCAGTTGTGTTAGGGCCCGTGCACAACCAGATTTAGACCTCAGGTTTGGATCTTGGATCTTCTCTCACCTAACTCAGCCAGTGCCTGATACTCTGGACTTCGTTCACGACGCTTGGATGTTCCTGGTGATGTTTATGGGTGTTTGTATACATTTATAAAAATATTTAAAATTAAAAACAAGAAGGTTGATAGCAGAAAAATGACTCATGACGCATTATTTTATGCTGAAAGGTGCTTGTGTGACAGTTAGAGGGGCCACGCCCCTTTTTGAAAGCCATAAAAGCTGAGGGGATTAGAGACAGTCATTCAAAATCGCCTGACGAGTGCAGTTGGTCGAGCACGAAACGCGTCGCGAAATGCCCCTGAATGACGCAGACTGTAAAATACAAGATGGCCTCCATCATTTGGTGTGTGGTGATGTAGCAGAGCCTAATATAATTTTTTCTCATCGCCCAAACAGGCGTGAGTTAGTCTGTTTAATGTTTAAATGTCTCCCTTCGTCCATACAGACGTGGGTAAGTTGTGTTGATGCCCCTCTCACTTTCTCACTAAAACCTACCAGGAGTTTTTCTTGCATCAAGCCCTCATTGGCGTAACCCACGGTGATTTAACCCTCTTTTATATTTTTATACATCTCTCTGGACATTATTTTGGTCCATCCTTGTGTGTGCGAAGCGGCCAGTTGTGTTAGGGCCCGTGCACAACCAGATTTAGACCTCAGGTTTGGATCTTGGATCTTCTCTCACCTAACTCAGCCAGTGCCTGATACTCTGGACTTCGTTCACGACGCTTGGATGTTCCTGGTGATGTTTATGGGTGTTTGTATACATTTATAAAAATATTTAAAATTAAAAACAAGAAGGTTGATAGCAGAAAAATGACTCATGACGCATTATTTTATGCTGAAAGGTGCTTGTGTGACAGTTAGAGGGGCCACGCCCCTTTTTGAAAGCCATAAAAGCTGAGGGGATTAGAGACAGTCATTCAAAATCGCCTGACGAGTGCAGTTGGTCGAGCACGAAACGCGTCGCGAAATGCCCCTGAATGACGCAGACTGTAAAATACAAGATGGCCTCCATCATTTGGTGTGTGGTGATGTAGCAGAGCCTAATATAATTTTTTCTCATCGCCCAAACAGGCGTGAGTTAGTCTGTTTAATGTTTAAATGTCTCCCTTCGTCCATACAGACGTGGGTAAGTTGTGTTGATGCCCCTCTCACTTTCTCACTAAAACCTACCAGGAGTTTTTCTTGCATCAAGCCCTCATTGGCGTAACCCACGGTGATTTAACCCTCTTTTATATTTTTATACATCTCTCTGGACATTATTTTGGTCCATCCTTGTGTGTGCGAAGCGGCCAGTTGTGTTAGGGCCCGTGCACAACCAGATTTAGACCTCAGGTTTGGATCTTGGATCTTCTCTCACCTAACTCAGCCAGTGCCTGATACTCTGGACTTCGTTCACGACGCTTGGATGTTCCTGGTGATGTTTATGGGTGTTTGTATACATTTATAAAAATATTTAAAATTAAAAACAAGAAGGTTGATAGCAGAAAAATGACTCATGACGCATTATTTTATGCTGAAAGGTGCTTGTGTGACAGTTAGAGGGGCCACGCCCCTTTTTGAAAGCCATAAAAGCTGAGGGGATTAGAGACAGTCATTCAAAATCGCCTGACGAGTGCAGTTGGTCGAGCACGAAACGCGTCGCGAAATGCCCCTGAATGACGCAGACTGTAAAATACAAGATGGCCTCCATCATTTGGTGTGTGGTGATGTAGCAGAGCCTAATATAATTTTTTCTCATCGCCCAAACAGGCGTGAGTTAGTCTGTTTAATGTTTAAATGTCTCCCTTCGTCCATACAGACGTGGGTAAGTTGTGTTGATGCCCCTCTCACTTTCTCACTAAAACCTACCAGGAGTTTTTCTTGCATCAAGCCCTCATTGGCGTAACCCACGGTGATTTAACCCTCTTTTATATTTTTATACATCTCTCTGGACATTATTTTGGTCCATCCTTGTGTGTGCGAAGCGGCCAGTTGTGTTAGGGCCCGTGCACAACCAGATTTAGACCTCAGGTTTGGATCTTGGATCTTCTCTCACCTAACTCAGCCAGTGCCTGATACTCTGGACTTCGTTCACGACGCTTGGATGTTCCTGGTGATGTTTATGGGTGTTTGTATACATTTATAAAAATATTTAAAATTAAAAACAAGAAGGTTGATAGCAGAAAAATGACTCATGACGCATTATTTTATGCTGAAAGGTGCTTGTGTGACAGTTAGAGGGGCCACGCCCCTTTTTGAAAGCCATAAAAGCTGAGGGGATTAGAGACAGTCATTCAAAATCGCCTGACGAGTGCAGTTGGTCGAGCACGAAACGCGTCGCGAAATGCCCCTGAATGACGCAGACTGTAAAATACAAGATGGCCTCCATCATTTGGTGTGTGGTGATGTAGCAGAGCCTAATATAATTTTTTCTCATCGCCCAAACAGGCGTGAGTTAGTCTGTTTAATGTTTAAATGTCTCCCTTCGTCCATACAGACGTGGGTAAGTTGTGTTGATGCCCCTCTCACTTTCTCACTAAAACCTACCAGGAGTTTTTCTTGCATCAAGCCCTCATTGGCGTAACCCACGGTGATTTAACCCTCTTTTATATTTTTATACATCTCTCTGGACATTATTTTGGTCCATCCTTGTGTGTGCGAAGCGGCCAGTTGTGTTAGGGCCCGTGCATAACCAGATTTAGACCTCAGGTTTGGATCTTGGATCTTCTCTCACCTAACTCAGCCAGTGCCTGATACTCTGGACTTCGTTCACGACGCTTGGATGTTCCTGGTGATGTTTATGGGTGTTTGTATACATTTATAAAAATATTTAAAATTAAAAACAAGAAGGTTGATGGCAGAAAAATGACTCATGACGCATTATTTTATGCTGAAAGGTGCTTGTGTGACAGTTAGAGGGGCCACGCCCCTTTTTGAAAGCCATAAAAGCTGAGGGGATTAGAGACAGTCATTCAAAATCGCCTGACGAGTGCAGTTGGTCGAGCACGAAACGCGTCGCGAAATGCCCCTGAATGACGCAGACTGTAAAATACAAGATGGCCTCCATCATTTGGTGTGTGGTGATGTAGCAGAGCCTAATATAATTTTTTCTCATCGCCCAAACAGGCGTGAGTTAGTCTGTTTAATGTTTAAATGTCTCCCTTCGTCCATACAGACGTGGGTAAGTTGTGTTGATGCCCCTCTCACTTTCTCACTAAAACCTACCAGGAGTTTTTCTTGCATCAAGCCCTCATTGGCGTAACCCACGGTGATTTAACCCTCTTTTATATTTTTATACATCTCTCTGGACATTATTTTGGTCCATCCTTGTGTGTGCGAAGCGGCCAGTTGTGTTAGGGCCCGTGCACAACCAGATTTAGACCTCAGGTTTGGATCTTGGATCTTCTCTCACCTAACTCAGCCAGTGCCTGATACTCTGGACTTCGTTCACGACGCTTGGATGTTCCTGGTGATGTTTATGGGTGTTTGTATACATTTATAAAAATATTTAAAATTAAAAACAAGAAGGTTGATAGCAGAAAAATGACTCATGACGCATTATTTTATGCTGAAAGGTGCTTGTGTGACAGTTAGAGGGGCCACGCCCCTTTTTGAAAGCCATAAAAGCTGAGGGGATTAGAGACAGTCATTCAAAATCGCCTGACGAGTGCAGTTGGTCGAGCACGAAACGCGTCGCGAAATGCCCCTGAATGACGCAGACTGTAAAATACAAGATGGCCTCCATCATTTGGTGTGTGGTGATGTAGCAGAGCCTAATATAATTTTTTCTCATCGCCCAAACAGGCGTGAGTTAGTCTGTTTAATGTTTAAATGTCTCCCTTCGTCCATACAGACGTGGGTAAGTTGTGTTGATGCCCCTCTCACTTTCTCACTAAAACCTACCAGGAGTTTTTCTTGCATCAAGCCCTCATTGGCGTAACCCACGGTGATTTAACCCTCTTTTATATTTTTATACATCTCTCTGGACATTATTTTGGTCCATCCTTGTGTGTGCGAAGCGGCCAGTTGTGTTAGGGCCCGTGCACAACCAGATTTAGACCTCAGGTTTGGATCTTGGATCTTCTCTCACCTAACTCAGCCAGTGCCTGATACTCTGGACTTCGTTCACGACGCTTGGATGTTCCTGGTGATGTTTATGGGTGTTTGTATACATTTATAAAAATATTTAAAATTAAAAACAAGAAGGTTGATAGCAGAAAAATGACTCATGACGCATTATTTTATGCTGAAAGGTGCTTGTGTGACAGTTAGAGGGGCCACGCCCCTTTTTGAAAGCCATAAAAGCTGAGGGGATTAGAGACAGTCATTCAAAATCGCCTGACGAGTGCAGTTGGTCGAGCACGAAACGCGTCGCGAAATGCCCCTGAATGACGCAGACTGTAAAATACAAGATGGCCTCCATCATTTGGTGTGTGGTGATGTAGCAGAGCCTAATATAATTTTTTCTCATCGCCCAAACAGGCGTGAGTTAGTCTGTTTAATGTTTAAATGTCTCCCTTCGTCCATACAGACGTGGGTAAGTTGTGTTGATGCCCCTCTCACTTTCTCACTAAAACCTACCAGGAGTTTTTCTTGCATCAAGCCCTCATTGGCGTAACCCACGGTGATTTAACCCTCTTTTATATTTTTATACATCTCTCTGGACATTATTTTGGTCCATCCTTGTGTGTGCGAAGCGGCCAGTTGTGTTAGGGCCCGTGCACAACCAGATTTAGACCTCAGGTTTGGATCTTGGATCTTCTCTCACCTAACCCATGCCCCTCACCACTCTTAGCTAACACCTACCATTCGTTTTTTGTTCAAATTAAGCCCTTGTTGGCATAAACCACGGCAATGTAGCCCTTTTGGATCTAGCCCACGGCGTTTTAGCCCTCTTTTAATGTTTTATAATTGTATGCGTCTCTCTCGGGGTTTCTTGGGGCATTTCGGTGCTTGTGTGGGGAGCGGCCAGTTGAAGCGAAGGCCAGTGCACAGCCTGAAGTGTCTTCGGACAGTTTATGGATTTTCTCTTCACCTAACCAAGCCCGTGCCTCGTAACTCTGGACCTCGTGCATGTTATCTGGATGTTCCTTGAGATGTCTGGGGGGGTATGTGTATAATTATTAAATATTAAAATGATAAATAAATTTATTGATAGTCAAAAAACGATTTATGAAGCACCATTTAGTGCTGAAAGGTATTTTAGTCAAAGTGGGAGGGGCGCCCGCCCTCTGAAGTCCACTATAAAATCAAGTGTGACCACGCCCTCGAGCACGAGGAAGCCGAGAGGGATTTGAGAGAGTTGTCATTCTAAATTCACCTGATGAGGAGCCTTGGGAAAGCTCGAAACGCGTCGTGAAAGTATGCCTGAATGACTCGAAACCGTAAAAATGAGTACAGCTGCCATCATTTGGGGGTTCGTGATGTAGCAGAAGCCTTGGAAAATTTTCTCTTCGACCCATACAGGTCTGGAGTTGGTTAAAATGGCCGCCATCATTGGTCTGAGTGATGTTGCAGAGCCACATAAATTTTTCCTCCGTCCACTGTGACGTTGAGCGTCTCCAAAAAGGGTCCATGTCCATACAGACGTGGGATTTATGCCCCTCACCACTCTTAGCTAACACCTACCATTCGTTTTTTGTTCAAATTAAGCCCTTGTTGGCATAAACCACGGCAATGTAGCCCTTTTGGATCTAGCCCACGGCGTTTTAGCCCTCTTTTAATGTTTTATAATTGTATGCGTCTCTCTCGGGGTTTCTTGGGGCATTTCGGTGCTTGTGTGGGGAGCGGCCAGTTGAAGCGAAGGCCAGTGCACAGCCTGAAGTGTCTTCGGACAGTTTATGGATTTTCTCTTCACCTAACCAAGCCCGTGCCTCGTAACTCTGGACCTCGTGCATGTTATCTGGATGTTCCTTGAGATGTCTGGGGGGGTATGTGTATAATTATTAAATATTAAAATGATAAATAAATTTATTGATAGTCAAAAAACGATTTATGAAGCACCATTTAGTGCTGAAAGGTATTTTAGTCAAAGTGGGAGGGGCGCCCGCCCTCTGAAGTCCACTATAAAATCAAGTGTGACCACGCCCTCGAGCACGAGGAAGCCGAGAGGGATTTGAGAGAGTTGTCATTCTAAATTCACCTGATGAGGAGCCTTGGGAAAGCTCGAAACGCGTCGTGAAAGTATGCCTGAATGACTCGAAACCGTAAAAATGAGTACAGCTGCCATCATTTGGGGGTTCGTGATGTAGCAGAAGCCTTGGAAAATTTTCTCTTCGACCCATACAGGTCTGGAGTTGGTTAAAATGGCCGCCATCATTGGTCTGAGTGATGTTGCAGAGCCACATAAATTTTTCCTCCGTCCACTGTGACGTTGAGCGTCTCCAAAAAGGGTCCATGTCCATACAGACGTGGGATTTATGCCCCTCACCACTCTTAGCTAACACCTACCATTCGTTTTTTGTTCAAATTAAGCCCTTGTTGGCATAAACCACGGCAATGTAGCCCTTTTGGATCTAGCCCACGGCGTTTTAGCCCTCTTTTAATGTTTTATAATTGTATGCGTCTCTCTCGGGGTTTCTTGGGGCATTTCGGTGCTTGTGTGGGGAGCGGCCAGTTGAAGCGAAGGCCAGTGCACAGCCTGAAGTGTCTTCGGACAGTTTATGGATTTTCTCTTCACCTAACCCTAACCCTCCATCATTTGGTGTGTGGTGATGTAGCAGAGCCTAATATAATTTTTTCTCATTGCCCAAACAGGCGTGAGTTAGTCTGTTTAATGTTTAAATGTCTCCCTTCGTCCATACAGAGGTGGGTAAGTTGTGTTGATGCCCCTCTCACTTTCTCACTAAAACCTACCAGGAGTTTTTCTTGCATCAAGCCCTCATTGGCGTAACCCACGGTGATTTAACCCTCTTTTATATTTTTATACATCTCTCTGGACATTATTTTGGTCCATCCTTGTGTGTGCGAAGCGGCCAGTTGTGTTAGGGCCCGTGCACAACCAGATTTAGACCTCAGGTTTGGATCTTGGATCTTCTCTCACCTAACCCTAACCAGCCCGGGTCTTCGGACCCCTTTTCTCATAACTACCCCTAAGCCTACCCGCCCGAACCCTGGGCCGATCTACCCCGGGTTGATACAACCCTCAATACCCCGGGCCACACAAGCCCTCCTTAAAAGTACGGGTCATTATCATTAATTTAATTAATTCTATATACTATATTATATTATAAAATCAATATGAGAGTATGGGGTGTTGCTTCATTATACTGGCGTGGAATGAGACTCAAGATGAGATTTAAAATAAGACCCAAAATGAGATTCAAAATGAGATTCAGGACGGGAGTGAGTGCGTACTTGGGGACGGGGTTTGGCCTGGACGAGTCTAAAGTGGTCAGTTGGTGGATGGCCCGCGCATAACCAGACTCAGACCTTAGGTCTGGGTCTTGGATCTTCATTCCCCTAACTCTAACCCTAACCCTAACCTTCACAGTATTAAATTAAAATAATACAACAAAGTTTGTTTCAAGAGGAATTTATTGATTGATAAAATTAAATTAAATATCCCCAAAATATCCCCAACTGAGCAAGCCAAAGGCAACAGTGGCAAGGAACCGAAAAACTCCATCAAGTGACCTAATGGTGTCCTAAAACTCCATCAGGTGACCTAATGGAGAAAAAAAACCTTGGGAGAACCCAGGCTCAGTCGGGGGCCAGTTCTCCTCTGGCATTTATGAGCTAGAGGCCGGATTGTAGTTTGAACTGTAGGATTATATGAATGCCTGGCTGAAGAGATGCAACTTTAATCTAGTTTTAAACTGGGAGAGCGAGTCTGAGCAACGAACAGTATCAGGAAGACTATTCCAGAGTTTTGGAGCCAAATGTGAAAATGCTCTCCCTCCTTTGGTGGTTCTGGATATCCTAGGTATGACCAAAAGCCTTGAATTTAGTGATCTTAAAGAGCGCGATGGATTATAGGGCGATAGAAGATCCGTTAAATAGACTGGAGCTAAGCCGTTTAGGGCTTTATAAGTCAGTAGCAATACCTTGTAATTAATACGGAACTTTATAGGTAACCAATGCAGTGATGATAAAATCGGTGTTATATGATCATATTTTCTTGATCTCGTAAGAACTCTAGCGGCGGCATTTTGGACTAACTGTAGCTTGTTTATTGAGGATGCAGGACAACCAGCTAATAAAGCATTACAGTAATCCAGTCTCGAGGTCATGAATGCATGAACTAACTTTTCTGCATCAGAAACTGATAGCATATTACGTAGCTTAGAAATGTTTCTAAGGTGGAAAAAGGCTGTTTTTGTAACATATGAAATATGATTTTCAAAAGACAGGTTGCAATCGAGTATAACACCCAGGTCTTTTACTGTAGAGGATAAAGTAACAGGACATCCTATGATGTTAAAGTTGTATTGTGCAAGGTTTTGTTGGCGGTTTTTTGAACCGATAAGTATTACCTCTGTCTTGTCTGGATTTAATAAAAGAAAATTACGCGTCATCCAATCTTTTATATCTTTAACACACTCTGTCAATTAGGAAAATTTAGCGTTTTCATCCGGTCGTGATGAAATATATATTTGAGTGTCATCAGCATAACAATGGAAACTAATTCCATGTTTCCTTATAATATTTCCAAGTGGCATCATATATATTGAAAATAACAGAGGGCCTAATACAGATCCCTGCGGCACTCCATAGTTTACTGGAGTTATGATCGATTTTTCTCCATTTAAATAGACAAAATGGTAGCGGTCAGATAGGTATGATTTGAACCAGCTTAGTGCTTGTCCTTGAACACCAGTATAATTTTGTAGTCGATCTAAGAGTATTGTGTGATCTATAGTATCGAACGCAGCACTAAGATCAAGTAAAACTAGTATTGAGATACAGCCTTGGTCAGAAGCTAAAAGTAAATCATTTGTGATTTTAACGAGCGCAGTTTCAGTGCTATGATGCGGTCTGAATCCAGACTGAAACTTTTCATAGATATCATTTTGTTGCAAGAAAGAGCCCAGTTGAGCGGACACCACTTTTTCTAATATTTTAGACATAAATGGAAGATTTGAAATGGGTCTATAATTTGCTAGATTATTATGATCTAATTGTGGTTTCTTAATGAGAGGTTTTATAACTGCCAGTTTAAATGTTCTTGGAACATGACCTAAAGATAAAGACGAGTTAATAATATTGAGGAGAGGCTCTTCCACTACAGGTAACACTTCTTTCAGTAGTTTAGTTGGTATAGGATCTAATAAACATGTTGTTGTTTTAGATGAAGTGATAAGTTTATTTAACTCTTTTTGTTCTATAGTTGTAAAGCACTGTAATTGTTCTTTCGGGGTGATAATTGAAGCTGAATTATAAGGCGCGATTGAAGATTGAACGTTTACAATTGTGGTTCTGATGCTTTCTATTTTCTCAGTGAAGAAGTTCATGAAATCATTACTACTGAACTGTAACGGGATATTTTGTTCGGGTGACGTCTGTTTATTTGTTAGTCTAGCCACGGTGTTAAATAAAAACCTTGGATTGTTTTGGTTGTTTTCTATTAGTTTGCGGAAGTGCTCAGCCCTGGGCGCTTTTAGGGCCTTTTTATAACGTGACATACTGTCTTTCCACGCGATTCTAAAGACCTCTAAATTAGTTTGTTTCCATTTACGCTCTAAAATACGGGTTTCTCTCTTTAAAACATGCGTAGTATTGTTATACCATGGTGCTTTATTTTTCTCTCTGACCTTTTTTAATTTAATAGGTGCAACCACATCCAATGTTCTAGAGAGAATGGTGCTCATAGTGCTAGTTAGTTCTTCTAGTTCATCTGTTTGTTTGGGTTCAGGCAGCAGCTGAGACAGATTAGATAAGCAATTTGAGAAATTATCTATGGTGGATGGGAGGATTGTTCTGCCTGGTTGATAACGAGACGCTGCATGACATATTACAGCAGTACGTAATATGCAAGTTACCATGTAGTGATCAGTGACTTCATCACTTTGTGGAATGATATCTATATCGGTTGGATCGGTTCCATGTGATATAATTAAATCGAGTGTATGATTAAGACGATGTGTTGGTCCGGTGACGTTTTGCTTGACCCCAAATGAATTTAATAAATCTGTAAACGCAGCTCCTAACGCATCATTTGGATTATCTACGTGTATGTTAAAATCTCCAACAATTAATGTTTTATCGACATTGACTAATAGGTCTGAGAGAAAATCTGCAAACTCTTTTAGGAAATCAGCGTAAGGCCCTGGCGGTCTATATACGGTAGCCAAGGCTAGAGATAATAGGGATGTTTTTCTAACATCTAAGAGCGTAACATTTAGTACAAGTACTTCAAATGAAATAAACTTATAACCCGTTTTCTGAGTAACATTTAGAATATCTCTATAAATGGTTGCAACACCTCCGCCACGACCAATCAGACGGGGCTCATGCTTATAACAGTATCCAGGAGGAGTAGACTCATTAATACCGAAATAATCATTTGGTTTAAGCCAGGTTTCAGTAAGGCAAAGTACATCGAAGCTATTATCTGTGACTATTTCATTTACAATAACAGCCTTAGGTGTGAGTGATCTAATGTTTAGAAGACCTAGCTTTAGAAATAGTTTTTGTTTACTAATAGCAACATTTTCTGTTTTAATAACAATTAGATTTTTCCTAGATCCTGCATTAGATTTATTATTTGATCTCACTAAACGAGGAATAGACACGGTTTCTATGCAATGTTCTACACTAGTATTTATATCAGTTGAATTGGTGCAGCAGAGACTATGATTTGGACTTTTGGTTACTAGTCAAAGGTGACTATAGGTGACACACAAAACTAGTGACTAGACACTACTAGTCAAAGGCTATAGGTGACACACAAAAGGTGTGTCACCTATAGCCACAAGAAAGAATGCAAGAGCTATATATATATATATATATATATATATATATATATATATATATATATATATATATATATTCTACCAAATTGGTTCACAGTTGGAAGCATGTCAATTTTTTATTATTATTTTTTTCACAAATTTTGCTTGCAAATTGTATAATATCCAAGGAAAACATGTCTAGTAATTGTGCAGTTAATTCTCATACTGTATTTTCAGTTTTGGAATATGTATCCTCTCCCCAAATTTGTCAATAATAAAACACAATAAAAATTATTTAAAGAAAAGGCTTATATTTACCTTTTAAAATTTGTTTACATCTACCTTGTAAATATATATTTTTTTATTAAAAAGGTTACAATTACAACAACAATTGAAGTGTAATCTTTCTTTGTAAAAACTAAAGTATACATTTTATCATACATATTTCAAAGTTAAGGATTCATTTCTTCGAATATAGCCTACATTGACAAAACATACTATATTTAACATATTAGCAAAATTTGGCAAACAAAAGCTTATTTGAGGTGGCAGATATTTTACAGTAAAAATGTGTAATCTATCCAAAACTGATCAACGAAATGTTGTCTTTCATATGTCTGTAACATAGGTCTTTCGTTTTTATTATAAGGAATATAAATGTTAATTTGCAGTTTAATACATTGCTTATACAAATACATTTTATTTCAACATATCTTTTTTTTTTTTTTTTTTTTTACTCAGTATAGCAAAATAGTTTGCTAAAAGCAGATCATTCATTCACACACAGAAATGCAATTCAAATTTAAACCGTCTTTTTGCGAGTTGTGGTAAACAGCGCATCTCTTTCGTTCATTCATTCACACAGAAACGCGATTTACTTGAGAATGAAAAAAAACTTACTACAGTATTCCATC
The DNA here is from genome assembly GCA_021554675.1 of Leuciscus idus. Taxonomy (NCBI): domain Eukaryota; kingdom Metazoa; phylum Chordata; class Actinopteri; order Cypriniformes; family Leuciscidae; genus Leuciscus; species Leuciscus idus. Next base: position 42,409,699 of record CM038630.1, on the reverse strand, counting down.
CGTTGCTCCTCGAAATGCCAGCACTTCTGAGGTACGTTTTCCATTAGTATTATTCCTCACAGCGCTGCGAGACAGTGTAGACAAGTACACTGATCATCTGAATAAACTTGATGTGTTTTCTCGAGCTGATATGGGGGCGTTCACAGTTTGTATGGGATCGTCTCAGTCATTTGCGTTTGAATAGCGCGCGCTCTCCGTGGGCGGGGCCGATTAAAACGTAATGAGCTGAGATGAGCTCGACTGGAATCGCTCTCTTATAATACAGATTTCACAAGATGAGAATATTTGTTTTTTATATAAATTACTTCATTTAAAAGAAGAGAATTCAAGCTTCATGCCTGTGTGTCTGTATGCCTGTTTGACTGAGTATTCGCTCAGTTATTGTTCATTTTCGGACGCGTTTCAGAATGGACTTCACTGGCAGAGAGAAGGCAGAACTCGCTTCGTGTTTATTTTTCTTTATTTGGCGAAAAGCACAACACTTTGTTTTTATTGTGAGTATACACAAAAATAATACACATTTAACAGAATCGATTGATGTATGAAACTCCTATGGAAAATCAAAGTCAACAGAGTATTTATGAGTTTCTTTTACACTGATAAAAAAAAAGTGAGCTGGTATCGCCGGCGATACCTCCGACCTCAGGGGGTTAATATCAGACTGAAATGAATGCAATCTGAAAAAGGCAGCGAGATGAATGTACTTTTAAAAATTGGTTTAATGGTTTAATATAAGTGATGTTGTTCAAGTTTGGGGTTTCTCATATGTATAGACAACCTTTCCTTGTTATTTATTGTTATGTCTTTGCTCAATTTCATACAGAAAGTGAGTTTTTGTTGATGAAATGGATTTGTAGCATTTTGGGGAAAAACGTGTTATGGATATATTGCATTTTGGAGAAAAAAAATGTCTTTGTTTAATAAATGTTTAAAATCATCCATCCATCCATCCATCCATCTTCTTCCGCTTATCCGGGGCCGGGTCGCGGGGGCAGCAGTCTAAGCAGGGATGCCCAGACTTCCCTCTCCCTAGACACTTCCTCCAGCTCTTCCGGGGGGACACCGAGGCGTTCCCAGGCCAGCCGGGAGACATAGTCCCTCCAGCGTGTCCTAGGTCTTCCCCGGGGTCTCCTCCCGGTGGGACATGCCCGGAACACCTTCCCGGGAAGGCGTCCAGGAGGCATCCGGAAAAGATGCCCGAGCCACCTCAGCTGGCCCCTCTCGATGTGGAGGAGCAGCGGCTCTACTCTGAGCTCCTCCCGAGTGACTGAGCTTCTCACCCTATCTCTAAGGGATCGCCCAGCCAACCTGCGGAGAAAGCTCATTTCGGCCGCCTGTATCCGGGATCTTGTCCTTTCGGTCATGACCCACAGCTCATGACCATAGGTGAGAGTAGGAACGTAGATTGACGGGTAAATCGAGAGCTTCGCCTTGCGGCTCAGCTCCTTCTTCACCATGACAGACCGGTACAGCGACCGCATTACTGCAGAAGCTGCACCGATCCGTCTGTCAATCTCCCGTTCCATCCTTCCCTCACTCGTGAACAAGACCCCAAGATACTTGAACTCCTCCACTTGAGGCAGGAACTCTCCACCAACCTGAAGCGGGCAAACCACCCTTTTCCGACTGAGAACCATGGCCTCGGATTTGGAGGTGCTGATTCTCATCCCAGCCGCTTCACACTCGGCTGCAAACCGTCCCAGTGCATGCTGAAGGTCCTGGTCTGATGGGGCCAACACGACAACATCATCCGCAAAGAGCAGAGATGAAATTGTGTGGTCCCCAAACCTGACCCCCTCCGGCCCCTGGCTGCGCCTAGAAATTCTGTCCATAAAAGTTATGAACAGAACCGGCGACAAAGGGCAGCCCTGCCGGAGTCCAGCATGCACCGGGAACAAGTCTGACTTACTGCCGGCAATGCGAACCAAGCTCCTGCTCCGGTCGTACAGGGACCGGGTAGCCCTTAGCAAAGGGCCCCGAACCCCAAACTCCCAGAGCACCCTCCACAAGATGCCACGAGGGACACAGTCGAATGCCTTCTCCAAATCCACAAAGCACATGTGGATTGGTTGGGCAAACTCCCATGAACCCTCCAGCACCCTGTAGAGGGTATAGAGCTGGTCCAGTGTTCCACGACCGGGACGAAAACCACACTGTTCCTCCTGAATCCGAGGTTCTACTATCGGCCGGATTCTCCTCTCCAGTACCCTGGAATAGACTTTCCCGGGGAGGCTGAGAAGTGTGATCCCCCTATAGTTGGAGCACACCCTCCGGTCCCCCTTCTTAAAAAGAGGGACCACCACCCCGGTCTGCCAGTCCAAAGGCACTGTCCCCGACCGCCACGCGATGCTGCAGAGGCGTGTCAGCCAAGACAGCCCCACAACATCCAGAGACTTGAGGTACTCAGGGCGGATCTCATCCACCCCCGGTGCCTTGCCACCGAGGAGTTTCTTGACTACCTCGGTGACTTCAGTACCAGAGTCATACTCCGAGCCCTCACCCTCTGCTTCCTCAATGGAAGACGTGACGGCGGGATTGAGGAGATCCTCGAAGTATTCCTTCCACCTTCCGGTGATATCCCCAGTCGAGGTCAACAGCTGCCCACCTCCACTGTAAACAGCGTTGGTAGGGCACTGCTTCCCCCTCCTGAGGCGCCGGACGGTTTGCCAGAATCTCTTCGAGGCCGACCGATAGTCCTTCTCCATGGCCTCACCGAACTCCTCCCAGGCCCGAGTTTTTGTCTCCCCAACCACCCGGGCTGCAGTCCGCTTGGCCCGTCGGTACCCGTCAGCTGCCTCAGGAGTCCCACAAGCCAGCCAGGCCCGATAGGACTCCTTCTTCAGCTTGACGGCATCCCTTACTTCCGGTGTCCACCACCGGGTTCGGGGATTGCCGCCTCGACAGGCACCGGAGACCTTACGGCCACAGCTCCGAGTGGCCGCGTTGACAATGGAGGTGGAGAACATGGTCCACTCGGACTCAATATCTCCAGACTCCCTCGGGATCTGGTCGAAGCTCTGTCGGAGGTGGGAGTTGAAGATCTCTCTGACAGGGGATTCGGCCAAACGTTCCCAACAGACCCTCACAGTACGTTTGGGTCTGCCGAGTCTGTCCAGCTTCCTCCCCCGCCATCGGATCCAACTCACCACCAGGTGGTGATCAGTTGACAGCTCCGCCCCTCTCTTCACCCGAGTGTCCAAGACATACGGCCGGAGGTCAGATGAAACAACCACAAAGTCGATCATCGACCTCCGGCCTAGGGTGTCCTGGTGCCATGTGCACTGATGGACACCCTTATGCTTGAACATGGTGTTTGTTATGGACAAGCTGTAACTAGCACAGAAGTCCAATAACAGAACACCACTCGGGTTCAGATCAGGGGGGCCGTTCCTCCCAATCACGCCCCTCCAGGTGTCACTGTCGTTGCCCACGTGGGCGTTGAAGTCCCCCAGTAGAACGACGGAGTCCCCAGTCGGAGCACTTTCCAGCACCCCTCCCAGAGACTCCAAGAAGGCCGGGTACTCTGCACTGCCGTTTGGCCCGTAGGCACAAACGACAGTGAGAGACCTATCCCCGACCCGAAGGCGCAGGGAAGCGAGCCTCTCGTTCACCGGGGTGAACTCCAACACATGGCGGCTGAGCTGGGGGGCTATAAGCAAACCCACACCAGCCCGCCGCCTCTCACCATGGGCATCTCCAGAGTGGTGAAGAGTCCATCCTCTCTCGAGGAGTGTGGTTCCAGAGCCCAAGCCGTGCGTAGAGGTGATCCCAACTATCTCTAGTCGGAATCTCTGAACCTCACGCACAATCTCAGGCTCCTTCCCCGCCAGAGAGGTAACGTTCCATGTCCCTAGAGCTAGATTCCGCGTCCAGGGATCGGGTTGTCTAGGCCCCCGCCTTCGACTGCCGCCCGATCCACTTAGCACCGGCCCCTTACGGTCCCTCCTGCAGGTGGTGGGTCCACGGGAGGGTGGCCCCACGTCGCTCCTTCGGGCTGAGCCCGGCCGGACCCCATGGGGAGAGGCCCGACCACCAGGCGCTCGCATACGAGCACCAACCCCGGGCCTGGCTCCAGGGTGGGGCCCCGGCTGCGCCATGCCGGGCGACGTCACGGTCCTCGAATTTATAGGCATCATAAGGGTTTTTGAACCGCTCTTAGTCTGACCCGTCACCTAGGACCTGTTTGCCTTGGGAGACCCTACCAGGGGCATATAGCCCCAGACAACATAGCTCCTAGGGTCGTTCGGGTACTCAAACCCCTCCACCACGATAAGGTGGCAGTTCAAGGAGGGGTGTTTAAAATCAAAATATGGATTTGATTTTTTATGTTATTACAAACTCATAATGATATATTACAGTTTGAAACAGAAAATAACAGTTTTCATACAAACAGTCTTTTGGGAAAGAAAATACCTTTTTTCTCAATTTACCAATTTTGGATTTATAGCGTTTTGGAACCAAACTCTTCAAATATACGTTGCTTGTCTCGTTGCGGTGTGTTTTGGAGTGCGCGCCACATTTGGAACAGCGTCTATTGCGTAAATTTTGCGTACTTTTAATAGACTTTTATTATCAAACGCATCCCGCAGTTTAGCAACAGTAAAGACTACATTTTACAACAATCACCGTTTGGGTTTAGGGAGAAATTACAGTACACCGCTGTGAAGGGAAGGAAGTTGCGCTGGAGAGAATGCGGCTTTAGTTTTTAACCCCCTGAGGTCGGCGGTATCGCCGGCGATACCAGCTCGCTTTTTTTTTATCAGTGTAAAAGAAACTCATAAATACTCTGTTGACTTTGATTTTCCATAGGAGTTTCATACATCAATCGATTCTGTTAAATGTGTATTATTTTTGTGTATACTCACAATAAAAACAAAGTGTTGTGCTTTTTGCCAAATAAAGAAAAATAAACACGAAGCGAGTTCTGCCTTCTCTCTGCCAGTGAAGTCCATTCTGAAACGCGTCCGAAAATTAACAATAACTGAGCGAATACTCAGTCAAACAGGCATACAGACACACAGGCATGAAGCTTGAATTCTCTTCTTTTAAATGAAGTAATTTATATAAAAAACAAATATTCTCATCTTGTGAAATCTGTATTAAAAGAGAGCGATTCCAGTCGAGCTCATCTCAGCTCATTACGTTTTAATCGGCCCCGCCCACGGAGAGCGCGCGCTATTCAAACGCAAATGACTGAGATGATCCCATACAAACTGTGAACGCCCACATATCAGCTCGAGAAAACACAAGTTTATTCAGATCATTGCACTTGTCTACACTGTCTCGCAGCGCTGTGAGGAATAATAATAATGGAAAACGTACCTCAGAAGTGCTGGTATTTCGAGGAGCAACGGATGGAATACTGTAGTAAGTTTTTTTTCATTCTCAAGTAAATCTCGTTTCTGTGTGAATGAATGAACGGCAGAAATGCGCTGTTTACCACAGCTCGCAAAAAGACAGTTTAAATTTGAATTGCGTTTCTAGTAGGAATTAGATCGTCTAGTAGGAATTGCGGTTCTGTGAATGAATGATCTGCTTTTAGCAAACTATTTTGCTATACTAAGTAAAAATCGACTGAAATGTGTTGAAATAAAATGTATTTGTATAAGCAACGTATTAAACTGCAAATTAACATTTATATTCCTTATAATAAAAACGAAAGACCGATGTTACAGACATATGAAAGACAACATTTCGTTGATTAGTTTTGGATAGATTACACATTTTTACTGTAAAATATCTGCCACCTCAAATAAGCTTTTGTTTGCCAATTTTTGCTAATATGTGAAATATAGTATGTTTTGTCGATGTAGGCTATATTCGAAGTAATGAATCCTTAACTTTGAAATATGTATGATAAAATGTATACTTTAGTTTTTACAAAGAAAGATTACACTTCAATTGTTGTTGTAATTGTAACCTTTTTAATAAAAATATATATTTACAAGGTAGATGTAAACAAATTTTAAAAGGTAAATATAAGCCTTTTCTTTAAATAATTTTTATTGTGTTTTATTATTGACAAATTTGGGGAGAGGATACATATTCCAAAACTGAAAATACAGTATGAGAATTAACTGCACAATTACTAGACATGTTTTCCTTGGATATTATACAATTTGCAAGCAAAATTTGTGAAAAAAAATAAAAATAAAAAATAAATTTGAAATGCTTCCAACTGTGAACCAATTTGGTAGAATATATATATATATATATATATATATATATATATATATATATATATATATATATATATATATTGCTCTTGCATTCTTTCTTGTGGCTATAGGTGACACACCTGAATGAATGGCTCATTAAGTATGCGGGCCCCATTGTCTCCTCAGGTGTGAACCACTACATATGCATGATGCTGTTGAATGGTTGACGCCCCTTGCGCATATTGCCTTTACAAACCAAAAGTGTTTTACAAGATTTAAATCAATGTATTGTGTTATGTGAATGATAAGGGCAGGATGATTTTCACATCATTTTGAAGAAAAAACTCTAGGCAATTATTGTCACGTATTTAGTATGTGTTTTGTGGCCTTATTTCAGAAACTTTAGTTTTTAGTTTTTTCAATAACCATGCATAAACATTATTCTCTCAAAAATACAAACATGTACATGCATGTTGCTCACATATTATGGTAGCCCTGTTTGTGCTAAATAGAGTGTAATTATACCTTTGCCATTAATATGTTTATAAGCAACTGAAAAAAGCACAAATGTCAGGGCATGTCAGAACATCTCAAGGACCCCAAAAACCACTCAGACCCCAGAGGGTTAATGGTTATACCTCAAATATCTTCTTTTTTATAATCATTGGAAGCCAAAATCTAAATCTAAAATAAAATTAGTTTAATATCAAAGATGTAACCGTTTGAATGTTTAGTTCTGTCCTCATCGTCACTCATTAAAGGTGCCCTAGAATGTGTTGAAATAATATTTTAATTTTGTCTCTGATATCTACATAGAGGGTATGGCTTATTTAAGGGCATTTAAAATGTCCAGATATGGTTTTACAGGTCCATTTTCAACCCTAGAAATTGGCCTTAGAATGAAATGGTCTGTTTTTACCTTATTTGGAAGGGTCATGAATAGTAATGAGGAGTTCTGCTCTGATTGGCTGTTTCACTGCGGGCTCATTACAGTAGCTCAGAGTGACAGCAAACAGGTCCCTGATGTCCAGCGTGACAATGGAGAGATTAGGCGTTCAACCGTACATCAGAGTCCTGCACGGGTCCGATTTTGTAAATCCGCACCCGCCCGTACCCGCAGTGCTTCAAACCGCATCCGACCCGTTTTCCGACAGCAGCACTAATTAAAATCCGCACACAACCCGACCCGGTTAAAATAGAACCGACCACCCGACCCGCACCCGAAATAAAATAAGTTTAGCCAATCACATTATAGACACAATTACAAAAATGTTTATTGCCAGGTCATACAGAAGTTGTTACACGACAATTAACACAAGGACAACTTCAGCCGAAGCTGTAAAAAGGCTGGTACATGAAGAACATGGTTACGTTACCACAAAACTGAGTAGCCTTATCACATTTTACCAATCGAACAGACGCGGCTACAACACTATATGCCACGCAATTTCGTCTAGCCTACATCTGACAATTTTGGGTTCAAACACGCCCTGCACACCACACATACTTAACTCTGTTAAATTTGAAAAATACTGTTCGATAGAACTGCTTTGTTACCACAGTTATCTGTGCTTCCTCGGCGATGAAGTTCCACATCTGCGGCTATCCAACACGAAAATGCATGCAGCAAATAAGCCTTTCACAATATTTTCTTCAGATAACTCCAGATTTCTACCACACACATGCATCCATCTCGACGACTGCAAGCAGATCGCGCGCGCGGTTATGATGAATTTTTGAAAATGAAAGTAGCCTAGGTAACGTTATAGGTCCTGGGAGGGCGCAGTTCCACCTGGCATTGAACATGGGCTGGCATATGCAAATTTTTGGAGGCGTGCATATTAATGATCCCGACTGTTGCGTCACAGTCGGTGTTATGTGAAGATTCGCCTATTTTTCAGGGGTGTTTTTCAAAAACGAGATTTAAATAAGAAGGAGAAAACAATGGTGTTTGAGACTCACTGTATGTCATGTCCATGTACTGAACTCTTGTTATTTAACTATGCCAAGATAAATTCAATTTCAAATTCTAGGGCACCTTTAAGCAGGGCTGTTGTGTTGTGCGCGCCGTGGCTCCGCGTGAAAGATCGCTCTCTCTCTCACACACACACTCTCTCTCTTTAGCAAAATTGCATCACAGACAAATGGTTCAATATTATTATATATAGAAGTGGCTGGCAAGATTAAATTTGCAAGATAATAATTTCTTAATAGCAATAATAAATAACGCGTGTACTTTCTTAATTTCTCCAGTACCGACAGCAGAACCGATAACGTCCAAGCTTATCGATCCAGCGATCTTTCATAATTCAGCACCGGGGCCCGTTTAATACCGGGTTTCGGCACCCATCCCTAATAATGACCCACTCGAAATGTACATAATAGTAATACATAGGATGATAACAAAAAGCTTACACAACAACTCTTGCTTATTGATATAAACAAGTAATTTATCTTTCATCTCAAGCCCTTGTTATATTTACAACTATTTAATGGACACTTTTTACATTTATGAGGTTCTCAGATCCAATATAATTTTGGTTGGGTAAACGTAAATAGTGTCGAATGGGAGTATAGTGGTAATGTAGTGGTGAACTACAGCAAATATGACTTTGCATTCCCATTTTTCTCCAATTTCGTTTAGATATTTTAATGCCAATAACACAAATCAAAGTGTTATAAATATAAAATGTATAAGAGTTTTGGTAGATTTACAATGCTAATAACCATTAAAATGCCTCATTACAGTCTGTAAATATCTCTTAACAACATGATGCAATCACTAGTAAGACTTTCAAGTGAATTACGGGTCATTGGTCAGGCGTCCAATCACAACTGACTTCCAATGACATTTGAGGTTATTAAAACAGTAAGTCCCGCCCCTCGACTGCCAACAATAAAAGTGTTCAAGCGAGCAGAAGCAGCAGGCGAGGGGAGATCAAGCGCGAGAGCATGGGGAATGATCATGCGCATGCGCGCGAGGGCTTGTATTGCGTGCAGAGGAGATGTCATGCGCACGTGCAGGGTTTGAATGAACTCGCAAGTTCCCGTTTTATCACGTGTAGATCTGTTATCCTCTCGCGAAAGTCATTTACAGCGCGAGCCAGCATCAGTTGTGTGCTCGGTTCTTTTTGTTATTGATTTATCGCCATACTACATTTTTTTTTACTGCATGACATTCGAAGCTTCTAACGTCATCAATCACATGGTAGTGTCATTTCGATACAAGCATCGGTACAGTGTGTGATACAATAGTGCTACAAGGCTTAAAGGCAGGTTTTTTCTAAAAAACGTTTTCCCAAATTTGTTTAAACTGTCTTTATATACCAATACATAATTATCGAGTGTCTGTAGTCCTCTCAAGGCTGCAATAAACACAGCTACTTATTTCCATTCAGAACGAATGAAATGATTGGCTGGGTGACTGTCACTCTCCCTCGCTACCTTGGCTACCACCCCTGCCGCTACAGGAGCTGCCCACATGCGCACACCCGCAGGAGGGGAAGAGGCATGGAAGCTAGGAAGAATCACAATTATGGCAGAGAAAAAGTGGGAAAAAGTTTTTTAGAAAAAACCTGCCTACCCTGCCTTTAATCGAAATTGCTTGTATCGAAATGACACTACCATGTGATTGATGACGTTAGAAGCTTCGAATGTCATGCAGTATAAAAAAATGTAAACCTCATCCGATGCATAAAAAGGGAAATGATTATTGAGGAAGCATTATTTAAATGATTTAACACTACACATCCCTATAATATAAATTATATATATTTTAAACAGAACACCTAAAATATTCTTCTCAATTACTTTAATTATGATCACATACTTGTATATTTTATATCATTGATCAGTATGTGAATCTGTTTACCAGACTACACATCACACGAGTTGTGGCCTCAATGGCACAAATTATATATTTCTGAGTTTTACGTATATTTCTAAGTATTACGCTGAGTTTTGGTTCATTTATGAGATGAGCTTCAGTTCACGTGCAATGCAAGTGATCGCGCCGGCGCCTCCATGCCCTGATTATATTGTCTGCTATATTTGCTTATGTATTAAATCCAGGTGGGATATAAGATAACATAATCTGATACAGAATATAATGTATATTGTAGGCCTATATGCAGGGGCGGACTGGGACAAAAATTCAGCCCTGGCACTGTAGCCACACAAACACAGTATACTGCCAAAAATGATTGTATACTGCCAAAAATGATTGTATACTGCCAGAAAGCATTTCAAGGTCAAAGGGGCAATGACCACTGGGACACCTCCCCTCCAACCTTTCTCAACATTTCTGAGAATACTTTTTTCTGACAACACACTTTTTCATGAGACATTTCCTCAGTAGCAGAACTTAACTATAACTACAGCCTCAGACTTCTTACCATATCAGGAACAGAGACTCCAGGTAAGATGTGATTTTAAAACAATATCAACAGGCAGTGTCAGTGTGTTTTGGAGTAAAGGTTAAGAGAAGGTTAATACAATGCTCAGCAAATCAATCTACATGTTCACTGAAAGAAAAAGTTAAAGCAAGTTTTCAGAGGATAGACATTAGTAATTGTGAAACCATGAAGTTGAAACTTGAAATACTAAAAAGTTGTATTTAACTATTATATTATCTTTTACCTTTTATATTACTGATATTACACATTATATTATATACACTTTATATTACACATGTGTGTGTGTGTGTGTGTGTGTGTGTGTGTGTGTGTGTGTGTGTGTGTGTGTGTGTGTGTCCTGTGCTAGCAGAATGAGTCAGAATGTTAATTCTTCTTAATATCATGAATTCATCTTTGCCACTAGTAGGCTGGTGACAAATGGTCAAAAAGTGCTTTAGTTTTTGAGATACCCCTACCGGAGGTAGAACTAAACCCAACAATGTTTTTCCTCATCTCTAAGGTCTCCCATATATGAAATGGATTCTTGGCTCAAAATATTTTACTGCTAAGATTGTTAAATTAACAGATATTGTCATACACCCCAAAATCAAAAAAATACTAAAATATTGCCTGTCCGTATGGGAGTTAAGGCATATAAACTAATGCAGATCAGTCAGACAAGCTCTGAGAGCTTTGAAACTTGGCATGTGTGTAGTCAGGAAGTTTGCTTTACCTGCTAGAAAAGACTGGATGTGAATATCTTGATGTATGGAATAAATAGAGACATATAAACACATACCTAAAATAAGCGGACATGCAAAAATTGAATATTTATGCAGAATGTTTTCATTTACTTTGTGGTTGCTTTGCCAGGGATTATCATAGAAACACATATGATGACTTGTTGGAAAGATGGGGTTGTGCTGAATCCAGCAATACCAAATATGTAAATATAGCACGACAAATCAGGGTGTTCTGTCACTCAATGTATGAGGTGTCTAAAATGAAAGAAAATGGAACACTGACATAATTTAGTCCAAAGCCCATTTAGCCAATTCTAATATAAGATACATTTAATAATGAAACATTTCATATGGCACCTTGTACTATAAGGAAACAAAGATTGAAATCAAAAGATAAGACCTTACCATAGCACAAACAGGAGACCAGGAGTCAGAATTGCAGTTTGACCTTAATGAGCCTTTTAATAAAACTATAACTTTACTTAAAGGCACACTATGTAGAAATTGTGTTTTTGTCAAACAGCGACCCCTAGAGTCGCTGTGGAATACTTGCACTGTCGTAAATATCCCTTCCCCCCTCCCTAACCCTAACCCCTCACAAGTAAATAGCCTATAGTCTAGGCCTACAGTATAATTTAATTTGTGGGTTTTTTTTATTGTAATGTAAACATTACAAAATGCCAGATGACATCAATAAAGGTAAATGTACGTAACATTATTTCATAACATTGGCCATTATGATGTCATTAGACATGATTATTGCAATTTATCATAATAGTTTGCAAATTGTGCTCGTTTACACTATTTACAACCTCTACGTTAGGCTTATTTATGTCCTGATAATTATGTGAGATATTGAAAACTGTTCTCATGATAATCGCAGGAATCAACGTCAACAGCGTTGTCTGATATCCCTCAGGACTACGTGATAAATACACCTCACAACACCTGAGTTCAGCTGGCAAACTAGTTCGTGAGGCAAGCTAGGCAATAAAACATAACGCAAAAAACACGTAAGAGAAACGAGTGTTTGTTAGCAAGTCTGTTAACAGCTCTGATAATCGAAAGCTAGCTAGACATATGTGGAAATTATTGGACTGGTCTAATTATCAGCAATGGATGAATGAACAGCATCGTAAAAAAATTACATACTATAGCGCAACAACATACAACATAGAACGCAAACAAGTTTACAAATAAGAGATTTATTTACTGGTCACTTTATGCGTTTTCTCAGATCGGATAGCTATCTGATTTATCAAAACGATTCCATTTACACCTGGCCATAAATGTGTTTTTGCGAAACGGAAACGGTGAGTGCACGTCACCGAAAGCAACAGATATGAGCTGCATTTTATTGATCATCAGCTAAAATTTCTAAATCAAACACCGCAATAAGAAAAAGCAGTAACAGCCCTGGTAAGATCATTTCATTTCTTTACTTTTAATAATGATGATTGTGTGTTAAGCGTCTGCGACTTACTTTCACTTTGATTTGTGATAGTTTGCTCGTTGTCTTGATGAATATGCTCAGCTGCTCATCTGCGGTGATGCGTGTTCCAGTAGCGTCGTCATATCTGGCTATAACATATAGCCTATAACACGCTCTCACACGTTTTTTTTTTTTTTTTTTGCATTTTTGGGAGGAGTACAATTTACATATGTGGTTTCAACAACCAGATGCATTTACACTTGTCCAGTTTCGTCTGGAATGCGGCACAGACCTCCTCCTGAAGTGGTTTGAGCGATCGGATTCAAATCCGTCTCGAATGCGTTTCGGAGGGCATTTACACCTGTTTTTTTCACGATCGGATAGCTATCCGATCTGAGAAAACGCATGAAGTGGCCAGGTGTAAACAGCCCCCATGACAAAAACATATGCACGAAAGCTGAAAACAAACGCTGGTTGGCCTCTCACGTCCAAATTTGAGGAAGTGGTGGGGAAGTGACGTATGCCGTAAAGCAGTCGAATTTTGTAGTTCTTTTTGTGCTCTGGTTACTACCCGAACCCCGAAGTTACATAGTGCCAGTAAAAGCGATACAGACCCCGTCAGGCGATGGCAGACGCGTCATTCAACCTATTGTAAGTCGATGTACCATCACAAGGGTCTTGGAAATATATTATGAAGGTTGAAAAGATACATAGTGTGCCTTTAACACAATACAAATTAAATTACTGTCTTAAATCAAACAAATGGCAATCTATCAAAAAAAACACTCTAAGGGGGAATGAGCCCTCTCTTCTCAGGCTGTTTTTTTTTTTCTAGCAGGAACCATTTGGAACATGAACTGCTTTTGGTAGCCATTCTGAGGTCAGCCCCCCATGATGTTACACCTGCAACACACCAATGTCACTCATCCACATTGTCATCAGTGACAAAGTGGGTCATATTTGGACAGTCTGGGAAAGGGCAAGAGCAAAACTCTGTGCAGGTCAAGCCTACTGAAAGACACTGGCATTTGGTGGCATCGTTGCAGTTTCCATCTTTACAGTAGAGGTGGGTGATGTCTCTAACTTTTTTAGGTGCTGGTGCCTTCTGGAACATTACAGGTTCAATGCACCCATCTTCTCTGAGCCTCCATCCTCTACCAACTGGGTTCCAGAGAAGAGGTTTGGCCAGGTGACTGTGACGCCACACTGCTGTTTGGTACAAGGCTCTCAGCACATGTTGCTGGAAGGCATCTTCTGTTGGGGGTAGATTTGCTGCTGACAAATCTGTGGTAGACGCTAGTGTACCTCAGCTCATCCAGGTTGGTTCAAGGATGCCCATCCACCTTTTTCTTTTGGCCATACAGGAGGAGGGCACACCTTCTTGCCACAGTGTGCTTTGCTTCTTGCAAAAGCCTTTTCCAGGCTACCAGAGAGTCCAAATTTGGTCATTTCCTGTAACTTACAAAGATGGGTCTTCAGTCTTGTGAAGTCAGTAGCCTTCCCAATTCTGTACAAACTGCTTGTGGTGTCACAACCCGTGAGGGCGTGGCATGCAAGTAAACACTCACAAAGCACTGCTCCAAGCTTCTGAGCGATCAAACAGATGGGGACGAATCTTTCCTTTAGGCCATGTCCAGAGTGCATAAACACTGCTGAGGATTCAAACATACCTTTGCTTGAATAGTACAGAAGCAAAACTAATACATCTGTATCATCACATTTGACAATTAGACGAGAATGTGACTGTGCAAGATGTATTGCATGTAACACCAGCCTCGTGTCAGCCTCCTCCTGGTCACTGTAAAGATCTTTCAAGCAGTCAATGCCTGACTTGTTAACCCTCTTAACCTCCTGAGCATTTTCAAAGTCACCTGCCAAAATGACAGTGTTCCCTGAAGAAATTCTCGTTGGCCCAGTACTGGCGATGTAGGTGCTGACAAAGCTACATAGAGCAGCCTTGTTTACGCTGATCCTGAGGTATTTTCTGTAGTTTGGAACACTTGTTTGTCCTGTGAAGATGTGTGTTTGTCTGCTTGTGTGAATGGTGCCTCTTCTTTGTCTTCCAAGATCTTTGACTGAGTGTTGGTGGTCATATCTATCAAACACTATAACGACACAGCTGTTATAATAATAATTTGTTACATTTATATAGCGCTTTTCTGGGTACTCAAAGCGCTTTACATGGAAGGGGGAATCTCCTCAACCACCAGCAATGTGCAGCATCCACCTGGATGATGCAAAGGCAGCCATATTGCGCCAGAACGCCCACCACACACAAGCTTACTGGTAGAGAGGAGACAGTGATGAAGCCAATCAGTATATGGGGATGATTAGGAGGCCATGATGGACAGAGGCCAAGGGGCAAATTTGGCCAGGATGCCGGGGTTACACCCCTACTCTTTTTCAAAGGACATCATGGGATTTTTTAATGACCACTGAGAGTCAGGACCTCGGTTTAACGTCTCATCCGAAGGACGGTGCTCTTTGACAGTATAGTGTCCTGATCACTACACTGGGGCGTTAGGTCCCACACAGACCACAGGGTGAGCACCCCCTACTGGCCTCACTAACACCTCTTCCAGCAGCAACCTGGTTTTCTCGGGAGGTCTCCCATCCAGGTACTAACCAGGCTCAGCCCTGCTTAGCTTCAGTGGGCAACCAGTCTTGGGCTACAGGGTGATATGGCTGCTAATATCACTGTTACCTTCCTTTCCCATTAAAGTTGCAATCTTTTTGACAGCCAGTAATCTTCGAAAGAGCACATCTGAGTCCATGTGAATCTTTGTAGATATAATGACTCCAACTGATGTTTCCATGTCCTTGAAGGTTGCACACTTTTTTCTTTTCTCTGGCTCCCAGAAGCTCTTTGTTCTTTTTGATTTTGCCAGACGTTGTTCAATAAAGATGGGATTCTGCTTCGCAACATCTTGGAGGAGAGCTCTTTTGCAACTTTCTCAGATGCAACCTGACCACTTGCAATGTTGATCAGTTCCTCAGGAATGCTATCAAGATCAGAGGGATTCTGCCTCTGCTCCACAGCTTCCATTATCTTCTGTATGTCTCTTTCGTCTCGGTCCATTCTGGATGCTCCATGCTCTTTGTGTGCTTTCGGGCTCTGATCATCAGTGTCACAAAGCTCTTTCATGACATCCACATATGCTGTGGTCACATGTCTTGTCATCAACCATCTTATGAGAGCTTCTTTTTGTAATGTGAAGCCAACAACTCCACCCTGACTCTTGCCTTCTCGATTAATGGTTTGCTCCAGTGCCTGATCAGTAGCCACACACTTCTATGCTCAGACCGGCGAATAACAAACCCACCTTGCTGCATGAATGTGTATGCTTCTGGTTGTTCATGTTCAAGTGCTTTCATTTCTGCAACAAGCAGTTTGTACAGAATTGGGAAGGCCACTGCCCTCACAAGAGGTTAAGAGGGTTAGCAAGTCAGGCATTGACTGCTTGAAAGATCTTTACAGTGACCAGGAGGAGGCTGACACGAGGCTGGTGTTACATGCAATACATCTTGCACAGTCACATTCTCGTCTAATTGTCAAATGTGATGATACAGATGTACTAGTTTTGCTTCTGTACTATTCAAGCAAAGGGATGTTTGGATCCTCAGCAGTGTTTATGCACTCTGGACATGGCCTTAAGGAAAGATTCGTCCCCATCTGTTTGATCGCTCAGAAGCTTGGAGCAGTGCTTTGTGAGTGTTTACTTGCATGCCACGCCCTCACGGGTTGTGACACCACAAGCAGTTTGTACAGAATTGGGAAGGCCACTGACTTCACAAGACTGAAGACTCATCTTTGTAAGTTACAGGAAATGACCAAATTTGGACTCTCTGGTAGCCTGGAAAAGGCTTTTGCAAGAAGCAAAGCACACTGTGGCAAGAAGGTGTGCCCTCCTCCTGTATGGCCAAAAGAAAAAGGTGGATGGGCATCCTTGAACCAACCTGGGATGAGCTGAGGTACACTAGCGTCTACCACAGATTTGTCAGCAGCAAATCTACCCCCAACAGAAGATGCCTTCCAGCAACATGTGCTGAGAGCCTTGTACCAAACAGCAGTGTGGCGTCACAGCCACCTGGCCAAACCTCTTCTCTGGAACCCAGTTGGTAGAGGATGGAGGCTCAGAGAAGATGGATGCATTGAACCTGTAATGTTCCAGAAGGCACCAGCACCTAAAGAAGTTAGAGACATCACCCACCTCTACTGTAAAGATGGAAACTGCAACGATGCCACCAAATGCCAGTGTCTTTCAGTAGGCTTGACCTGCACAGAGTTTTTCCCTTTCCCAGACTGTCCAAATATGACCCACTTTGTCACTGTAACAACACACACTGTCACAAACAGCCTGAGAAGAGAGGGCTCATTCCCCCTTAGGCCCCATCCACACTACTGCGTTTTCGTTTTGAAACGGAGACCTTTTGCTACGTTTGCACCTCCCGTCCAGACTAAAACGGCAAAAACGAAGACCTAAAACGGAGAAGTTTAGAAACGCTGCCGACCCCGTTTTGCGTTTTGAATCTCCGGAGGGCGTTTTAGTGAAGACGGGTCAAAACGGAGGACTTTAGAAACGATTACGCAGAGGCTCACGCTCGGCTCTATGATTGGGTGTCATCAGTCATGGAGTATACACAGGTAATATTCAGTACCAGTAAGAAACTGCCGCGGCTCGCGCGGAAAACGCGTGCATGCTAGAAATAGAACCGACGCCTATTTTTCAGGCAACAAACAAGTGTGTTGGAAGCGTTTCCAAGCAAAATAGAATAGGAAAAGATGTTTATATGTTATTTTGACACAAATACATATTAATAAATGACATTTTGATGTTTGAAAGTCTACACCGGCACGCGCATGCCCAGTGTTGGTGAATGGTCACGTGATCCGCGTTTTCAGTCGTTTTAATGTGGACGGAGATCAATTCTAATACACAGCTAAAATGCTGGTGTGGATGGAGATCGTATTCGTTTTAATTCTCCGTTTCTAAACTAAAACGCAGTAGTGTGGATGGGGCCTTAGAGTGTTTGTTTTGTTAGATTGCCATTTGTTTGATTTAAGACAGTAATTTAATTTGTATTGTGTTAAGTAAAGTTATAGTTTTATTAAAAGGCTCATTAAGGTCAAACTGCAATTCTGACTCCTGGTCTCCTGTTTGTGCTATGGTAAGGTGACCAAGGTCTTATCTTTCGATTTCAATCTTTGTTTCCTTATAGTACAAGGTGCCATTTGAAATGTTTCATTATTAAATGTATCTTATATTAGAATTTCTCACCATTCTTCTCACCACTGATAATGGGCTTTGGACTAAATTATGTCAGTGTTCCATTTTCTTTCATTTTAGACACCTCATACATTGAGTGACAGAACACCCTGATTTGTCGTGCTATATTTACATATTTGGTATTGCTGGATTCAGCACAACCCCATCTTTCCAACAAGTCATCATATGTGTTTCTATGATAATCCCTGGCAAAGCAACCACAAAGTAAATGAAAACATTCTGCATAAATATTCAATTTTTGCATGTCCGCTTATTTTAGGTATGTATTTATGTCTCTATTTATTCCATACATCAAGATATTCACATCCAGTCTTTTCTAGTAGGTAAAGCAACTTCCTGACTACACACATGCCAAGTTTCAAAGCTCTCAGAGCTTGTCTGACTGATCTGCATTAGTTTATATGCCTTAACTCCCATTCGGACAGGCAATATTTTAGTCTTTTTTTGATTTTGGGGTGTATAACAATATCTGTTAATTTAACAATCTTAGCAGTAAAATATTTTGAGCCAAGAATCCATTTCATATATGGGAGACCTTAGAGATGAGGAAAAACATTGTTGGATTTAGTTCTACCTCCGGTAGGGGTATCTCAAAAATTTGGGGGCATTGTCACTAGCCTATAGGATACGTACTAAAAACCTTTAAGCTGGCTATGATTAAACCCCTTGTTAAAAAAACGCAACTTGATCCTACAGAATTAGTAAATTACAGGCCGATCTCAAATCTACCTTTTCTGTCAAAGATACTAGAAAAGGCGGTATCCTCACAACTATGTTCCTTTTTAGAAAGAAATGATATCTGCGAGGATTTTCAGTCAGGATTTAGACCGTACCATAATAAATGGTAAAAAAATAAATAAAAAATAAACCACTATAAATGATTTGCTCTTATCATCCGATCGTGGTTGTATCTCTCTATTAGTGTTACTCGATCTTAGTGCTGCATTTGACACTATTGACCACAGCATTCTTTTAAATAGACTCGAAAATTATGTTGGCATTAGTGGAATTGCATTAGCACGATTTAAATCATACTTATCTGACCATTATCAGCAGGGGTTAAATTGGGATTTATTATGTGGGGGGGATCTCCCTAGAGGGGTCCGGGGGTATGCCCCCCTCTGGAATTTTATTTGAAAAATAAACCATTAAATGACACTTTCTGGAGAGTTTTGTGCAAAGAAATAGAGAAATTGAGTCTTACATGATATTTGAAAAACTGCAAGGTTAAGAGCATATGCTTTGCATTGTTGTAGTATCAACAGGTATTAGGACATTTAGCATTTACATTACTGTTAATCAGTCATCACTTGATTACACATTGTATTACCTTGTTATGATATAGTGACCCATACAATGTGCCAAACATAATGTGCCACATGAAGAGACAGTGCAGCATATGACAGTAGCAACAGCTGAGAAGATTTGGGTCTGTGGTGACCAGGTCCACCTCACACAAACTTCCTTCTCCCATTCTCTCTCTTTACTAAAAGAGAAACCCACTCTAAATCCAGCACATCTGGAAAATTACAGTATTACAGACCACATTGCTAGAACTGCCCGGTCATGTAGATTTGCCTTGTACAACATTAGGAGGATCAGGCCCTTCCTTTCAGAGCTACACAACTCCTTGTCGATGATGACGATCCATAACAACAGAGCCTAAACCAATGAGAACGCAGGACAGTGATGACGATTCATAACAACAGAGCCTAAACCAATGAGAACGCGGGACAGTGATGACGATACATAACAACAGAGCATAAACCAATGAGAATGCGGGACAGTTATGACAATCCATAACAACAGGGCATAAACCAATGAGAACGCGAGACAGTGATGGTTACATAACAACAGGGGGTAAACCAATGAGAAAGCGGGACAGTTATGACAATCCATAACAACAGGGGGTAAACCAATGAGAACGCAGGACAGTGATGACGATACATAACAACACACCCTAAACCAATGAGAACGCAGGACAGTGATGACGATACATAATAACACAGCCTAAACCAATGAGAACGTAGGACAGTGATGACGATACATAACAACACAGCCTAAACCAATGAGAACGCGGAACAGTTTTGATGAAACATAACAACAGAGCCTAAACCAATGAGAACGCGGGACAGTGATGACGATTCATAACAACAGAGCCTAAACCAATGAGAGCGCAGGACAGTGATGACGATTCATAACAACACAGCCTAAACCAATGAGAATACAGGACAGTGATGACAATTCATAACAACAGAGCATAAACCAATGAGAACGCGGGACAGTGATGACGATACATAACAACACAGCCTAAACCAATGAGAACGCGGGACAGTTTTGACGATCCATAACAACAGAGCCTAAACCAATGAGAACGCAGGACAGTGATGACGATTCATAACAACAGAGCCTAAACCAATGAGAACGCAGGACAGTGATGAAAATTCATAACAACACAGCCTAAACCAATGAGAACGCAGGACAGAGATGACAATCCATAACAACAGGGGGCAGAGCCGATCAGCCCTATACGCTCACTACGCAAGCTGCGTAGGGCCCCGCAAATTACTCAAGGCCCCGCCTCCTCCTCGTGTCATAGCGCGTCACGTCACCGTCAATTAATGTTTACAACATCCATGACAAAATGAAGCGAAACTATCCTTCTGGTCACGAAAAGAGGAAAAAAAAAAACCATGAAAGTGAACTGCGGGAACAACAATCAGGTAAACTTGTCTTCTCTCTAAGTTTGAGGTCAGCAAAGTAAAGTTTATGTGCATTTCTGTTGTGTTTTTTCGGTCTTGCTAACCTAGCTGGGCAGGCAGGCAGTGCATCTCTTGCATCACTTTGTGCCTGACAAAAGTGAGAGTAAAATACAATTATTTATTACGTTTGTTTTTGATAAACGACAAAGTGCAACGGTGTTTGTTTACTGCAGCTCGGAAAAGATAACCGCGTCGCGTGTGTTATCATGCGTTCATTCATATGCACGAAATGAAATGCGCATTTTTCAAGCAGAAATATATGTGGAGACCAGACAGACTGTACAATATATGGGCGTGAATGATGGCACTCCTCATCAAAAGTGCACATTATACATGCATACTTTTAAAACAAGACACTGATTATCTAGTCTCAGTCAATGTGGAGTTAAAAACTCTATACAACTGCACTGCACTAATTATGCAAGATGGAAAGCAATGTATTGATAATTTGACAGTGATTGACTTGATTTATAGGCTATATTGAATTTAAAATGTTGATTAGCTGGACATACTGGTCAATGTGTGGATGCACATCCCTCAGTTAATAATAACCATAAATCAAGAATTGCTTCACCATATATATTACAAAAATAAAATAAAACTTTAACATGCTATGGCAAGCCATTTTAGCTTTTATTCATTCACAGTTTATGCATTTTTGATATCAAGCATTACATTTTTTTACTATTTGCAATGTGAATTCTTGATTATTTTTACTAATAGTTAGTCAATAATAGCTAATACTAATTAATTAATACTAATAGCTAATAGTAATACTTAGTTACATTTTTATCTACCAATGTCTATTTTTGATATCAGGAATTACATGTAAACTTGTACAAAAGTTCATTCTTGATATCAATGATGTCATCACTCACAGGGATTATTGATATCTGCATAACTAGTTCACTAGTTAAATATTACAAGAGCCAAGCCATAGTATAAATAGTATTTTATATTTGAAAATGTATAAAAGAAAATTGGGAGCCAGTTTGAATGGGTCTGATGCAGCTTATAAAACGAGTTATCTATAATTTGCAGGTGCTATGCTTAAGTTTGTCAGTAGAGGAGATGCTGGACCATCAGCCAGTACAAGCACAGACTCAGTTGATACACATCCAGCCTCAGCCAGTACTAGCACAGACCCAGAACAGCCAGCTTCAGCAAATACAGCACAGCAGTCTTCAGCAAGTACAAACACAGACCCAGGTGAAGTACAGGCAGTCTCAGCCAGTTCTAGCACAAACCCAATACAGCCAGCTTCAGCAAATACAGTACAGCCATCTTCAGAAAGTACGAACACAGTGACAGACCCAGGTGAAGTACAGGCAGCCTCAGTCAGTACTAGCACAACCAGAGGTGTACAGCCAGCAGCAGATACAAGCAGCTCAGACCCAAATAGAACAGTTGCCGCTCCACCAAATGACCCAGCAGATTGGCCCCCCGTCTTAACAGACTTTATGAGGACTGAGTTAGTGCGCAGAGGTCCATTCAAACCAGGACTGGATTTTTCTTTCCCTAAAGACAAGTCTAGAAGAGCTTTCCGTTCAGGCTTATTACAGAGAAAACTGTCAAATGGGGAAAAGATTCACAGGAGCTGGCTTACATACTCAATCAAAAACAATGCTGTTTATTGTTTTTGCTGTAAGCTCTTTTCTACAAAAGACAACAAAATTATAAAGGAAGGTGTGAATGACTGGTCAAATATCAATGCCATTCTGAAACACCATGAGAGTAGTCCTGAACACACACAAAATATGATTAAGTGGAGAGAACTTGATCTGCGCCTAAGTCAGGGTCAGACTCTTGACCAGATACAAATGACCATTTATGAGGCTGAAAGAAAGAGATGGCGTGATGTCCTTACACGTTTAATAAGTCAAGTCAAGTCAAGTTTATTTGTATAGCGCTTTTCACAATACAGATTGTATCAAAGCAGCTTCACAGTATTAAATTAAAATAATACAACAAAGTTTGTTTCAAGAGGAATTTATTGATTGATAAAATTAAATTAAATATCCCCAAAATATCCCCAACTGAGCAAGCCAAAGGCAACAGTGGCAAGGAACCGAAAAACTCCATCAAGTGACCTAATGGTGTCCTAAAACTCCATCAGGTGACCTAATGGAGAAAAAAAACCTTGGGAGAACCCAGGCTCAGTCGGGGGCCAGTTCTCCTCTGGCATTTATGAGCTAGAGGCCGGATTGTAGTTTGAACTGTAGGATTATATGAATGCCTGGCTGAAGAGATGCGACTTCAATCTAGTTTTAAACTGGGAGAGCGAGTCTGAGCAACGAACAGTATCAGGAAGACTATTCCAGAGTTTTGGAGCCAAATGTGAAAATGCTCTCCCTCCTTTGGTGGTTCTGGATATCCTAGGTATGACCAAAAGCCTTGAATTTAGTGATCTTAAAGAGCGCGATGGATTATAGGGTGATAGAAGATCCGTTAAATAGACTGGAGCTAAGCCGTTTAGGGCTTTATAAGTCAGTAGCAATACCTTGTAATTAATACGGAACTTTATAGGTAACCAATGCAGTGATGATAAAATCGGTGTTATATGATCATATTTTCTTGATCTCGTAAGAACTCTAGCGGCGGCATTTTGGACTAACTGTAGCTTGTTTATTGAGGATGCAGGACAACCAGCTAATAAAGCATTACAGTAATCCAGTCTCGAGGTCATGAATGCATGAACTAACTTTTCTGCATCAGAAACTGATAGCATATTACGTAGCTTAGCAATGTTTCTAAGGTGGAAAAAGGCTGTTTTTGTAACATATGAAATATGATTTTCAAAAGACAGGTTGCAATCGAGTATAACACCCAGGTCTTTTACTGTAGAGGATAAAGTAACAGGACATCCTATGATGTTAAAGTTGTATTGTGCGAGGTTTTGTGGGCGGTTTTTTGAACCGATAAGTATTACCTCTGTCTTGTCTGGATTTAATAAAAGAAAATTACGCGTCATCCAATCTTTTATATCTTTAACACACTCTGTCAATTTGGAAAATTTAGCGTTTTCATCCGGCCGTGATGAAATATATATTTGAGTGTCATCAGCATAACAATGGAAACTAATTCCATGTTTCCTTATAATATTTCCAAGTGGCATCATATATATTGAAAATAACAGAGGGCCTAATACAGATCCCTGCGGCACTCCATAGTTTACTGGAGTTATGATCGATTTTTCTCCATTTAAATAGACAAAATGGTAGCGGTCAGATAGGTATGATTTGAACCAGCTTAGTGCTTGTCCTTGAACACCAGTATAATTTTGTAGTCGATCTAAGAGTATTGTGTGATCTATAGTATCGAACGCAGCACTAAGATCAAGTAAAACTAGTATTGAGATACAGCCTTGGTCAGAAGCTAAAAGTAAATCATTTGTGATTTTAACGAGCGCAGTTTCAGTGCTATGATGCGGTCTGAATCCAGACTGAAACTTTTCATAGATATCATTTTGTTGCAAGAAAGAGCCCAGTTGAGCGGACACCACTTTTTCTAATATTTTAGACATAAATGGAAGATTTGAAATTGGTCTATAATTTGCTAGATTATTATGATCTAATTGTGGTTTCTTAATGAGAGGATTTATAACTGCCAGTTTAAATGTTCTTGGAACATGACCTAAAGATAAAGACGAGTTAATAATATTGAGGAGAGGCTCTTCCACTACAGGTAACACTTCTTTCAGTAGTTTAGTTGGTATAGGATCTAATAAACATGTTGTTGTTTTAGACGAAGTGATAAGTTTATTTAACTCTTTTTGTTCTATAGTTGTAAAGCACTGTAATTGTTCTTGGGGGGTGATAATTGAAGCTGAATTATAAGGCGCGATTGAAGATTGAACGTTTACAATTGTGGTTCTGATGCTTTCTATTTTCTCAGTAAAGAAGTTCATGAAATCATTACTACTGAACTGTAACGGGATATTTTGTTCGGGTGACGTCTGTTTATTTGTTAGTCTAGCCACGGTGTTAAATAAAAACCTTGGATTGTTTTGGTTGTTTTCTATTAGTTTGCGGAGGTGCTCAGCCCTGGCCGCTTTTAGGGCCTTTTTATAACGTGACATACTGTTTTTCCACGCGATTCTAAAGACCTCTAAATTAGTTTGTTTCCATTTACGCTCTAAAATACGGGTTTCTCTCTTTAAAACATGCGTAGTATTGTTATACCATGGTGCTTTAATTTTCTCTCTGACCTTTTTTAATTTAATAGGTGCAACCACGTCCAATGTTCTAGAGAGAATGGTGCTCATAGTGCTAGTTAGTTCTTCTAGTTCATCTGTTTGTTTGGGTTCAGGCAGCAGCTGAGACAGATTAGATAAGCATCACCCAGTCTCTGGCTGAACGAAACCTAGCATTCAGGGGTTCGTCAGAAAAACTCTTCCAGCCAGATAATGGAAACTTCCTAAAAGAGGTTGAATTACTGGCAAAATTTTATCCCATTATGGAAAACCATCTCAGCAAAATTAAAGATGGACAGACACATGCTCATTACCTTGGGCAGCACACACAGAATGAGCTAATACAGATTGTGAGTGGCAAAATTCTGGAAGCAATAGTGACTCAAATAAGAGACTCAAAGTACTTCTCCATTATCTTGGACTGTACACCTGACATTAGTCACCAAGAGCAAATGTCCATTATTCTGAGAAGCGTGGCTTTAAGGGGAAAGCCAGAGATCAAGGAGCACTTCCTCGGCTTTGTAAATGTTGAGGCTACAACAGGTTTAAATCTGTCCACTGTCATCTTAAATAAGCTGAATGAGCTGAAGATTTCATTTGAAGATTGCAGAGGGCAAGCTTTTGATAATGGGGCCAACATGAAAGGCAAGAACCAAGGAGTACAAGCCAGACTGCTCAGAAGAAATCCCAGAGCCGTGTTTGTCCCATGTGGAGCACATACTCTAAACCTTGTAATTGCAGATGCTGCCAAATCTTCAAAAGATGCAGTCGGTTTCTTTGGACATGTGCAAAAGCTCTTCACCTTCTTTTCAGCTGGCACACAAAGATGGAGTGTTTTAAAGAAACACGTGAAGATAACCATGAAGTCATGGAGTGACACAAGATGGGAGAGTAGGCTCAAAAGTGTTCATGCAATAAGGCACCAGGCATCTGAGGTTCGGGAGGCATTACTGGAAGCCAGACAGACAATCAATGATCCTGTGGCCAAAGTGGAGGCACAAGCACTTGCAGAGGAAGTTGGGTCCTACCGCTTCTTGATTTGCTGTGTCGTATGGTGTGAGATACTGACTATTACAAACATAGTGAACAAGCTCCTCCAATCCGCCTCAATGCAGTTGGATATAGCAGTTAATTTAATCTCGAATGCAAAGGCTTCCCTCACTACATACCGGGACACTGGATTCTCTGAGGCACAGACAACAGCCACAAGCATTTGCGAAGTAATGAATGTGGAGGCTGTTCTGAAAGAGAAGAGACTGAGAAACAGCAAGAGGCATTTCAGCTATGAGGCTCCTGATGAACCAATGACTGATGCACTGAAAAACCTTGAAGTCAACTTCTTTAACATTGTGGTCGACTCTGCTGTGACATCCATGGATGAGAGATTTGAAACACTCAACCAGGTGAAATCCAAATATGGAGTGTTGCTAAACTTCAGCACTGCCTCATAGATGTCTAGTGAATCTTTAAAGGCTCACTGCATGGAAGTTCAAAATACTCTAACCTTCAGAGATGACTATGACATCAGTGGAATGGATCTGGCACACGAGATTCAGAATTTACCTGATCTGCCATCAGATAAGATGACTGCATTTGAGTTGCTTTCATTTCTCTGTGAGAAAAACCTGGAGGAACTCTATCCTAATCTTTGGATAGCCCTAAGAATTGCAGTCACCCTGCCTGTAACAGTAGCATCGTCAGAGAGGAGCTTTTCAAAATTAAAGCTCATCAAAAGCTACCTGAGGTCTTCAATGTCACAGGAACGTTTGAGTGGATTGGCCATCATGAGCATAAATCATGATGTGGGGAAACACCTGTCCTATGATGACATCATTGATGATTTTGCCTCAAGAAAGTGCAGAAAAGGAATATTTTGATGGTAAGATTTTAATTCAAACATTCAAATGTTTACGCATTTGTAACATGTAACGAGTAACATGTAAGATTGTGTAAATGACTGTTTAACTAACTATGTGATATTCTTCTCAGTTTCTTCTAGACAGTCCAAATAGACTGGTGTTGCCCATACTGATGCCGAAAATGCCCAGGCTGTAGAGAGAACCTAAGTTAATCCCAAAAGCCAAAGCTCAGAGTTATAATTTATTATTTTCTTCTTATTTATGTTTACGTTAATATTCACTTACTTAATAATATTCACTTGTTATCTTAATATTCTATAGGAAATACTCTATTCAATAAATATTGTTTGTTTGAACCTCATTCTGTATTGCGACTGTTTTGTTTAAAGGAGGGAGGATTGTATTGGGATCACTGAAGTGTCAGGTGTGACTGTGTGGCAATGGCAAATGGTTTACATAGCTCACGGCGTCACGGGTCAGTTAGAGGGCCCCTTAGCAGAATTTTGCTTAGGGCCCCAGGGAGGTCAGGATCGGCACTGACAGGGGGTAAACCAATGAGAACGCAGGACAGTGATGACGATACATAACAACACAGCCTAAACCAATGAGAACGCGGGACAGTTTTGACGATCCATAACAACAAAGCCTAAACCAATGAGAACGCAGGACAGTGATGACAATTCATAACAACAGAGCCTAAACCAATGAGAACGCAGGACAGTGATGAAAATTCATAACAACACAGCCTAAACCAATGAGAACGCGGGACAGAGATGACAATCCATAACAACAGGGCATAAACCAATGAGAACGCAGGACAGTGATGACGATACATAACAACACAGCCTAAACCAATGAGAACGCGGGACAGTTTTGACGATCCATAACAACAGAGCCTAAACCAATGAGAACGCAGGACAGTGATGACGATTCATAACAACAGAGCCTAAACCAATGAGAACGCAGGACAGTGATGAAAATTCATAACAACACAGCCTAAACCAATGAGAACGTGGGACAGCGATGGCGATACATAACAACAGAGCTTAAACCAATTAGAACGCAGGACAGTTTTGACTAAACATAACAACAGAGCCTAAACCAATGAGAACGCAGGACAGTGATGACAATCCATAACAACAGAGAGTAAACCAATGAGAATGCAGGACAGTGATGGCGATCCATAACAACAGAGCGTAAACCAAACCCCGGCGAACAAATGGCTTTGGGGGATGTAACACCGCCAGTCTGCTACTTTCTAAATTCCCCACGGATTTCAGGACTCGGCGATGGCGTCGCTACTGTTTTTGAAAACTCTTTTAAATGCAGAATGCTATCTATAGACATGTATTCCAGTTTTGAGGCCAAGTTGTAAAAAATTGACATCTTGGATCCTGTTTTCTGTCTACTCGTCTACAGACCTCCCAAATTTAACAAGGATTTTATTCAACAATTTTCGGACTTCCTCTCTGGACTGGTGACTCGTGGTGACAGACTCCTCACTCTTGGGAATTTTATTATCCATGTATGCTGTCCATCAAAACTGCTGGTAAATGAATTCATCTCGCTCACTGAGTCACTAACCCTTGTACAGCACATCACTGATCCTACTCACAACAAGGGTCATACATTAGATCTGGTATTATTGCATGGTCTTTCTGTGTTCAATTTAGAAATTTTATATACTGGCATTTATTCTGACCATTATTCAATCATATTTGAGTCTGTGTCAACCTGCCCTCGCCCTACATAAACTCAGCCTTTATGTAAAGCCCGGTCTATTCACTCGTCTACTGCCAATCTTTCTTCAGAATTATATTTAATGCATTTTTCAGATGGGTTAGGGTGAGGGTTAGGGTTAAGGTTAGGTGTCTCGTGTGCTCGGCCCGTTATGCCTCTTTATGGAGTTTCTTGTGTCGACTTCATGATTGTGTTTCATAAGCCCGTTCCCGGAGTGGAATGCACGTCTGTTAGATTCAGTTTATAACTTTATTTAGAGCTGGTGGTAATTGGTGATGGGTTTTTCACATGTTATTTAGTTTAGGATTAGTTAGGGTAGCAGCCAGAGGACCCGGAAGACTCACGGAGAACATTGTCTTTTGTTTTCGAATGGGAGGTATGCAAAAGTGTTATTTCTCCAGTAGATATGTGGGTGCAGGGTAATCTTTTTGTTTGTTTTGTTACTTTCTTTTACCACCATGCTCTGCTTATGACAAATTATTCATTATTTAAATCATTTATAAATAATTTATGTACCGTCACTGAATCTCTGTGGTCTTTATATGTTATGATGTTCCATTTTAATTAATTTGATGGGCTCGTAACAGTCACCAATGAAAATTAAAAACAGCTTTATTTCAAAAACAGCTTGTGTAACATGAACATTGTTTAACAAATTAATAAAAGAGACAGGGTGTAGCTACATCACAGGTGGCTTGAAAGACATGGGTAATATGGTTTATCCATTTTGCAACACGAACTGGAGGTAAGCAACAGTAATTTGTGGCTAGTTTGATATCTACAGAACTTAAAGATCTCCCTCTTTTCGTTTTCTTTCTTGC
Source organism: Leuciscus idus (assembly GCA_021554675.1). Classification (NCBI taxonomy): domain Eukaryota; kingdom Metazoa; phylum Chordata; class Actinopteri; order Cypriniformes; family Leuciscidae; genus Leuciscus; species Leuciscus idus. The sequence goes on along the minus strand of CM038630.1, from coordinate 42,380,310 downwards.
TACATTAAAGATGAAATGGTGACACTTCTGTTTTCGCACAGGCGCAGTGAGGGAAAACACACTGAGTTTAGGGCAAGCGGTTCGTAGCTCTGCTTCAGCTGTGCGATTTAGTCACGAGGAGCAACCAAAATGTCTGACATGCCAGAAATTCATCCGACCATCCGATTGCCGGTCAGGAGAGGTTTATCGCCTCTCGTATCCCCCCATACACTGCACGAACACTGTGCGATAAACTACGCATGACAAAGCTGAAAATCGGCCCGACCCGAAAAAGAGTCGCACGAGTCAGATTTCGGCTCAAAATCGGACGAAAATCGCACAGTGTATGCCCAGCCTTACTCTCCAACTAGAGCACTCAGGTCTTCTGACCTATTGCTATTGACAGTTCCTCATTGCTGTTATAAATCTAAGGGTGACCGTGCCTTTTTGGTGAAGGGTCTGAAATTATGGAACAGTCTTCCTTTCCATGTGAGGTCATCTTCATCGCTAGCCATTTTTAAGTCTTCTTTAAAAACATATCTGTTTTGTTTGGCTTTGAATAGATCATGAAATGGGTTTTTGAAGCTGATATAATGTATGATGTTGTATTTAAAAAGAAAAAAGTTTATTCTTGCTTGATCTGTAAAGCACTTTGGGTCAACTTTGGTTGTATGCTATAAAAAATAAAGGTTGACTTGACTTGATCAGAGAAGGTTAGGAGAGGTTAGGAGGAGTCAGCAGGACTCATCAGTGGCATCTGGTCCCTGTAAAAAAACAACAACAACTGTGAACCTGCTGAAATCAGGAGAAAATGGGGCTGCACAGTTTAGGGGGGAAATCTGGTTAAATTCTGGTTAAAATTGCGATTTGACATTCACATTGTGCCTACTTGTAGGGTTGCACTATTTCATTATTATAAAATTACAGTATTTAAAAATAAATATAATATAGTAATTAAAATAATAATAATACTTTTACCTTTATTTTATAAGAAAAATGCAGGCAGCCTATAACTATAAATAATTAGAAAGGAACACTTAAGAAACAACAAACAAAGAATGAGAACAAAGGGTGACAGGGGAAACTAAGCAGAATATGACCATGAAACTAAACAAGACAAGGTCGTGACAGGCATCTCCTTCACATTGACATTCAAACAGGTCTCCTTGTTGGCGATTCCAAGATGGCGGCACTTTTGACGTACCTGAAGCAGCCGAGCTGCATCTACTGTACATATCTATGGTTGGCGACCCTAGCTGTGGTGAATGCACAGGTAAGTGTGCAAGTGTAACCAGATGTATTTCATGAGATTAAGGATAAAAAACCTTTGTGGAAGTTTTTTTTTTAAACTTTTTTTTTTTTTTAACTATTCCTTCAAAAATAGGAAGTGTTACAACCCAAACCTGATGAACTTCAGATTTTAAATAAAGACACCAGAGGACTTCATTTCTTAGCAGACGAAGGAAACAAAAAACATCCAGGTAAGATTGAAATGTTGTTACAAAATGTGAATGTGCTATCAAAAATATCACTGGACAGATTCAATATCATTTGAAGGAAAAATGTCTCAGGTTACGTATATAACCTGGTTCCCTAAGAGGGGTTGGTAATGATATTTCCATAGTGTCAACACCATGACAGCATCTAGTTCCCCTTTCAGGGAACCAAGTTACATGCGTAACTGGAAACGTTCCCTTTCGGAACTCAACTCTGTCATGGCATTGACACTATGGGAATGTCGTTACCAACGCTGCCACACTAAGGAAGATTGTCTGCTCAACAAGGCTGTGTAATACTGGCACAGACAACTGTTGAATGCAGACATGACTTGGTAAACCCTGAAGGACCTGTGACCCTGGGGTTGAGCCCATGTCCAGACTGTAAATCCTGCGTAATGTGTGCGGAGAGGGCCAGCCGGCTGCAGCACAAACCTTATGTCAGGGCCCACTCCCTAGATAGAGCTATAGAAGATGCTACACTCCTTGTGGATTTCCAGAGGCAAAGCCATTACGAGAGCCTCATAGGACAGAGCGATAGCATCTACAATCCAATGGGAAAGACACTGCTTGGTGACTGTGTTACTAAAGCAGACCAGAAAACAAGACAGGGGTGGCTGCAGGTCAGAGCACTGGGCGTGCAGAAAGGAGGTGTGTTTTGGAGGTGTGAATTGCTACAACAGAAACTAATCCTGCCACACACCTTGGTCGACAGCTTTCGCGACCAATAATAAAGACCCTTCCACGCGCACCTACCATTCGGCATGCCCCAAACTTTCATAATGCTCATTACTCCAACCTGCAGATATCCACACTTGCAAAAGATTAGGAGAATGTACGCCACTGGCCCGACATAAATCCTAAGAGCCTGGATTGGTTATAGTAGATGCAGCCTCTATTGCTATGGCGATTCATGTGGCGAAGGGAAGTACGACCGGGTGGCTGGTTACAGGAGGTGTGCAAAATAGCTCTGATCATACCTGGGGGAAAGTCTACGGACAGGGCCTGCAGATCTTCTCCTCTTTTGAGCAATGTCAATGCAAATAGTAGAGCCACCTTAAAAGTGAGAAGCCTCTCTGAGGCTGACTCTAAGGGCTCAAATGGAGCCTCTAATAAAACATTTTTTTTTTTTTACTTTCCAGGACCACAGAAAGATCCTACAAAGGAACTCTGCAATTTTAGGTCATACAATTTTCTTGTGGTGGGAGCTCTGGAAGTCAAAAGTGTCTCAAAATCCTCAGTTGAGAGATCAGAATCTATGAGCTGTTACCTTTCAGGGACAAGACCCAAAGTTTCCAAATCTTCAGCCAGAAAGTAAATTGCCCTCTGGAAGAGCAGTTTGGTTTCTGCCAAAAGCAGGAACTGCTGTGCTTGCCTGAATAGGAGGTGCAAGCACAGCTCGCTTTGGTGATTGATGTAAGACACTCTATTGTAAGTTGCTTTGGATAAAAGCGTCTTTTAAATGTGTACATGCAAATAAAGCATTTTATATGATATAATTATAGTTAAAGTTTAAAGTTTAAATCTGGGTTAGGGTGGGTTAGGGTTAGAGGGTTAGGGTTAGGGTTAGGGTTAGGGTGGGTTAGGGTTCTTTGCCATGCCATGTGCTTGCTATGGCTTCAGTGCTTGCTTGACCCCATATTGCTGCTTGCATGTTTATTTTAAAATCGATTTCTTTAGTATTAACTCTTTCCCTGCCATTGACGGAAATTTCCATCATTTGTGACAAAATGCTTCCCCACCATTGACGGAAATTTCCGGCATTTCGTGTTTTTACTGTTTTACGGTAGGGGGCATTATTATGCATCTTCTGAAAGAATACCGAATCTCCTGATCAAAACACAGGTGAAAAAGAAGCAGAAACATTCATTCATCAACATTAAATAGCACATTAATCAAACTGCCTAATGTTACTGAATGAAAAGTCAACCCAGGACAAGCTATAGGACTGTGCAAGCTTTGAGGGTTTTGACTCAATCTACTCTATCCATCTATGTTTTGATCATCGTTCTGAATTAGATCTAGATGTAGTCTTTGACAAAAAGATTTTTCAGCTTTTTGCTCAAATTGTTGCTTTTTTAACTTAAAAAGGAAATGCATAGAGCTAGAATAAAACCTTTTTGTTTTTTAAAGCAGAGGGTGTGCTCTTTATGTTTGAGATATTCACACAACAAAATATTCTGGGATCATGAACATTTTGTGAAAATGATCAAAAATGCTGGCAGTGGCTAGCAACTTTTTTCAAAAATGCTGGCGGGTAAACAGTTAAACAGTATTCATTACCATCAGATATAATTTTGTTAATATATGATAAATATTCTAAGTATAAATTATACCTTTTATTTGTTATTTACTGCAGCCCTGGCATCACAGACCATTGAAGTGGCAGCTCTAGGAAGACCTCTGTTTCCTGGTATGGTGTATGACTGCCGCAAGGATACCTTCATTCCAGGTGCTTTACAAACCTAAAATATATAAATAAATAAAAGTTTATTTTCCCCTCTTCATCAAATATTGCATCACTAATTACCAGTCCTTGTTTAACAACACTATAAAACCTGCATGTTTCTTCATCAGTAAATCACTTCCTCATACATCTATCTATAAATTACAGCAACGTCTGTCTGTCTGTGTGTGTGTGTGTTATTCGCATATCTCTCGAACCGTTAGTCCGATGGATTTCAAACTTGACAGGTGTCTTGCTACAGGCACGAGTAAGTGCAGTGCCAAGTATGACGTTGTTTGAATTAGAAATGCAAAAGATATTGTTAATATATATCGGTAAAAGAAGCACACACTGACACTGAGTGAGCACAGCTGGCCCCTCCCCCTCTCACACTGACACTGAGTGAGCACAACTGGCCACTCCCCAGGACCAGTGACAGAGAGGGTCGTAGAAAGCAGTGGATCTTAAGTAGTGTTTTCTATGAGTTCACTGTGTAGCCTGCTCCCTGAATCGTGTAGTTAAACTTTCCACATTTATTGTATGTCATTATGTCAGTATCAGTATTTGCTTTCTACCATGCACAAATAAAAATGTCACTGAACCTTTGCTGTGTAATTGTAACAATGAGCACTCAAACACACCAAACCAACAATTACTAAAAACACACAAAAACTGATTTTGCACGGGCATTTTGCAGTGCTCCCTGAATCGACGCGTTTATTCATTTGTGGATGTTAACTGAATCTGTAAGTTAGCTCTGCTGTTTACTTCTGAATATTATATTTCATTCTGGTGTGCTTAACGTTATCGCTACTGTGTAATAGTAGCCTATGCTATTCACCAACTAAACATATCCTATTCAATGCGTTCACACAGTCTCTTTCACAGGCATCATTTGTAGTAGCCTATGCACAAACTGTTTGCTCAAGCATAGCGTTTTCTTGGAGTTTACTGTGTGCTTTCAATCATGCACAAATAAAAATGTCACTGAACTTTTGCTGTGTAATTGTAACAATGAGCACTCAAACACACCAAACCAACAATTACTAAAAACACACACAAAAACTGATTTTGCACGGGCATTTTGCACTAGTAACTCTAAAAGTAATTTCTAATTTCAGGTGTCACTCTGTGGGATAAGAAATCCTTGAGAGAAGATTTGGACAGTCGTCCACAGTCCAGGAGAGATTTGAAGTTCAGTAGCTCCGACTCTCTCTCTAGTAAGTCCAGTCTCCTGGATGTGAGTGCTTCCCTGAAGGCCAGCTTCTTGGGAGGGCTGGTGGAGGTGGGAGGATCTGCCAAGTTCCTGCGTGACACCAAATCCTCAAACCAACAGTCCAGAGTTACAATGTATTACAGTGAAACCTCTAGATTCGAACAGCTCACTATGACTCAGTTGGGACAGATCACCTACCCTCAGGTCTTTGACCAGAAAACTGCAACTCATGTGGTCACAGGTGTACTATACGGAGCTCAGGCCGTCATGGTGTTTGATCGGATATTTTCAGAAGAGGAAGAAAAGCAGGAGATTGAGGGAGAACTGAATATCATGGTCGAGAAGATTCCTCAATTTTCCATTAAGGGACACGGAGCTGTAAATATGACAGATGCTCAAAAGAAAGTGGCTGAGAATATTGCCTGCACATTTCATGGTGACGTCCGCCTTGAGCAGAACCCCACCACTTACATAGAAGCCCTAGAGGTTTACAAGAAGCTCCCCACTATACTGAAGGAGAATCCACAGAATGCAGTTCCAATAAAAGTCTGGCTATATCCTCTTTCTCTACTGGATACAAAAGCAGCTCAGGTCAAGAGAGAAATTAGCACAAGTCTGGTTTCCAACACTGAAGATATAATAGAGGGGCTGGGAGAAGTACAGAGGACATGCAACGACCTCTCCAGAAAAACTCTGGTAAATGTTTTCAAAGACATCAAAGAGAGGCTCCGTTTATTTCAGGGCTCTCTTAGCATTTACGAAACGGTGCTCCTGAAAGAAGTGGCCAAGGTCTTGCCTGCTATACGAGGAGGAGAGATGGAGCAACATTCATTGGAAGACATCCTGAAGATCCACTACAGCTCCCCCTTTAATGCTAGAATGCTTAACCAGTGGTTAGATCATGCAAAGACTGAACTTAACCTCTTGAGTTCTCACACCAAGATGCTGGAGGGAATCAATACTGAAGACTCAAACAGTCTCAACACCATCCTCTTTAATCTTAATATTGATGTTGTGGTGTGCTTGACTTTCACATCTCTGAAGTATGAAGACCCGTATCTTTCAACCCTGAAGAAGTTTGTGGAATCTGATGAGTTTAAAGAGCTAAATGTGGGAATGAAACCGCATTCTAGCACTTTAGCACCTGTCAGAAAGTGGTTCAACCATCCTGATGTCAGCTCAAAGATGAGAAAGAACTTATCTCTTTTCAGAAGTTTTTCAGAGGCTAATAAAGATGAAAAGAGATATCAATTCATTATTTTTGCCATCTCCGATCCCTCCAGTCCTGGCTCCTCTATCTATCTGTATGAATCAGGGAAGCTGACAGACACACAGTTCCAGCCCGTGTCGAAGCCTCCTCCACCAGAAGTGAAGCAGGTCCTGGAGCGCAGTGTGTCCCTGAAACTGCAGAAGTCCCCAACTGGAGAAACTGTGCAGTTCAGAGTGGAGTACCAGCAGGTGAAAGAAGATTCTGGCGCTGAGGAACAGTGGATTATCATAAACACATCTGATGAAGTCTTTAATCTGACTGGATTGGAGTCTGGAAAGCAGTACTCGATCCGCTACAGGATAGTGGGTAAAGTGGGAGTGAGTGAAGCCAGTGACACTATCGGCCCCATACCGTCTTCAGGTAAGTGTTATATGCACTTTTTTTTTTTTGCATTAATCTTTATCTTTAAAAAAAATATATATTTCGCTTCATTCACATATTTCCTAACATGTGTGGCTATAATTAAATGTGTAACATGTTGTAAAGTGTTTCCCACTTGACTGTATATATGAACGTATTATTTCCTTTGTTCATGTTGTTACAAATAGTCCTTAAAGACGCAGAGTATATTATGTATTTGATGTCTAATGTAGGCTACTATACTTAATCATATGACATTCACAATAAACAATACAAAGCCTTGAACAAGTGACACATACATTTCTCTGTATAAAAACCAATAGGACATTTAAAACCCTCTGGTGCTCCTCATTTGGGAGTCACACTTATTCTCTTCGCGGTCAAAGGTGACTGGACGCCTGATATTGTTTTATTTAGTCAAATTTGTAAAATGTAAAATTGTATTTTGAGAGGATTTGATGGTAATTATTCATGTTTATGCAATAATTATGGTCCATTTTTGCCATTGAAAATAATTTAAAAACAAATTCAAATTTTTTTGCATATAGGGTTAGGGTTAGGGTTAGATCTTCAGATGTCCACTTGAGTGGACAGCATGCGGTTATGGTTTAAACTGAAGATATACTGTATTAAATATAATACAATAATCGAACAGATAAAGTATGTGTATTTAACAAACTAATCAATACAATTATATCAAATCATGTGAAAACTATAAAATATATACAAAAAATATAAATGCGAAATATTGCAAAGGCTTCATACAACTTCATACAAGTTGCACTTCGCGTATCTTTGATATCAGAACATGAGGACGTGATTCCATCAGAATTTTCTACAGCCTGTCAAGGTACAACTGTGGAAACCACTCAGATGCTCCCTCCAGTGCACCAGAGTATGGAGATTTACCCTTATTAGCTGATAATTCTGATTATGTTCAAGATGGACATGCACATTTCTATCATAGCCCTCCTCTGAGAAAACCTAGCGATACGTTTTTTTCAATCTCATCTGAAATGATCAGTGTTAGGGGTAATGCATTACAAGTAACATGCATAACGCATTTAGATAACTTTTTTGATGTTACAAGTAAAGTAATGTGTTACAAGTAACATGCATTACGTAATCAGATTTGTTTTAATGTTACGAGTAATGTATTGTAACATGCATTACCTAATCAGATTACTTTTTGATGTAACGAGTAAAGAAACGCCTTACAAGTAACATGCATTACGTAATCAGATTACTTTTTGATGTTATGAGTAAAGAAACGCATTACTAGTAACATGTATTACATAATCAGATTACTTTTTGATGTTGAGTAAAGAAACGCATTACAAGTAACATGCATTACGTAATCAGATTACTTTTTGATGTTATGAGTAAAGAAACACATTACAATAATGTGCATTATGTAATCAGATTACTTTTTGATGTTATGAGTAAGAAAACGCATTACAAGTAACATGCATTACATAATCAATTACTTTTTGATGTTATGAGTAATAAATTGCAGTACAATAACGTGCATTACAAAATCAGATTACCTTTTGATCTAACAAGTAATACATTACAAGTGTCATACACAGGGCCGGCGCGTCCATATAGGCGAACTAGGCAATTGCCTAGAGCGGCACTTTTGTAAGGGTGGCAAAATGTGTGCCAACCGGGATGAACAATTCACAAAATAGGCTATATGATTCGCTGAGCTGCCGCTGCCCCGCCCCGCCCCCTGCTCTCACGAGTCATGACTGAGTGATGGGAAGTTCGGATCATTTTACTGACTCTCTTTTACGATCTCGTTCATCAAAATGAACGAATCTTTATTTGAGTAATTTCGTGGCTTAATTTCGTGGCGTAATTTAAGTGGCTTTAAATGTTACTTTTAACAGCCAAATTCCCCGATCACATCCACCTACGCAATGTTGATCATATTCTGAATTAAGAAAATCATTATAATGCAGTCAAAAATAATTTACAGTGAACATAATAATTACTTAACCTTCCGAGTCTTTCCATTTGTCACCTGACATACGCAATGAACGGATCGTTCATGAATCGAGACTTTTGAAGGAGAAAGCACACACAAAAACAGAGGAGTTCGTTGTTAAAATATATTGATCCAGGGAGTATTTGCAAGAATGACACGCCGTCAAGTCCACCAAAGAACCAAGAGACCGCTAGCACAGCTAACCTTACCGGAATTTCTATTAAAACAATTTTTACACACCTGGCATCCCTCTCGAAACGGTTCTCATTCGTGCTTGAATATGTTCAACCCCAGACAGCAAACTGACTACGAAACGCATCCGCCGCGGAGGTACAGTGAACTCCGGAACGGATCCAGAAAGCGGATCCGAAACTGCGTCCACTTGCACACCGCGCCGGATACGCCGCGGTGGCGGCTCGCGGATCCGGTCTAACACCGCTGCGGTCCCTTTGCGTATCCGTACATAAATGGGTACATCTGCCCCGGCTTCGCTTTGGATCCGCGAATGAGCCGCATATCCGCTCCGGGTCCGTTTTGGACACGGTCATATGAGCATCGTATCCGGCCCGGGTCCGTTTTGGACCCGTTCATAAAATTCCGTCTGCAATGCCACTTTTTTCCCCCCACTGCCTGATTATCTGGCCAAAACTATATCTACAGATATATTTAAAATCTAATGGTGGACAAACATTAGATAGACTGGATTGCTCTATAAAAGCTTGAATAGTTATGTATCTGCCTTTATTAATATGAATAAAACATGAAATCATTAAACATTAATATTTTTTAGCCAACTAACAATAACAAAATAGGTTATTACAGACTATAAATGTATTTACTATTTTTTTAAATAGTTTTATTCATGTATACATTGAATAGACATTACAGAAAAAAATTAAATCAACCATGAATTGTACCAAGAACATCATTTTATTTAGTGAAAAACATTACACTAAAATGATAAAGTATTTTTTTTCACTACTGTTGGGTCAAGGTTTGCTGACGGGGGGACGGCTCCTTGAGCTTCCCCTATCTGATGCCAGGTTGAACCACCGGATAAAATGTTTTGTAATGTCGTCATCGGTGGCGGCACAGGAGACATGGCTCTTTCTCACAGCACCTGTAATACATAAGCAGATTTTCATTACATGTCATGAAATCACATTGAAGCTACCAGGTTGTTGTTTTTTAGAGGATAGACATAATTCTTTTTTTTTACTTAAAATAATTTCAAGTCGTAACAGGGTGAAAGGCACTTCTGCCTCTGCTTTGCGGTCCTTTATCTGCTATAACCACGCTATGTAAGATTGCCAGATCGGGTCGCGTTTCTGTAGTTCTAATGAGACATAAGAAAACTACAGATTTTAATAGACTCCTTAAAGAATTTGGCACAAACACAAACAGAAGCTCAACTAAAATGATTAAGTGATTATAATTTTAACCATTATACAGCGTGACAAAAAAAAATTAAGTTTTCCTTGAATAAAACTTGAATGCCCATACGTTTAGTTGACTAAAAAAAGAACTAAACAAAAACAGGATAAGGTTGACTAAATATGATAAAAGTTAAATAGTAAATTTGACACAGGACTAAGTATGCATAAAAATAAAAAAGCTGACAAAATAAACTCTATTTGAGTCTTGTATCTAATGAGGTATTGCTCACCAGAGCAGGCAATACAGTCTGATCCACATCTTCCCCCCGCCAGGTAGGTCTGTAGACCCTGCTTGCAGAAGGGGTTTGCTCTTCTGCTGGTCTCTGTGAACAGTGAGGCGGTGAAATGGGTAGAGGTGGAGAAATGGGTGGAGGTGGAGCAGCTGTACCGCTACTTAGGATAAAAGGTGGTGGTGCGATAACAGGAGCTGATGGTTGTGTTAAAAGTTTGCCTCTCTTTTTATGAGCATCTTCCTCCTCCTTCCTCCATCAGAGTCTCCCAGGAAATTACTATAAATTAGGGTGGAAAAAAACAAGCAGTAAACATCTTATTAATTACTCTTATTAATAATAATAATAAATGCAAAGCCTCCCTGTAGCTCAAACAGTAGAGTGTTGGTGCTTGCAATGCTAAGATCATGGGTTCAATTCCCAGGGGAAGCAAGAACTGATAGGAATGTAAATAGCCACTTTCCGACCAAGTAGTTGCAGGAACTTAGTTCTAGGAACTGTCCACTTCTAAACAGTTCTAAGAACTACTCTCCCCCAAACTCGGTTTTGCTGTTTGCGTTCGCACTGGCCAAGTGGCCATAGGAACTGGTAGGAGGGGTAAGGGAGTGATGCAAGCACGGTGACTTTTATTTTGACGGCGCGACGGACCTTTATTTTGGCGGCGCTGAGAACGCCAGAGCAAACAATGCTCGCATTCTCTGTGTTTATTAGTTAGCGATCTGTCTAACAGTACTGTTTAATATGTTATTAGATAGAACTGTTATAGAAAGTAGACAGTATATGAAAAAAAGGTTATTAGCCTATGCCGTGTGGTTGATGTCCAGTGTTGCTAGCTGGGCAGATAAACATAATCATGTTTGGCTTGGTCCCCTCAAAGTTGCGTTGGATGTTCTCTTCAGCATAAAGGTTTAGAGACCCATCTATCACTGTTTTACATGTTTGTATAGTTAGTTTATGTTGTAAATATATAGGCTATAATCTGTGTGTTTACATTATAGCTGTTTTAAAAATGGCGGGTGCTGGTGTTCCGCGTGCGTTCGGCCAATCAAGTCAAGTCAAGTCAAGTTTATTTGTATAGCGCTTTTCACAATACAGATTGTATCAAAGCAGCTTCACAGTATTAAATTAAAATAATACAACAAAGTTTGTTTCAAGAGGAATTTATTGATTGATAAAATTAAATTAAATATCCCCAAAATATCCCCAACTGAGCAAGCCAAAGGCAACAGTGGCAAGGAACCGAAAAACTCCATCAAGTGACCTAATGGTGTCCTAAAACTCCATCAGGTGACCTAATGGAGAAAAAAAACCTTGGGAGAACCCAGGCTCAGTCGGGGGCCAGTTCTCCTCTGGCATTTATGAGCTAGAGGCCGGATTGTAGTTTGAACTGTAGGATTATATGAATGCCTGGCTGAAGAGATGCGACTTTAATCTAGTTTTAAACTGGGAGAGCGAGTCTGAGCAACGAACAGTATCAGGAAGACTATTCCAGAGTTTTGGAGCCAAATGTGAAAATGCTCTCCCTCCTTTGGTGGTTCTGGATATCCTAGGTATGACCAAAAGCCTTGAATTTAGTGATCTTAAAGAGCGCGATGGATTATAGGGCGATAGAAGATCAGCGTACACTAACGTCACGGGTAGTTCCTATAGTGCTGGTTTAGACCCTACTCTGAAGTAGGACCTAAATTAGTTCCTCCAAATGGAGTTCCTACAACTAAAATCGTTCCTAGTTCCTGCGGTGCGAACACGCCGACATCAGGGTACTTTAGCCAATAGTTCTAGGAACTGTGAAAAGGTTCCTCCGGTCGGAAAGCGGCTAATGTGTACCTTAAAATGCAATGTAACTTGCTTTGGATAAAACGTCTGCCAAATGCATAAATGTAAATGTAATTACATAAACATTTTCACTGGCCTAAGAACTTAAGTTGTAAATCAATGTAATTGGTTGAGAATGGTTTCTCTGAGAAACCAGAAAACATACTGTCCATTTAACTCTATTTCAGCTGGCTTTACGTGTGGTGGTTGTCGGGTTCATCATATCATAACACTAAATTATGTTTTTTGAGAAAATATAGAGGCCAAAAAGTTAATGTAAAATATAAAGGATAATATACGTATACTAACATCGGCTTTGGCCTTCTTTTTGGCCGAATCTCCTCCTCTTCCTCTTCAGACTGTAGATCTGATGTGTTGCAATTTAGAGCTTTCTTCAAGAGTTGTTGTGCCACAAAGTAGTCATCTAAAAAAGAAATACCCTACATGTTAAACTTCAGTAGACCTTCAAATTAATAGACTAAAAAAGAACAGAACTATAGACAACAGAACAATATGAGAATGTAATTAAAAGGATTTTCTTCCCATATAACATATTGGCAAAATACTTTGATATTTGCTTACAAAAGCCATTTAGATTATTTAAAAAGAAAATAGCATACCACATGATTTAATAACTCTAGCATCATATTTTTTCCAGTCAGGTCCAGGTTCCTCAGAATTTTTCACTGCCCCGTTCACTCTCTCATCATTTCTATAGTTTGGCCAATAGGTAACTCCATCACTGTACCAATTTTGTGGCACCAAACATCCTTAAACGAGAAGGAAGTAACAAACAGCACCAGATCAATTTAACTTCCTGTTTCAAGAACAGGTCAGTATGTCTACCTTGGGTTATTTCACCAAGTGCATGGTGTAATTGCATATGGGTCACTTTTAAATTAAAGAAGCTGGTCCAAAAAATAAAAGAAATTCAGATATGGTCAACAAATCGGAATTGGGCATCAAGACCTGCAGTATAAATGTGGCCTTAATATTGAACTCAATTGAATCAACAATGAACTGTCAACTTACAGTGAAGTTGCTGAAGAACTTACTGTCTTAAGGTGGAGCTGGAGACAGGTACAGTTTTTCTATTCAGTTTATCTAAAACAAACATAACAGAAACACAAAATACACATTTCAACTAGTGAGTTGTGGAAAATAACCAACATTTTTAGTGTTTTCAAAAATAATTATACAACAGGGCTGGACAATAAGGACTGCCTGATGGCCCTGGACCAGCGTGAAAGACACTTGGGCCAGTTGCAGGAACTTTCACCTGCCCCATTGAGCCAGTGCTGCATCTTCAAGTTGATAATTTGCTAATTTTTAAGCCTTGACAATTTAAATGCTGTAGTGTGAACCAGTGTCAGTATTTGACAACTGGTTAAATCAAGTTGGAACAGTATTAAATCTTACTTTACTCTGATGTCAGGAAAAGATGAAACTCCAAAATAAGACTGGTGGCACTTGAACAAACTGTAAGCTGCAACAGAACACACACACACACGCACACACACACACACACACACACACACACACACACACACACACACACACACACACACACACACAGAATCATATAATATTAATTTTTTTTTTGAAACAACATTACATGGGGAGGTGGAACTGTCAAAATGTAAACAAAAAGAAATTCAGTGGAAAAAAAGTAAGTTAGGTAACGTTAGGCCTAACATGATAATGTCTTGCCTGACATTTTAACGTTACTGGAGGGGAGAAAATACGCGCTCAGGGTTTGATAAAAATCCGGACAGCTAACGTTAATTAAATCACCTAACCTCCCAGAGAGAAAGAATATACCATCCAAATAGCCTTTTACTCAAAGTTATTAATTATCAAATACATTTTTACTCAAATCTACGCTAATGACAATTTTCTAACTTGGTTTGCCACAATCATTTCAGAAATAAAATCATCGGTATGTTGAACGGTATGAACGGTAATGTTACAGGCTAAGTAACTGTACAAATAAAGCATATTTTAACCATTCTTACCGTGTTCCGTGCTTGTCGACTGCCGGTTGTAGCTTTTCCACAGTGGGGAGAATGATTCAGTGACGATGGCGACAGTTGAAATTAGGCGCGTTTGGTCAGGGGTCCGCCCAGCGAGGTGACAGTGCGTCAGGAGGCGGGGCACATGTTAAGGCGCGTCCGAAGTGCGGATCCGTATGTGATCCATTCTGGGTCCGCCGCATTAAAAGCGCAGGCGGGGCCGATCCTGGAGGCGGGGCTGATCCTGTTAGCGCAGCGAAAACGAATCTGACAGTCAGGCGGATCTGGCGGGTTGAGGGCGGGTCCGCCACGGACTCCTTTGCTGTGTGGGACACTATAACATTTTTATTTTTATTTTTATTTTATTTATTTATTTTTTTTACAATTATTTTATATAGCCTATAGCCATTTTAATAGGATGGACAGTTGAAGGAACCCAACCTAATATATTTGCTTCCTCTTGGCCTACTAAAGTGTTCATACAACGGGAGTATTCTCTGGCTAGAGCAGAACAGCGGAGTGTGTGTGGACAGAAGTGCCTGAGCTTGTGTTTTGGGTTAAGCTGCGTTGCTTTGACATTGTGGAAAATAGAATAACAGAAACAAAATGTATTAGCCTTTTTACCCGTTATTATCAATCTAAATTAATCTCATTTTTAATTTAACTTAATTTCGTTTTTCTTTATTTAAATTTCGTTTTTTCTTTATTTAAATTTTGTTTTTTCTTTATTTCAATTTCGTTTTTTCTTTATTTCATTTTCGTTTTTTCTTTATTTAAATTTTGTTTTTTCTTTATTTCAATTTCGTTTTTTCTTTATTTCAATTTCGTTTTTCTTTATTTCAATTTCGTTTTTTCTTTATTTAAATTTTGTTTTTCTTTATTTAAATTTTGTTTTTCTTTATTTAAATCTACCCTTTACTGTGTCAGTAATTTTTTAATCAGAAAAATATTAGACTACCTTAAAAGTAGCCTATTGCTTAAGTTAACAGACCTATGAGTGTGCATTTAATAAGCAAATAAGCCCTGCCCGCGTGAGATGCGCCGCTTCCCGCTCGCGCTGTTCTGTATACTAAAAGTTTATAAATTCTGAACGTGTCGCGTCTCGCGTGTCCATCTATATTGCACCAAATGCGATACTGCACTCCCTTGTGAAGTCGATTGGATGAACGGTTCTCCAAATAATCAAAATGCAAACAGAAAGACAGACATATAGAGATTCCTGCCTTTATTAGAGAGAAGAATATGTTCAGCTCCCTCTGCCCGAAGCTTCAAATATTCGATGTTCATTAGTACCGAAGCTTCGAAGCTCAAAAATGGTATTCGGACCAGCCCTAGGGGCGGCACAATTGTTTTTCGCCTAGAGCGGCAGAAGTGCACCCGCCGGCCCTGGTCATACATTATGTAACCACATGACTTTTTTCGATGTCAATGAAAATTACATTCTAATAATACAAATACATTTATTTACAGTAAAAAAAAAAATCACTGCAGATTAAGTTAAGTTTTAAATTTCAAAAACAATATTCACATTATAATTCTGAATTGTAGCTGAAATATATCAATTGATGCATGACGTCCACTACAGTGGACATGTGATTAATCAGAGTTTTCTCTCAATCTAAAATCAAAACTTGGAAAATTTTACTGTGATAAGACTCATTAGATATTGCTTGATGCTGCAATATATATATATATATATATATATATATATATATATATATATATATATATATATATATATATATATATATATATATATTTTTTTTTACCTACAAGAGTCTCCTAGGATAGAAGGAATGGGTGGATATTCCGGAGCAACTTTGCATGTCTGACTGACCCTTGGCCATCTTGGTTTGGAGGGAGGAAAAATCGAAACACAATGGCTTGCCACTTGGTTGCAATTTATAGGATGATGCACCAGGGTCCAATGAAGAGGTTGATGTGCAACTTTGCCATAAAAAACCCGTGCAAATTGAAGAAAATGCTTTTTTAATAGCTGTCCACTGTAGAGACTAGGCCTTTAAAATAAATATTTGAAGGCAGATTAGCACCATCTGTTGTAATTTCAATCTGTTGTAAGATGCCTGTATAGGTCTCTATGGAGAGGCTTGTGAATTCTCTAGTAGTTTTTGGACAAAATTACTTTTAAGATGTGGATTTGAATGTTTTAATTTTTTTTTTTTTTTTTTAAGAAATTCTCAAATAATACTTTTTTATATTGTTGTTTTAGAGTTTCACCCCTTCATTGCTGAGCACTTTTTTTCTGCATCGTGGCCGATTTGTAGATTGTACAAATCGTACAAATGTGGTTTTGTCGATTTCACATTAATTTCCTATGGTCGGTCATTTTTGATCGAAGAGCACAAGTGTGACTACATTTTTTATGACCACTTAGCCTGCTCAAACCATGCCCTCAATTTTTTTGTGTTCACATTCCAAATGCCATAAAAGTCACCAAGTTTCGCACCATTCCGATGAAGCTGTGGTTTTTAAAAAATAATTAAATCAAAAAATGTAACTAAAACAGACCAAAGAGCACCAGATGATATAGCTGACATAAAAATAAAATAAATAAACAACAACAATCTAATAATCAAAACACAAAAACAAATAATCAACTTAAAACACAAAAACTGTTGATTCTGAAAGGATTAGTTCACTTTCAAAAAAATGTTTTGCTAATAATTTACTCACCCCGATGTCATCCAAGATATCCATGTCTTTCTTTCTTCAGTCGAAAAGAAATGAAGGTTTTTGAGGAAAACATTCCAGGATTTTTCTTCATATAATGGACTTCAATGGCAACCAACGGTTTGAAGGTCCAAATGTCCGTCTCAATGCAGCTTCAAAGTCTCGACACGATCCCAGTCGAGAAATTAGTCGAGTCTTATCCAGCGAAACGATCGGTCATTTTCACAAAAAAATAAATAATTAATTATAATATATACTTTTTAACCACAAATGCTCGTCATGTACCATCGTGTACCAGATGCGCCACGTATTACGTCATCACGTTGGAAAGGTCACAAAAAAATTTGTATAATAATAATAAATTAAAACAAAGATGTCAGACGATTTTGAAGTTGGAGGAGAAAATGAGATGAAATTTTTCGCCCTTCCCAACCTTTCTGAACCGGAGTACACAGACAAATAACTTAGATGACGTGACGCGTGACCTTTCCAACGTGATGATGTAATACGTGGCACTTCTCAGAGATGGTACACGACGAGCATTTGTGGTTAAAAAAAAAATATATATATATTTTTTTTTAGAAAATGACCAATCGTTTCGCTAGAAGTCAAGTCAAGTTATCTTCATTTATATAGCGCTTTTAACAATGTAGATTGTTTCAAAGCAGCTTTACAGAGATAAACGTATAATTTATGGTAACAGAGATTGTTTTGGCTTTATAGCGGTTCTTTAATAAAGTTATTTTCCAGCTAAAGTTAGTTTTGATTGATTTGCTTCCGTCACAACGATCATTTGTTATTAAATTAGGGGCCACTAAGACGACACCATTCTCTCTACACAGACTTTAAATGCGAACTTGTGAGAAACGCTGATGGCGTTCACATGCGCATTTAGAATGGGTTCTATAGTTATGTGCGTTTGAATATATGTGCGCAAGTTTGGAATTCCCTACAAACCAAGCCTAATATATGTGCGCAGGTTTGGAATTCCCTACAAACCAAGCCTAAACAAAGTACTGGTCTTTCCTTATAAATTTTGATACAGAATTTAATTTAATTTTATCACTTCTGGGTAGGTACGCGAAACGAATTTCCAGAAAACGCTTTATCTGTAGAGTGGTAAAGGGATCCTCCATAGGGAGAGACTAGTTGGCACTTCAGCACTGCGTTGTCATCGGGATGAAAGACACCAAAATTAGCGTAGATGCCATTCTTCTTATGATGTAACGAGTACATCAGGATTTATGGGAAGTGTTCCCGGTTCCAGCTGACCTAATCTATGCAGCCTAACATTGAATTATAGAAGTCTATAATGTGTTATGTGTATGCTAGGTCAAAGAGATGTGTCTTTAATCTTGCTTTGAACTGACAGAGTGTGTCTGCTTCCCGGACAATGTTAGGAAGACTGTTCCAAAGTTTTGGTGTTAAATAGGAGAAGGATCTACCGCCAGAAGTCGATTTTGATATTCTAGGTATTATTAACTGGCCGGAATTTTGAGATCGCAATAGACGTGAAGGACTATAATGCGTTAAGAGCTCGCTCAAGCACTGCGGAGCTAAACCATTTAGTGCTTTGTAAGTAATCAGAAATATTTTAAAATGTATATGATTTTTATTAGGGCGCCAATGCAGTTTTGACAGAACCGGGCTAATATGGTCATACTTCCTGGTTCTGGTAAGAACTCGAGCTGCTGCGTTTTGGACCAGCTGTAGTTTGTTTATTAAGCGTGCAGGGCAACCACCCAGTAGAGCATTACAATAATCTAGCCTTGAGCTCATGAACGCATTAACTAATTGTTCCGCATTTGTCAATGAGAGCATATGGCATAATTTAGATATATTTTTAAGATGGAAAAATGCAATTTTACAGATACTAGACACGTGACTTTCAAATGAAAGATTGGTATCAAAGAGCACACCCAGGTTCCTAACCGACGACGAAGACTTGACAGAGCAGCCATCAAGTGTTAGACAGTATTCTATGTTATTACATGAGGAAGTTTTTTGTCCAATAATTAGAATCTCTGTTTTTTCAGAATTTAGAAGTAGGAAATTACGAGTCATCCAATTTTTTATATCAGCTATGCATTCCGTTAATTTTGTAAATTGATAAGTTTCGTCTGGGCGTGAAGAAATATAGGGCTGAGTATCGTCAGCATAACAGTGAAAGCTAATTCCATGTTTCCTAATGATATCTCCTAAGGGTAGCATGTACAGAGTGAACAGCAACGGTCCTTGTGGTACGCCATACTGAACTTGTGATTGATGAGACATCTCTTCATTTACTGCTACAAACTGATAACGGTCAGATAAGTGTGATTTAAACCATGCTAGTGCAATTCCACTAATGCCAACAAAGTTTTCGAGTCTATTTAAAAGAATGTTGTGGTCAATGGTGTCAAATGCAGCACTGAGATCAAGTAACACTAATAGAGAGACACAACCACGATCGGATGATAAGAGCAAATCATTTGTGACTCTAATGAGAGCTGTCTCGGTACTATGGTACGGTCTAAACCCGGACTGGAAATCCTCCAGATATCATTTCTTTCAATAAAGGAACACAGTTGTGAGGATACTGCCTTTTCTAATATCTTTGACACAAAAGGTAGATTCGAGATCGGCCTGTAATTGACTAATTCTGTAGGATCAAGTTGTGTTTTTTTAACAAGCGGTTTAATCATAGCCAGCTTAAAGTTTTTCGTACGTATCCTAGAGACAAAGACGAATTAATGATATTAAGAAGAGGATATATGACCTCTGGAAGCATCTCTTTCAGTAGCTTAGTCGGTATAGGGTCTAACATACATGTTTTATAATTTTATAACACTTTATAATAACTGCACGCTATTAATAATTAGTTAAGCATTAGTAAACAGTTAATTCATCATTTATAAAGCATTAATAGACATTAATAAGCAGTTTATAAATACAGCTATAAATGCTTTATACTTGATTTAAAAGCTTATCTATAATGTGTTTAATAATTGAATTTTCATACTTTATTAATGATCAATTTATCATTTCTAAATGAAGTATTGCTTTATTTTCAAACCAGTTCTTTAGGAGTTGTCAGTGGTTCATAAGATCACTTAGAAAGTGTAAGTAAATGATTAATACATTGTTTAAATGTACATTCATATATCTTATTATTCAGACATATAGTAATAGTTACTTAGTGTGTTAATACATGCTTTATTAACATGTATTTCTACTGTAATTCATGGTTAATTCAGGTAGTTATAAAGCATGTAGTAGTGGTCAGTTAACTATGTTTGTGAGCTCATCTAAAGTGAGGACTAGTTATGTCTTGTAAAGCGTTTACAAAGGAGATTTAAAGGTTGTTATTTTTATGTTCTGTATCACTGTGTTGTGTTTGTTTCCTTTTTCTGTTTAGAAGATAACCGAGCCTTTAAATCTCCTTTGTAAATGCTTTACAAGACATAACTAGTCCTCACTTTAGATGAGCTCACAAAAATAGTTAACTGACCACTTGTAAATGGTTTATAACTACCTGCATTTACTACATTTACTTTCACTTTCTAAGTGATATTATGAACCACTGACAACTCCTAAATAACTGGTTTGAAAATAAAGAAATACTTCATTTAGAAATGATAAATTGATCATTAATAAATTGTGAAAATACAATTGTTAAACACATTATAGATATGCTTATAAATCAAGAATAAAGCATTTATTGCCGTATTTATAAACTGCTTATTAATGTCTATTAATGCTTTATAAATGATGAATTAACTGTTTACTAATGCTTAACTAATGATTAATAGCGTTATTATAAAGTGTTACCGTTTGCCAGTTTGTTAGCTTGTTTTTTTAACAATGACTGGAGAAAATCCAATTTTATCTTAATGTGCTCACTGTCCAGGACCGCGATTGTTATTTGCAAAAGTTAATTTTAACGGATGGAACCAGATTGGCTGACCCGGGCCGTACACACTTACTCAATGGATGGATGATCTGACAGGATTAACGTTAACGCTACCCCCGGTTGAGTGGCCTGACTTCTAAACCTAACATTACCCGATAGAGAAACTGAGGGTAAAGAGAAACTGAGGACATAAATCTTTAGATGCCTATAACTATGTGCTGAATGAATGGTCATGTAAAGACTTGTGTGGTACGATCCACAGTTCTGCCTAGCCAGCACCAAGAAGACGACAATGTAAAGAGTGACACTACGGTGCAATTTTAAAGATGTGGATATTTTCTAGAAATAAAAATTCCAGATACAGCATACTCATTTTTCATCGATTCTTGTACCCAACAACACAACAAGATGACATTTAATAATAAAAATAATAATTTAAGCTCCTTATTATGTAGCCGAATCTGTGCTGGTTTGTATTGGCCGCCTCCAGTTTTCCCTTTGTTTTGCCTCCAGCTAGCGCCGTGACGTAACTGTGACGTCGGCGCAAAAGGGGTCTATAGGGGTGTGAGAGGACGCTGGCTCAGCTGGATGCCTCTTCTCAACCCATGTGTTTTAGTTATTTGTTATTTTAAAATTGGTTTTATTCTGCTACCAACTTTTTAAATGATTTAATAGCCTATTAGGCCTACCTCTCATCTCAACATTTAAATGTGAGGTTCCTGTTGAGCTTGGATTAGTGATCGCTTTTGAGGTGATTCCTCGGCGTCTTCTTGTTTCGAGTGGCGGGTGCGGCACCTGAACGAGGCTGGAAACTGTGTCATCTCCAATCTGAAGTCGGTGTATGTCTGCGTGTGTGGATTCACTAACGGTCTGATGCTGCTGCGGCCTCTGCATTTTAATCGCTGAATGACTCCCGCGACTCAGAGTGTTGCGATCTTCACAATTTTATCAGGATTCCATTGGATATAAGCATGCTGTTTCCCTCTACTACATTCTTTTCACTGGTCTATGCTATAACTGGATTCTGTGGAACACTGGAATCAAGTTTGTGGAACACCAACATGATAAGGTACTCATATTCTGAGCTTTTTTCATTGGATCATCATCTCCCAGCACCTGTATTATTAAAACTTTGCGATCATTCAAACTTTTGCATCGGCCAAGATATTTGCATCGTGGCTCCCGCTGATGTTTCTATCCTTCGCCTGCTGGAATAAATGTACTTCACTCCTCATCTAGGCATTCAAGACATCTTAACTCTCGTGGCATCTGTTCATCTAACTTACATTTTCCTCAGAAGACGTTGCAGAATCGCGTAAATTCACGATATAATATTAGATAGAAAACTTGATTTTCTCTGTCTCTGTGAGACATGGCATCAACCAAATGACTTTTACAACCTTAATTTAGCTAAACCACCTGGATTCACATACATTGACAGACCTAGACTCACTGGTAAAGGTGGTGGTCTTGCTATTCTATACAGATCTGATTTGTCTATTGCAGAAGTTACAACACCTGCTGTGTCATCTTTTGAATGCCTGACTATCAAAATTAACAGCACTTCACCAGTACTAGTTGTTTTAATCTATCGCCCACCTAAGGCTGATGCGAGGTTCTTTTCTGAACTTGCAGAATTATTGACTCTGCTAAGTCCTATTTGTCCAGACATGCTGCTAATAGGGGACCTGAATATTCATGTCGACAATTCAAACTGTTCCTCTGCAGCTGCCTTCCTGCATGTGTTAGAGTGTTTTAACTTCATTCAACATGTTGACTTTTCAACTCATAAATCTGGACATAAATTGGACCTGTTATGTTCTGTGGGTATTGGTATAGATCAGCTTTCAAAGGATGAAGTTCATTTTAGTGATCATAAATTACTGACAAGTGAATTTACCATCTCTGCCACCCTGCAGTCTTCTAAACAGCGTGTCATATCCTTTAGAAATATTAGGAATATTGACCCTGAAAGGATTTCTAACCTTGTTGCGGAGCTTCCTGTGCTTGGCTCTATTGACTGTTACAACTCTGCACTTTCCTCAATTCTTAATGTTGTTGCACTAGTGAAAGAACGAGTTGTATCTTTTTCCAAGTCGTCTCCCTGGTACACAAATGATCTGCGTGCACTTAAAGTTGAAGGAAGGAAGATTGAGCGGTTGTATAAAAAAATCAGGCCTCACCGTTCACAAATTAATGTTTGAACAACACCAGCTGCAGTATCATCTTGCTTTGAAGACTAGCAGAGAGGCATATTACTCTAATGTTATCAATCAAGGTGCTGCTAATCCTAGGACGTTATTTAAGACAATTGATAGCCTTCTCAAATCTCAAAAGAAAACTGTCTGTCCTTCTGATGAGATGTGTAATAATTTTAACAAATATTTTACAGAGAAAGTTCATAGTATTTATAGCTCCATCTCCTTTGACTCTCCTTTGCTGACTAGTGAGTTTTACTCAAAAAACTCACCTTCTACTGCCCTTTCGAACTTTGCTACTGTCAATGTAGACAATGTTTTTAAATTGATCATGACTATGAGTTCATCCACGTGCTTTTTTGACCCCTTGCCTACTGAGGTCCTAAAAAAGTGTTTACCACATGTCTGCCCTTCCATCACTGTAATTATTAACAACTCCCTAGCCACTGGCCAGGTTCCTCCGGCCCTTAAGGTGGCCGCTATCACACATGTTCTAAAAAAAACTGGCTGTGATGTTCAAATTTTAGTTAACTACAGGCCTATTGCGAACCTGCCCTTTGTGGCAAAGGTTCTCGAACGAGTTGTTGTTGGTCAGTTACGGCAATATCTGTCCAATAACAACTTATTGGAACCGTTTCAGTCTGGTTTCAGATCTGGACACAGCACTGAGACTGCACTTGTAAGGGTCACCAACGACCTACTTGTTTCCGCTGACACTGGTGCTTGCAGCATTCTAGTCCTGCTAGACATTAGCGCAGCTTTTGACACTATATGTCATATTATATTATATGCAGGTTGCGTGTGTTGTTAGGCATCTCTGGTGTTGTGTTCAAATGGTTTGAGTCCTATTTAGCAGATCGTTCTCAGTATGTTTGCATGGGGAAAAATAAATCTGAGGCCACATTAGTTCAGCAGGGTGTCCCGCAGGGGTCAGTGCTAGGGCCGACTTTGTTCTGCATTTATATGCTTCCACTTCGTGACATTATAAGAAAATACGGTCTGGGGTTTCATTGTTACGCTGATGACACGCAGATCTATGTTAACACACTCCCGGATCCTAATCTTGCAATCACAGCTCTGAGCGCATGCATGGAAGAAATAAAGTTATGGATGCATGCCAATTATCTTAAACTTAATGAATCAAAAACAGAATTTCTAATTGTTGGTATGCTGACAGCCTTGCACAAGTTTAACTGTCAAAATCTGATCACTGATTCTGATTTACTGGCCCCAGCATCACAGGTGCGAAATTTAGGTGTTATTTTTGATTCACATTTGTCTTTTGATGCCCATATCAAATTGGTTTCAAAATCAGCTTTTTTTCATCTAAAAAATATTGCCAGAGTTCGGCCTTTTATATCCCTGCCAGATGCGGAAAAGCTTATCCATGCATTTATCACGTTGAGACTGGATTACTGTAATGCACTATACTCTGGTCTCCCTGATAAACATATTAAGAAATTACAGTATATGCAAAACTCGGCCGCACGTGTATTAACACACACAACTGTACAGCAGCATATTTCCCCTGTTCTTTATGAACTCCATTGGCTTCCAGTAACGGCACGTATCGATTTTAAAATCTTGATTTTAACATATAAAGCCATTCATGGGATAGCACCGGAATACCTTTGTGATCTAGTTGTTCCTTACATTCCAAATCGTTCTCTCCGCTCGTCTGACTCTTCTACTCTTCAGCAGCCCACATTCAAATTAAAGTCGATGGGTGGTCGCTCCTTTACGGTTACCGCCCCGCGGTTGTGGAATAAACTTCCATTTGCGATTAAAAATTCCCCAACTCTGGACTGCTTTAAGAGGTCTTTAAAGACCCATCTTTTTAAAAATGCTTACTGTCTTTGAAGTGTATCTTATTTATATATTTTTTTGTCTGATTTTTCTGTTTTTAATTATTGTTTAATTATCTTATATTATGTTTACTATACTGTGTAGCGCTTTGGGTTGGAGAAAAGCGCATTACAAATAAAATGCATCATCATCATCATCATCATCTATAGCAATAAATGAATAAAAATTTTCCTCAGGGAGACTACAATGCTCTCCCTGATGCGATACTGTAGTAGACGGTTGCATAGTTATAATTGTCTCCCTGATATTATCAATCTTATAAGTGAAGAAGTTCATAAAGTCATTACTGCTGTGTTGCTTGGAAACGTCTGGGCTTGAAGCTTTATTTTTCGTTAGTTTAGCCACTGTTTCAAATAAAATTCTAGGATTATGTTTATTTTATTCTAATAGGGTTGTAAAATAAGCAGATCTAGCAGCTTTTAAAGCCTCTCTGTAAGTAATCGAGCTCTCCTTCCATGAAATGCGAAATACCTCTAGTTTTGTTTTCTTCCAGTTGCGCTCCATGTTTCTGGCTGCTCTCTTAAGGGCCTGAGTGTGCTCGTTGTACCACGGCGTTGGACTATTTTCTTTAATCGTCTTTAAGCGCAACGGAGCAACTGTGTCTAAAGTGCTGGAAAAGAGAGAGTTAAAAGTTTCTGTCGCAATATCGAGTTCTTCTAAGCTATCTGGGATGCTGAGATGATGAAACTGATCAGGAAGATTATTAATAAAGCAATCTTTAGTAGCAGAAGTGATAGGTCTAACATATTTATAACACGGAGTCGGCTTTGCAGCCTTGGCTAAATGAAGTTTACACGAGACTAGATAATGATCTGAGATGTCATCGCTCTGCTGCAGAATTTCAACGGCATCAACATTTATTCCGTGTGATAATATTAGATCTAGAGTATGATTACGACGATGAGTAGGTCCTAACACGTGTTGTCTAACTCCAATTGAGTTTACAATGTCTTTAAATGCCAATCCCAATGCATCTTTTTCGTTATCTATGTGTATATTAAAATCACCAACAATTAGTACTTTATCTGCAGTCAATATTAATTCTAATAGAAAGTCCGCAAATTCTTTGATAAAGTCTGTATGGTGCCCTGTATACAGTAGCCAGCATAAATCTTAAGCGTGATTTATCGTTTATACTATATATTTTTACATTAAGCACCAACCCTTCAAAAGAAGTATTTTCTAAGAAGGTTTTGAAAATATTACTATAAATTACAGCAACACCTCCCCCTTTGCCTTTCAGACGAGGTTCATGTTTATATAACAGTAATCTTGCGGGGTGGTCTCATTTAAAGTAATGTAATCGTTTGGTTTTAGCCAGGTTTCTGTCAAACACAGCACATCTAGGTTATTATCTGAAATCATATCATTAACAACGAGTGCTTTTGAAGTAAGCGATCGAATATTCAGCAACCCAAGCTTTAGCATTTGTTCATCTGTATTATAGTGTGGGTTAGGGTAACCCTAACCCTAACCCAATTGTCTATGAATTCTATATTATTACACGGACACCACCTCGACAGCCAGCAATTCAGTGAACACAATCTACTAACTATCTCATCACTCCTGCGAACATGAAGGGGGCCAGAGCAAATTACAGTCCTTGACATCGTACTTGCGAGTTCACACACCTCTTTAATATTAATTTTGGTGATCTCCGACTGGCGGAGTCGAACATCATTTGTGCCGACGTGAATAATAATCTTAGAGAATTTACGATTAGCATTAGCCAGCACTTTTAAATTTGCTTTGATGTCAGGTGCTCTGGCTCCCGGCAAACATGTGACTATGGTGGCTGGTGTCTCTATTTTCACGTTCCGTGTAATAGAATCGCCAATAACTAGGGCACAATCATTCTCAGTGGGTGTTTCACTGAGCGGGGCAAATCGATTTGTTATGGTAATCGGAACGGAAGAGTGGTTTTTTGATCCGCGACTAGAGCGATCCCTCACTGTCACCCATTTGCCCGGCTGCATGGGCTCTACTTCAGCCAGAACCGACTCATGTAAAGAGTTCACTATGCTAGGCGCATCCAAAGTAGTATTTAAATCCCTTGCACTCTTACTATCCTCAATTAATGTTTGGATGCGTGTCTCTAATTCTGAAATCTTCTCTGTCAACCTAACGGTCTCCTTACATTTATCACATATAAATTCTATATTGCCGACAAAGAAGGCTATGCTAAACATGTGACATGAAGTGCAGGTGACAATAACAGGACAAGACATTACTCACCGTGTTTGTTGACTGATTCTTACTCACCTGAGCTTTTTATGAACTCAAAGCCGCGAGCGCGTGAGAAAAAATAAATAAATAGCTGAGCGCACGGGTGGAGCGTTAACAGGCTAGCGAATTACTAGCGTGTTGTGCTAGTAGTGACGGAACACTTACATTTGTACTATGCAAATTATGTGCATTTTAGGTACTTTTAGTGTGAAATATTTATTTTGTCCATCAAAAGTGTGCTTTCACTTTAATTGAGCATGAGCTCAATGGTGAATGAAAAATAGACTCGGCGCTGAAACCCTCAGCTTCACTACTGCTCACGCGCTGCTCCTGCTCGCGGTGTGTGAATGCACTTGAACATGCACGCACGCCGAAAACAATTTGCGCTGCTCGCAGGTGCGGTCTGAAACGGCCGTAATTCACAAGGTTTCCTACATGTGCGTTCCGTGTGCACGTGTGATGCTGATGTTGCGCGATGTTAATCATGCGGCGCCCGAGTTGAGCTTGTGCTTCAGAAAAGCTATTTGATTCAGAAAACAGCGACGCTACCACCATGCTATTGAGAAATGTAGTTAAGCTAGTAACGTCACTACTTGTAGCGACGCTACTGCCCAACACTGAAAGAAACCTCATTGCTTGACTTGCTACTCTCTGCTGACTCAGACAACGACATCTTCCGATCCTACGTCGGCCACCGTAGCTTCTCATTCGAGTTTGCAATTTGAGAGAAAGGCCGTGAGTTACTGACTGTTTGCAATTCGCAAATCTCACCACTAGATGCCGCTAAAAATCACACACTGCACCTTTAATAATAATCATTATTAATGCAAAGCATGCAGAAGTACATTGCAAAGGAAATAATCCTACTAAAACCCTTCTGCTCTCTTGCTCCAGTTTCTCTAATTGGAAACTCCCACCACCATTTCTACTAGTGTTTAAAGAGGCTACATGCGATTTTCTGAAATTTAAACTCGCGACTGACACCTGTGGCCAAAAAACGGAACTGCTCTTCCTTTCTGCTCGCTCTCGTACGTGCACACTTCACAAGTCATCTGCTGCAAAGAAGTCAACATTATGTTTACAGAGGTAAGAACAGTCAAATACATATATTGCTTGAGAAACTAAGTTTGTTTGCTGACTAGCGGTGGTGGCAGAGTGATCTGAAACGTTTAACATGAACGCTCTTGACGTCACATCCGCAGACAGCGCGGGAAAAATCCGACCCGACAGAAAATAGGAAAAATAGGATACAGGCTTATAGGTGCACCCACTGTGAGCGGACAAGGTGTCAGTATGCTCATCAGGAGATGTTTGAGTCATAAATGGTCAAATAAAAAGGCTATTGTTACGTTTATTTTGGGGAAAAAGTTGCATATAGCCTCTTTAACCGAACCCTCTGAGCATCCCATACGCTCGTATAACACCAAAACACAACAGAAATTCACAAAAGACATCAATTTTATTCGCTCGCTGTTATCCTAATCTTTAGAATCCATACTGCGACTGTGACACATCGTCATATGAACAACTTTTGGTGGCGCTTTTGACATTTTCACAATAAATAAATGATTGTGATTACACTTGTCTGTCGGTTATGTTTTTCTTCATAACGTTACGTAGTTTGAAGAAATGGTTATGTGTTAGGCGTAGCGGCCTAACCTAGCAGCTCAGAACATCTTTTTAATGCTATATTGTTTCTAAAATTGTAATTTTCTAAATTCCGCCACATCTCTGTTAATTACGTTTTATGCTGTTTAAATTCTGTATAAAAAGGGTATGTTTAGGTAAAAGGAAAATTATACAGATATCTTTATGCTATGAAAGATTTGTAAATATGTGCGTAACGGTCACCAGCTGGAGTGCCCTTGAGAGCCACCAGAGGGCACTCCACATAAGACTATCATATTCACTCACAGACTACATTTCCCATCCTGCATCTACCTGGACTGATTACTTCATACACCTGCACTGCATTATTCACCTGGGCTGCGTTCAGCCCCGACAAAACGTTGCACAACGTTTTTTAAACAGAAACGCTGATGCGTTGAACACACTGTTCTGATGACGCAAGAGTTGCAACTATGGCAGCTGAGAAGGCCATTCTTTGTGTTCTTTGTGAAGAATTTTCGGAGCCTGATGAAGTCGGTATAAATATGTGTTTAATACTACAAAATATGCCCGATGTTACAGTTACTGCACTTGCCGTCGAGTGAAGGGATTGCTGAAACTGAAATGGAAGCACACATCTTACCTAATTCAGACTAAAACACATCTATTTAGCCTCACATAGCCTACTGACTTTATTTGTAGTTCATACGGTTTTAATACCCTGTATTTTCTTTCTTATTTTTATGAAAAGCACTTAATTACCATTGTTTATTTCTATACCAGTGGTGTAGTCTACGTGATACGCAGGTATACGCCGTATACCCACTAGAAAAGGCCAAGGATTTGCGTATACCCACTTAAAAAAAGCATGAGGATACGTATCAACTTCGTTTTGTGTCAGAACTTTCACACTTTCATTCATAAATTCACCCCGTCTGTGTTTGCGAAGCGACGGATCGAATCGCGGAATCCAGTCACAAATGGAACTTGCTATATAAAGCAGAACGTCACGAAATTAGGCTATTTTTGAATGAATAAATCAAAAGTAGTGCTGTACAATGAATCAAATCTCGATATGGACTAGTGTCTATGAATATTAAAGCTAAAAGAGACTGCAATTGTTCTACGCGTCTTTGGGAATGAGCGCTCAGTGTATGCTCCACTACACACACACACACACACACACACACACACACACACACACACAGAAGCA
Source organism: Leuciscus idus (assembly GCA_021554675.1). Classification (NCBI taxonomy): domain Eukaryota; kingdom Metazoa; phylum Chordata; class Actinopteri; order Cypriniformes; family Leuciscidae; genus Leuciscus; species Leuciscus idus. The sequence continues at coordinate 42,350,366 of CM038630.1, read as the reverse complement.
CGCGTGACTCACGCTCGTGGTGTTTTCAGCGGTTCACTGTATGAGACATGATGTAGGCTACAGCACATGTGCATTTCATCGCAGAGCTGCTATGAGAGTCACTTGATGAGAATTTCACCATTTCATTCGATAAAACTATCGTCATTCATTCGTTTCATATACACACAGAAACAGTTATGTCTTTACGACAACCTGTCAAAATAAAAGTTCTGTATAACTTGAAGAAATTATAACAGAAATATATTACTATTGCACAGAGTATACTTCAGGCCTAATAATAATAATAATAATAATAATAATAGTTTATTAAAACACACAGAAACTCAAATGTCTACAACCCACCAAAATAAAAGTTCGGTCTAACTCAAATTAATTAGAAAGGAATTGCACAATAAAATGTATTTTAAAATAAATTTTTTTTCAAAAACACCATTTCTAAAAGTAAATTTGTATTTGTGCCTATAATGTTTTTTGTTTTTTTATTGTTGATAATTGTCAACTGATAAAACCTGTGCTTCAGGGACCATATTCATATAACAAATAAATAAGTTGATAACACTTAGTATTTCATAATGCTCTCAATTACATGTCGATGCATACTGTATGCATTAGTGAGTGTGGTGGTGCTTATGGGGTGACGCTCTGGGCTGGGTGAGTATGGGGGGGGGGGGGGGGGGGGGGGGGGGCTGGGGGTGTTATATTAGAGTATACTCACTACAAAAAACTAGACTACACCACTGTTCTATACCAAATGTCATACACTTGCAATGAAGCTAAAAATATAAACAACTACATCATTGTTGATATCCTATATTTTTACAATAAAACTTACGACAAACATGTCTTCTAATATCCTCAGTTGAGCTGCATCGAACACATTTGTAAATTACTTTCCTTGAACCCATTGTGCGAGTTCACTTTAATACCACGTGCTTTATATACATGTTGCTACTGATTGGACTGCAGTTCTGACACACCCACCAAACAAGAGAAAACGTATCTCAAACCCCGTTGCACACCGGTGCACGCCGTTTCCAGGAAACATGACGTTCAAACCGGAAACCGTAGCAAAACGTTGCGCACCGTTTTGAACTTGAACATGCCCCTGCACTGTTCCTGATTACAGTCACACCTGATCCTCATTCTATGGACTATTTATGTCTCACACATTCTCACCCTCACTGCGAAGTCTTGTTTTACTGTTACTACATTTCTGAGCGTTATTTACCCGTGTTTGAGTCTTGTTTTGCTGACCTTGGACTGTTTCACCGTTTCCTGATCGTTTCTCTGCCTGGCCTGACTCGGATTGTTTATTGGACTCTGATTATTGCTGCCTGCCCTGACCTCTGCCTGTACGACTACCCTGTAAATAAACTGCATTTGGATCTTCACCTTCGAGTCTCGGAGCTGTTTCGTAACAATGTGACGTTCTGTAGCTGTAAAAACGTAATAATGCTACGTCTAAATGTTGCAGATACGTCCACATTATACATTTTAGCATCTATCTACATGTACAAAAAACTTACATTTTTGTGTCTCTGAAAATTACATTTTAATACCTACGTATTAACAATAGGACCAGGCTGTTCAATGATAAAATGAGAAAGATGAGAACATATTTAATATTTTAGCAGATTAAATCTTAATATACTGTATGAATTAGTTCACCACATCGTGACAGCAATATTACAGACAACACAACTCACCGTATTCTCTGTTGTCAGTTTGTCTTATTGCAAATACTTGAACGAGTTGAACGTGCTTTAAGCCAATAATTAAACCAGTATATCTGACATTAAATCCCCATACTCTGTGACTTTAAGTAGACACTATTTATGACAACAATGCATTTGTGAACATGAAGGAAACTTTTGATATTTACTGTTAAAATCACACATTTAAATACTGCTGATTCTATTGATACCAAAAGTTGAATGAATATTTGATAACAATATGTTTTTAAGAATGTAAGAGATATGATTTTGTGATATCAGCATTTAAAACCAAACGTCAATGATGCATTTTTATGATTTTAATAATTTTAATAATTAGAACTAAAATGTGGCTTTCATGTATTCACAGAAATTCTCATAATAAGCAGTACATTTACATTTAGTCATTTAGCAGATGCTTTTGTCCAAAGCGACTTACAAATTAGGACTAAATTAAGCGAGTCATTGTGAAGAGGCAAAAGCAACGCAAGAAGTGCTCAAAAAACCAAGTGCAGGCATTGTTCAGAGTAGCATAAGCCCGATAAGCGAGGATTTAAAGGAAAGATTTTTTAATTTTTTTATGAGGTTAAGTGCTCACGGAAGAGATGGGTTTTCAGCTGTCTTTTGAATGTTGCCAGGGACATGTTTGAACTGTGCTCATCCACACAGTCCAGACCACATTCACTCAGCCATTCTATCCGGGGTTTGGGGCTTTCAGTAGAATGATTAAAATGATTGAGCATTAGACATGTATTGATCAATTGATGTCTCTTTGAAAAAGAATAAAAAGGAGGTTGAGGTTTAATCCAAGTCTTATAAAGCAATATGATTACTTTGTATATGATTAATATGATTAACTATATTCCCTCTGATCAAATCTGTGCTCAGTTCAGTTCTAAAGAAGCCAAATCAAATATGGTGACATGTCAATAATATCAAACCCTCAACAGTGGTTGTGTCAGGATTTGGGCTCAGTAAACAGCAGAGATATCTCTAAATATCTTCTGTGTTGGAGGATTTCTGCATGTGTTAGCAATGGATGCAGGATCACTTTCTCTTGACATGATAATCACACTCTTCATGTCTGTTGATTTCCACAGATGTTCCCAAGACCAGGAGCGAGTTCCTTCAATGTAAGTCAGAAAACAAGCAGAGAAACTCACTGAGTGTGTTCATGTTCTTCCTGTAGAAGCTGAAAGAAAACATGAAAACAGTTTTAGAGTTGATCATGTGAATGATGATTAAACTGCACTGAGACACTGCTGATATACTGAACATGAAGAGTTCAGATACATTAAAAGATCAGATTCATAATTCCTGACTGTGATGTGTTTTATCTCCATCAGATTCCCGTCAGCTCACTCTGGATCTGAACACAGTGAATAAAGGCCTCCTTCTGTCTGAGGGGAACAGAGTGATTACTTACAGTGTACTAGAGTATCACTCATATCCTGATCATCCAGACAGATTTGATGAGTGGCCTCAGGTGTTGTGTAGAGAGAGTGTGAGAGGACGCTCTTACTGGGAGATTGAGTGGAGTGGTGGTGTGTTTATATCAGTGTCATATAAGAGCATCTGCAGGAAGGGACAGGTTAAAGAGTGTATGTTTGGAGCTAATGATCAGTCCTGGAGTTTGTTCTGCACTTCCTCCAGTTACGCATTCCTACACAATAGCATAGGGACTGATCTCCCTGTAGTGCCCAGTCGTAGAGTAGGAGTGTATGTGGATCCCAGTGCAGGAACTCTGTCCTTCTACAGCGTCGACGGAGACACTATGAGCCTCATCCACACAGTCCAGACCACATTCACTCAGCCGCTCTATCCGGGGTTTGCGGCTGGTCCTGAATCATCAGTGAAACTGTTGATGAATGAGAATAGACTGTAGAGAGATTCTACCCATAATGCTTTGAGCTGCATGATAAATCAGTAACAGTGAGATGATGCTCTAGAGTCTCTTATTTACTCTTCATCACATTAATAACAGCTGAACTTCTGTAGCTGAAATATCATGAATAACTGTGTAATAAACCCTCATATAGACATCAGTGTGTGTGACGGTGTGTTTCTTCCTCATATAGACATCAGTGTGTGTGACGGTGTGTTTCTTCCTCATATAGACATCAGTGTGTGTGACGGTGTGTATCTTCCTCATATAGACATCAGTGTGTGTGACGGTGTGTATCTTCCTCATATAGACATCAGTGTGTGTGACGGTGTGTGTCTTCCTCATATAGACATCAGTGTGTGTGACGGTGTGTTTCTTCCTCATATAGACATCAGTGTGTGTGACGGTGTGTATCTTCCTCATATAGACATCAGTGTGTGTGACGGTGTGTATCTTCCTCATATAGACATCAGTGTGTGTGACGGTGTGTGTCTTCCTCATATAGTCATCAGTGTGTGTGTGACGGTGTGTGTCTTCCTCATATAGTCATCAGTGTGTGTGACGGTGTGTGTCTTCCTCATATAGACATCAGTGTGTGTGTGACGGTGTGTGTCTTCCTCATATAGACATCAGTGTGTGTGTGACGGTGTGTGTCTACCTCATATAGTCATCAGTGTGTGTGACGGTGTGTGTCTTCCTCATATAGACATCAGTGTGTGTGACGGTGTGTGTCTTCCTCATATAGACATCAGTGTGTGTGACGGTGTGTGTCTTCCTCATATAGACATCAGTGTGTGTGACGGTGTGTGTCTTCCTCATATAGACATCAGTGTGTGTGTGACGGTGTGTGTCTTCCTCATATAGTCATCAGTGTGTGTGACGGTGTGTGTCTTCCTCATATAGACATCAGTGTGTGTGACGGTGTGTGTCTTCCTCATATAGACATCAGTGTGTGTGACGGTGTGTGTCTTCCTCATATAGACATCAGTGTGTGTGACGGTGTGTGTCTTCCTCATATAGACATCAGTGTGTGTGACGGTGTGTGTCTTCCTCATATAGACATCAGTGTGTGTGACGGTGTGTGTCTTCCTCATATAGACATCAGTGTGTGTGACGGTGTGTGTCTTCCTCATATAGACATCAGTGTGTGTGACGGTGTGTCTTCCTCATATAGACATCAGTGTGTGTGACGGTGTGTGTCTTCCTCATATAGACATCAGTGTGTGTGACGGTGTGTGTCTTCCTCATATAGACATCAGTGTGTGTGACGGTGTGTGTCTTCCTCATATAGACATCAGTGTGTGTGATGGTGTGTGTCTTCCTCATATAGACATCAGTGTGTGTGACCGTGTGTGTCTTCCTCATATAGACATCAGTGTGTGTGACGGTGTGTGTCTTCCTCATATAGACATCAGTGTGTGTAGACATCACACACACATACTTGTTTTTGCTACGTCGTGGGGACTCCTGACTAGAAGGTTACACGTGGGGACACCAATTTCTAAATACAATAAAGCCATAATTTTTAATCAGAAGTGTCTGGGGGAATTTTTAAATCCCAAAATCATCAGAAATTCTTAATTTTAGAAAGGTGAATATTTGTCTGTTTTTTCTATTCCGGTGGGGACCTCCCTATTGTGCCTTACCCCAAACCACCACCGAGGGGCGCTATTATGAGTTAGCTGTAGGTTATCTAGTTTTAATACAAATTTAAACCAGTACCAGATTAACAATACATATTAAGTGTAGATCATCATTAAAGAGTTTTTTAAAAGGGAGAATTGTCTATATTTATATATTTATGGATTTTTACTTTATTTTACAATTTACTAATTCCCATAAACTCTTGTATTTGAATAGACCATTTGTATGGATGTAAAGTGACAACAGCCTCACCTCACTTCCTGTTTAACAGGAATCTATTTTTCTTCAACTGAGAATCTGAAGAGGTCCACATTTTGATAAATAAGACAGTCATGTTGTATGACAAGCAGGAAATGTTCATGGGGCACTGACCCACGGGTCTCATTGTGTGTTTGCTAAATCAACTCTGAATTAAAACACGAGCACATGCTGGCATTCATCAGGCTTGCAAGATATATTGCTATTTGTGTTTTTTCTTATTCGTCATCCTAAAAATTTGTCACGCACTGTGATTGGGATAAAAGTAATTGTTATCCCACACGACATGAACGTGAATAACATATCAAATAAATACATGGTATTCAGTTTTTCTCTCATTGTTTTACAGTTTTATACATACGTTTTTGCTAAAATCTAGTTAGCATGGTTGAAAATCTGTAAATTCTGGCACACGTTTGCAAGCATGATACCTTGTAACAATATAAACAGTAGCTACGTTTACATGGACACAATCGGAATGAAATCAATCCGATTGATGAATCCGAACAAGGTGTTTACATGAATGATAAATAAAGTAATCGGGTTGATGTGAGTGTTTATATGTCACAAGTTTCAAATCAAGTCATCTTCATTTATATAGCGCTTTTAACAATGTAGATTGTTTCAAAGCAGCTTTACAGAGATAAGCGTATAATTTAAGGTAACAGAGATTGTTTTGGCTTTATAGCGGTTCTTTAATAAAGTTATTTTCCAGCTAAAGTTAGTTTTGATTGATTTGCTTCAGTCGCAACGATCATTTGTTATTAAATTAGGGGCCGCTAAGACGACACCATTCTCTCTACACAGACTTTAAACGCGAACCTGTGAGAAACGCTGATGGCGTTCACATGCGCATTAAGAATTGGTTCTATAGTTATGTGCGTTTGAATATATGTGCGCAGGTTTGTAATTCCCTACAGACCAAGCCTAAACAAAGTACTGGGCTTTCCTTATAAATTTTGATGAAGAATTTTATTTTATTTTGTCGCTTTGGGATAGGAACGCAAAACGAATTTTCCCGACAACGCCTTATCTGTAGAGTGGTAAAGGGATCCTCCATAGGGAGAGACTGGTTGTCACTTCAGCACTGCGTTGTCATCGGGTCCAGGCGAAGGTCCTTCATCAGATCTGGATACGGCCTGGATCCGGCAGGCTGCGGGAAAACCTCGGGATAAACACAGAGACTAAAATTAGCGTAGATGCCATTCTTCTCATGATGTAACGAGTACATCAGGATTTATGGGAACCTTTTTTGACCAAAGAGCCATTTTTTCATTTTTGGATAATGCATTTTTCCAAAAGAGCCACAGTAGAAAAAATAAAAAAATTATAATAAAAAAATTATATATACATACTTAAAGACGTGCTTTTTTTCAATAAAAAATTCAACAGTAATAATTATTAGGTCCAGAGACAACTAAAAACAAACAAATATTCAGCAAACAATAAACAAGTTGCAACCAAGTGATGAGCATAAATCCTCTTTTGTGTGCGTGTGTGTGAGAGAGAGAGTGAATGCACACAGTACTATCTGCTGTGTTTACGTGAATACTTGACTTGGCATTTTGATATATTTCTGTGTTTATTTGGCCGCTTAGGCACGCAACCGAAGACAAAGGCTACTATGCTTGTCCGTGTTGCGCTCGGAGCGCGCGCACAGCATCCTGTCAGTACAATTCAGTTCTCTTTCGCGACTTATCGCGCTTTTAATGTTTATTTTCAATATAAAGCACATCCTGTTCTTTTCTTTCTCATTCCTTCATGTTTTGTTATTAATAACTTTAAACAGAATCGTCAACTGAAATCTGCGCGGATTATCAAAAATACGACACATTTATAGGACATAAAGGGTCTCTGCGCAAAAGTGAAAGTACCAGCGGGTGAAATGTCTCTTTGCACAGCAAAGCACCCGTTTCAATAAATTGATATATTAAAGTTTATAAAGCCTACTGTTCTAGAATGGTTTTTGCCAGCTTGAATCCCAGTGCAGGAGCTGTAGGTTACCACAGAAACGTAAGCGGTTAGTTGATTGCTGTGGTGACTCGTGACACTCGCGAACAGCACTGAAAACACACTTTTGCCGGTACAACTTTAATATTATTATTATCATAAACTTTTCATTAACTTCAGTAGGCTGTACTACAACAAGGGAATTGTAATTGACTGCTTTTTCTGCAGAGAGCCGATCTCTGTTGATGTGTTTTAATTGTTTCATCGATGGTTTGTTGGTAAAGGGTGAGAGACCTCGCGAGCCACATGATTTTTACCAAAGAGCCAGATGTGGCTCGCGAGCCATAGGTTCCCGACCACTGCTCTACACAGACTTTAAACGCGAACTTGTGAGAAACGCTGATGGCGGTCACATGCGCATTTAGAATGGGTTCTATAGTTATGAGCGTTTGAATATATGTGCGCAGGTTTGGAATTCCCTACAGACCAAGCCTAAACAAAGTACTGGTCTTTCCTTATAATTTTTGATACAGAATTTTATTTTATTTTGTCACTTCGGGGTAGGAACGCGAATTGAGTTTCCCGACAACGCTTTATCTGTAGAGTGGTAAAGGGATCCTCCATAGGGAGAGACTAGTTGGCACTTCAGCACTGCGTTGTCATCGGACTGCGTTTTGAGATCGCAATAGACGTGAAGGACTATAATGCGTTAAGAGCTCGCTCAAGCACTGCGGAGCTAAACCATTTAGTGCTTTGTAAGTAATCAGCAATATTTTAAAATTGATGCGATGTTTAATAGGGAGCCAGTGCAGTTTTGACAGAACAGGGCTAATATGGTCATACTTCCTGGTTCTGGTAAGAACTCGAGCTGCTGCGTTTTGAACCAGCTGTAGTTTGTTTATTAAGCGTGCAGGGCAACCACCCAGTAGAGCATTACAATAATCTAGCCTTGAGCTCATGAACGCATGAACTAATTGTTCCGCATTTGTCAATGAGAGCATATGGCGTAATTTAGATATATTTTTAAGATGGAAAAATGCGGTTTTACAGATACTAGACACGTGACTTTCAAATGAAAGATTGGTATCAAAGAGCACACCCAGGTTCCTAACCGACGACGAAGACTTGACAGAGCAGCCATCAAGTGTTAGACAGTATTATTACGTGAGGAAGTTTTTTGTCCAATAATTAGAATCTCTGTTTTTTCAGAATTTAGTAGTAGGAAATTACTAGTCATCCAATTTTTTATATCCGCTATGCATTCCGTTAATTTTGTTAATTGATAAGTTTCGTTAGGTTTTGAAGAAATATACAGCTGAGTATCGTCAGCATAACAGTGAAAGCTAATTCCATGTTTCCTAATGATATCTCCTAATGGTAGCATGTACAGAGTGAACAGCAGCAGTCCTAGTACGCCATACTGAACTTGTGATCGATGAGACATCTCTTCATTTACTGCTACAAACTGATAACGGTCAGATAAGTGTGATTTAAACCATGCTAGTGCATTTCCCCTAATGCCAACATAATGTTCTAGTCTATTTAAAAAAATGTTGTGGTCAATGGTGTCAAATGCAGCACTAAGATCAAGTAACACTAATAGAGAGACACAACCACGATCGGATGATAAGAGCAAATCATGTGTGACTCTAATGAGAGCAGTCTCAGTACTATGGTACGGTCTAAATCCAGACTGGAAATCCTCGCAGATATCATTTCTTTCTAGAAAGGAACATAGTTGTGAAGATACTGCCTTTTCTAATATCTTTGACAGAAAAGGTAGATTCGAGATCAGCCTGTAATTGACTAATTCTGTAGGATCAAGTTGCAGTTTTTTCATTACACTATTTAACGTCATTGCACATGCGCAGTCCTTTCAGTTTCGGTTTTCAATCCGATCAAGTGTTTACATGTTCTCTCGATCGAATTACAAAAGGGATAAACCACCCCTTTCAATCCGATCGAAATTTCATTCGGATTGAGCTCAATCGGATCGATTAAGGTGTTTACATGAAGGTTTTTTAGTCCGATTGAGCCGTCAATCCGATTATAAGATTATAATCCGAGTAAACGCAGCTAGTGATACTGTATTAAAAATGACTATTTTGACAAAAATATTGCTGGTAATTTAGTCACTATCTAAGATGTGTAATGGACCTGGGCCGAAAATGGACCAAGCCAAACATGACAAAATATTTAGGCTTTATTGGTCTTAACCATAAATTACTGCTTGGGAAATTGAAGAAGTAAATTTGTACAGGTAAATTTGTAACCTTTCCCTTTTCTTTTCTTTTCTTTATATGCTTAAGCCTTTAGAAACGAAACATTTACAATATAGGACCTAATTAAAGCTGCACATAATGGGAGGGGTTTACCCATGCTTAAATTATATTGGCCCACGGTGACCAACGGCAACAGATCTAATAAAACAACACAATTATAAGGATTTTACTTGGAAATGAAAATATAATTACATATTTATTATCAATATATTATATGGTGTAAATATACTGAAAAATATATAAAATAATATATTGTTATATTTTACAATATATTGAATAATACACAAGGAATTGCCACTTTCATTTATAAAAAGTATATATTTAAAATATATTTACACTGTAAAATGTCATTAATTGAGTGTACTTCAAAAACATGAGGAACAAGATTTCCTTACATTTCTTAAGGGTGTTTTAATCAAAGTTGTAAGTTGCTAGTACAAAGACTTAAGAGTGTTGGGACAATGATAGACTTTGCATTTATTTCTATTTATTAAACTGTAAATACTTTGTGCATATCTGAAACTTCACTGAATAAATGCATTTAAAAAGAATAACTCCAATACAATTACAGTTTTTAGATAAAGCAACATGCAGCATATTCTCAATGTTTCTTGTTCTTCTGCTGGACTGAAGTAGAGTTCTCAACAGGCCTGAAAATTACAACCCGACCCGGCCCGGCCCGTGGCTTTTAAAGCCCAGACCCGATCTAACCCGACACATCAACATGAATTATCTGCCCGAACCCGGCCCGCAGCCCAACGACGCGTTGGATTTTTTTTTTTCTCATACACGTATTATCATGACCAGCAGACGGGAATTCAAATCAACCTTTAATGTTCACGCCTTTTAACAATACAAACAATACAAACAACTGAAACAATAAACTTTAAATATATAAATAGGCTGTAGTAGCGACGGTGAATTCACCTGCGGCAAGTTTACTTTTCACCAACTCCATCTTCTTCTCCAGGCTAAAGGCGTGCACGCAGCGGCGTCTGCCCCCGCCCCTCTCCATGATGCACGTTGCACGCAGCAGCCAGACTTTCTTTACGGTGAACAGCAGCGATGATTAATAAATGTTTTTTTTGGGGGGGTTTTTCACCGAGCGGAAAAGATTAAGCCCGAGGTCCGACCCGACCCGAGTCATTTGATTATATTTTCGACCTGAACCCGCGGGTCCCGTCGGGTTTGTCGGGCCGACCCGACCCGTTGAGAACTCTAGACTGAAGCACAGGCTCTGTTCTTCAGCACAAAACTCAGACAGCACAAACCCTTTAAACCCCAACAGAACATTAAACACTAAATGATCTGTGAAGATCTCAGCAGAGGAGGGTTAACAGCTCCTCAAACAGCATTACCAGCTTCACTTATTACTAACCAGACTGGCTTGATGTCTGTCAGACATCTACACACGTTCTTATTGAGAATTAACATTTAGATTTAGATTGAGATTTAGATGTTGATGATTTATTGAAAATAATATAATATTAGTTAGATTTAGATTGAGATTTAGATGTTGATGATTTATTGAAAATAATATAATATTAGTCACCAGATTGTGATCAGTGTTTGCTTTAGTTGGGCTCTCGACTTTAACACATTATAGCAGAAGATTATTATAGCACATTATAGCAGAAGAACAAGAAACATTGAGAATATGCTGCATGTTGCTTTATTTAAAATGTAGAAATCTATTGAAGTGATTTCTATTAACTTCTATGTTAAGTTAATGTTTTTTTGTATTTATTCAGTAAAGTTTCAGTGAAATAAATACAAATAAATGCACAAAGTCATTGTCCCTTTTCTATTGGAAACTTTCAAATTTGATTAAAACGCCCTTGAAATTTAAGGAAATCCATAAATGTTTTCCATGTTATCGAAGTACACTCGACTAATGACATTTTATAGTGTAAATATATTGTGAATACATTTTTTCAATAAGTATATTTACACCATATACTGATCATAATATATTGATCATAAATATTGGAAATATATTTTCATTCCGTAAGGCATCTAGTCTCGAGCCTGAATTCTCAGACAGTTCTGTCCAACAACACTTGCAGATTAAGATTAAGAAATGGTCCGTAAAAAGACGCTGTATGGAGAGAAGTAGCCAGTAAAATAAGCACTTCCTCCACTTTGGATCTGCCATGCTGCTGTTACAAAGCTCCATCAGCACAGATCACTGAAATAAAGACACTTTCCACTTTCACCAAATTTGACCTCCACATTAAATTTAAAGAGTTAGTTCACCCAAAAATGAAACTTCTGTCATTAATTACTCTCCCTCATGTCGTTCCAAACCTGTTAGACCCTAGTTTATCTGCGAAACACAAATGAAGATATTTTTGATGAAATAAAAGAGGTTTCTGTCCTTCCATAGGCATCAACGTCTTTACAACTTTCAAGGACCAGAAAGTTAGTAAAGACATTGATAAATAGTCCATGTGAATACAGTGGTTCAACCTTAAAGTTATTGTAGCAGAGCGGGCGTGGTTCAACTCAAATTGCTGTAATTTCCGACTACGCCACCTGGGGAATTTCACCCCAAGAATTTAATATAACCTCTAAGCTAAGGCACGCACAGGTCCCAATCACCGTTGAGTCAGAGACATTAGTAATCGTACAAAAGTATTTTTATTTAAGCAACATTCATAGTTAAAAGAGGCATTGACCAGCAATCACACTCATCTCAGTTGTTTACTTCTATCGTTGGCAGCAGAGGAACCTGGGCTTACCCGCAGAGGCAGTCTCGAGATATCACCCTTATGAAAATTACTCTATACACAGTGCACACACACTAATACACACTCAACGACTCATGTCAGAGAAGACCACGACACACAGTGAGGACGTCACCACCTAAATGGTCACTCGTCTGCCACCGGGTGCCCAGGCCCTGCCAACAAACAAAAGAAAAAGACATCAAACAGTGATATGCAAAAAGAACAAAATGATAATTCACTAATACAATAATCAAACCAAAATAAACATACAAATTCACTGAGAACAGAATTTACTGAAAACAGTTCACTCCAGACGATTCACTCGAGACAGTTCACTCCAGACGATTCACTCGAGACAGTTCACTCAAGACGAGGCACTCGAGACGGTTCACTCGAGACCGTGGCGTCAGTTTACTCGAGTCAGTTCACTCGAGTCGGTTCACTCGAGTCGGAACACAAAACAAAACACAAAACAGATAAAACAGAACAGCAGCCGATGAGGAGCGGAGCAAACAGCAGTTTATGTCATGAAGCAACGGGCAGATAATTCTCATGCAGGACGCCGCTACTGTCCTTATCGCGTGCAAAACATGCTGTCCCGGGATTACTATCCCCGAACTATGCGGTAGATGGAATCAAATGTCTCCGACAAACTCGTTGACAGAAAGCGCAGATAGGTCTTACGCTGTCTCAAATGTCCATACTAAACTCTCCAGAAAGCACACAGACTGGCAAACAGCACTGACAGTGAATAAGCAGCTTCAGTGATCTTTTTACGAGCAACACCTGACACTGCACTCCAACATAAAGCAGCAGGGCGCCTGGGTGACGTCACGGCCCCGGATAGTGACGCACCTAAGGAACCAGTAACCCATGCTCTTATACGCACCGGATGCCAGGCCATTGGCCAAACCATAACAAGTAGGAGGGGTCATAACCCTTCCTGCTACATTATGAAGCGATGAGAAAACTTTTGTGCACAAACCCCCCCTCCTGTGTCAGCATCACACGCATGTGTCATGGTGCTCACATGACCAGCGTCGGCCAATGGTGAGCCGGTGTTCTGACGTAGAACCCGGAAGCGCTGCACTGTTTACACTATGTCAACAGAGTAGGAGAATGACGTGGAAGAGAAGAAATGGTTGAATTAAGTCGTTATTTTTGTTTGGTTTGTGCGCACAAAAAGTATTCTCTTCATAACATTAAGGTTGAACAACTGTATTCACATGGACTATTTTAATGATGTTTTTACTAACTTTCTGGGCCTTGAAAGTTGCAATGACGTTGTTGCATATGAATGGATCAGAATCCTCGTAGATTTCGTCAAAAATAACTTAATTTGTGTTTCGAAGATGAACAAATGTCTTACGGGTTTGGAACGACATTAGGGGGAGTATTTAATGACAGAATTCTCATTTTTGGGTGAACTAACCCTTTAAGGGAACTCTGTTGTCAATATAAATGGGTCTCTTTGTAGATTCCAATTGAAATGACTTAATTCGGTAACACTTTAGAATACTGTTTCTTCATTAATGAATAACTACACAGGAACAAATGAGTAACACACTATTAACATTGTAGTAACAACTATTAACTAACAAGAAACTCTGATTAATGAATTAGTAAGTCATAGGATTCAGTCGAATGTGGTAGTTCACTATTAGCTAATCAATAACTACTATTTTTCATACCTCACTGAAGACTACTAAGAACTACTATATACAGGTTCATAATTAATATTAATAATGCATAATATATAATAATGTAATGGTAACTCATTAGTAATTAATCAAGTGTTACTACATCCTTCTAAAGGAACTACTAATAATTTGGATCAGTATTCTAAAGTGAAAAACATGATAAATACCTAATATTGACTGAATTCATTGTAAGTTTTAAGGCTTTTGTAAGGTTTTGGATAGTAATGATTCAAGTGTTACTACATCTTTCTAAAGGAACTACTAATTATTTGGATCAGTATTCTAAAGTGAAGATCATGGGAACACACTAGTAATGACTGAAGTGTTACCAAATCCATTGGAAGGAATTACTATTCAAAATCTTACAAAAATCTCAAAATCTTACAATGACTTCAGTCAATATTAGGTTGTTATCATGTTTTTCACTTTAGAATGCTGATCCAAATAATTAGTAGTTCCTTAAGAATGATGTAGTAATATTTGAGTCATTACTAGTGGGTTACCATTACCTTTTATTATAAATTATGCATTATTCATGTTAATTATGGACCTGTAGATAGTAGTTCTCTGGGAGGTATGAAAAAAATAGTAGTTATTGATTAGCTAATAATGAACTACTACATTCATCTGAGCGCTATTACTTACTAATTTGTTAATCAGAGTTTCTTGTTAGTTAATAGTAGTTACTAGAATGTTAATAATGCGTTACTCGTTTGTTCCTGTGTAATTATTCATTAATGAAGGAACAGTATTCTAAAGTGTTACCAAACATTAATGTTCACAAAAGTATTGCTGATGCCCACACACATTTCTTGCCTTAAATCCCAACACCACTCAGACTACCACAGCAACTCAGGGCTCTAGAGTGCGACCAATTTGGGCGCACATGCGACCAAATTTTGTAAGGGTGCGACTAAAATTTTTCCTAGGTCGCACCGGTGCACCTAACGTCCTCGCATCCGCTGCCTCTCCACGAACTAAGTGTTTGTTCTCCTTTGACGGAACTCACACTCTTCTCTCACGCTTAATGAGTGATGACGGAGGACAGAATTAAACATTCAAACGTAGCCTGGTTACACTTAAGGTCTGTGATATTAGTCTGATTTTATTTTAGATTTCGGCTTCCAAAGATTATAAAAAATAATATATTGAGGTAAAACCATTAAAAACTATAGCCGCATTCTATCTAGTGCAACTTCTTCCCTTCGCAGCATTACACTGTCATTTCGTCAATTATTTAACGTCACGCGTTAAATAATTAAAAGAGCTATTAAAAGCACAAAATCTGCGCAAGAGATGTTGTTCGCAAGGCGGCACGCGCTCCGAAACCGAAACCAAGACAAGCAAATTATAGCCTACTTTGGGTTTAATGTGCGTGTCTAAACGATCAAATGTACACAAAAGTATGTCAAAATGACCGGCTTGGAGATTCACTAAAAACAGTTTATGTCTTAAATGGACGTAGTTATGGAAATAGTTGGGAGAATATGGTGCATCAGATCAATAGCAGATCTGCACTCGGTCTTAAAGGGGCCGCAGTCTAGTAAACATGCGGACGATTGCGCCATTACTGCGAATCAAACAACAAGAGAAAAATCACTACAAAGCTCTTGAAAGAATAACTTCAGCTTTATTAAGCATTCATCTATTTATGAAAAATTATGCAGTGTTATTTTACATTTGATTACTTTATTAGATTTCTTTTTAGACTAATATATATATATATATATATATATATATATATATATATATATATATATATATATATGTATATGCAGTGGTTAAATTGGGCCGGGGCTCTCCGGGGCTCAGCCCCGGCACATGAGCCTGCTCGTTTGTGTCCTGATGTGCCTGTTTACAGTCAGTTGCCTAATGGAAATTATGTCACATCAAATTTGATGAAAGTGATGCTTTTGAAAACATATTTCTGACAATAAATGAAAGATTTTTTAAATGGCATGTCTATTTTGTCTCGGCAGAACTGAGATGAGAACAATCGGAACACGGCCGTATTCTTGTTCAGCTGCTTAATCTCGTTGTCAGTCGACCATGATCGCGCACCGCTCGCGCATGCCATGCGCATCTTAGGCTACTACTCAGAACTCCGACACGGATAAATGTACGCAGCAATATATAATGAATGTTCCTGTGAGATCCGTAGTTGCGCGGGATGTGGAAGCGCGCAAAAGTTCCAGAACCTTCAACCGCCTTAAACAATAAATAAATAAAAACTCACGAGCTGCTGGCCGCCGCTGGAGATCAATTTTGTCAAGTTCAGCACCCCAGCGAGCAAAAAGTCGTCTAGAAGACGTCTAAAAGACGTCATTCTTAGACATCCAGAAGACGTCCTCACAGGAGCCAGAATGAAAGTTTTTTATACGTCTTTTCTGGACATTGTATAGACGTCAATTAAAGACGTGCTAAAGACGTCATTCTTAGACATCCAGAAGACGTCCTCACAGGAGCCAGAATGAACGTTTTTTATACGTCTTTTCTGGACATTGTATAGACGTCAATTAAAGACGTGGTAAAGACGTCATTCTTAGACATCCAGAAGACGTCCTCACAGGAGCCAGAATGAAAGTTTTTTATACGTCTTTTCTGGACATTGTATAGACGTCAATTAAAGACGTGGTAAAGACATCATTCTTAGACATCCAGAAGACGTCCTCACAGGAGCCAGAATGAAAGTTTTTTATACGTCTTTTCTGGACATTGTATAGACGTCAATTAAAGACGTGCTAAAGACGTCATTCTTAGACATCCAGAAGACGTCCTCACAGGAGCCAGAATGAAAGTTTTTTATACGTCTTTTCTGGACATTGTATAGACGTCAATTAAAGACGTGGTAAAGACGTCATTCTTAGACATCCAGAAGACGTCCTCACAGGAGCCAGAATGAAAGTTTTTTATACGTCTTTTCTGGACATTGTATAGACGTCAATTAAAGACGTGGTAAAGACATCATTCTTAAACATCCAGAAGACGTCCTCACAGGAGCCAGAATGAAAGTTTTTTATACGTCTTTTCTGGACATTGTATAGACGTCAATTAAAGACGTGCTAAAGACGTCATTCTTAGACATCCAGAAGACGTCCGCACAGGAGCCAGAATGAAAGTTTTTTATACGTCTTTTCTGGACATTGTATAGACGTCAATTAAAGACGTGCTAAATACGTCATTCTTAGACATCCAGAAGACGTCCTCACAGGAGCCAGAATGAAAGTTTTTTATACGTCTTTTCTGTACATTGTATAGACGTCAATTAAAGACGTGCTAAAGACGTCATTCTTAGACATCCAGAAGACGTCCTCACAGGAGCCAGAATGAACGTTTTTTATACGTCTTTTCTGGACATTGTATAGACGTCAATTAAAGACGTGCTAAAGACGTCATTCTTAGACATCCAGAAGACGTCCTCACAGGAGCCAGAATGAAAGTTTTTTATACGTCTTTTCTGGACATTGTATAGACGTCAATTAAAGACGTGCTAAAGACGTCATTCTTAGACATCCAGAAGACGTCCTCACAGGAGCCAGAATGAAAGTTTTTTTTACGTCTTTTCTGGACATTCTATAGATGTCAAGTAAAGACTTGCTACAGATGTAATTGTTAGACATCTAAAGGCAGTCAGAATAAAAGTTGTATTAGACGTGTTTTCTGTAGTAGAAATGTCAAAGACTGTTAAAGACCCATACTGACATGGAAATCCTATATGTGCATTTTTCAAGGATCCAACTATAAAAAATATTTACTTACAAATATTTACAAAACAGTGGCAGTGAGGGAGCTAGTTCTCACTGAGAAAAACCCAGTTACTCAAAGTTAATGGTTGTCGTGTCATGAAACTGCAGACACACAGACCATAGACCTAAATAAGATTTTAAAGAATATTGACAAAATTGAATATTCAATTGAATAACTGTGTAGTGTATATACTTGCATTTGTATATCTTAACAATATAACTGTAATAAACTGCTTACCATTTTCCTGTAAAACAAACTAATCACTCCAAGAAATCAACTATTTAAATCTCAAAATATATTTTTATTACTATTTTGTTCTGCTGGACCAAAACTTAACAGCCGGAAGACTAAAGTATAAATTAACACAATACAACTTAAAAGCCTGAACAGTAAAGTTGTAAATTAACACAATTTCCCTTTAAATAATCTATAAAATGTTAAAACAATATAACATAACAATTAACAAAATATGGCTGCTACAAGGTTCACAAACTTCATTTATAGCAGCAAGCAGTTTCAGATGATCGGCTACAGACTTTATTTGGGCCTCTATTGCAGCTGGGTCCCATTTCATGACAGCAGCTACAATCAAAGCAAAAAAAATCCACATGTTAAATAAATAAATACAAATGCCACTGTTGTGGTTTAGCTTATAGCAGAGATACATAGTTG
This sequence comes from Leuciscus idus, assembly GCA_021554675.1. Classification (NCBI taxonomy): domain Eukaryota; kingdom Metazoa; phylum Chordata; class Actinopteri; order Cypriniformes; family Leuciscidae; genus Leuciscus; species Leuciscus idus. The sequence continues at coordinate 42,331,787 of CM038630.1, read as the reverse complement.
AAAATTTGAGTACTCGAATCAATTAAATGAAATAAATCACAAATCAAGTAAAATTACATCAAGCCTGATATAAGGCATTCCACACACACACACACACACACACACACACATATAGGTGCCATTTACAACTTCATGTGATTTTAGTGATCGGATAGCTATATGATCTTGAAAAGACCAGGTGTAAATGCCCTCCGAAATGCATTCGTGACGCATTTGAATCTGATTGCTCAAACCACTTCAGGAGGTAGTCTGGGCCGCATTCCAGAAGAAACTGGACAAGTGTAAATGCATCTGGTTGTTGAAACCACATGTAAATTTTACTCCTCCCAAAAACGCTCTAAAATAAAGTTGTAAGAGCGTGTTATAGGCTATATGTCATGTTATAGCAAGTTATGACGACGCTACTGCCGCATCGCCGCTGACCATCTAACGTTATTCATCAAGCCAACGTGCAAACTATCGCAAATTAAAGTGAAAGTAAGTCCCCGATGCTTAACACACAGTTATCATCATTAAAAGTAAAGAAACGAAATGATCTTACCAGGGCTGTTGCGCTCTCTCCTATTGCGGTCTTTGATTTAGACATTTTAACGGATGATCAATAAAATGCAGTTCATATCTGTTGCTTTCGGTGACGTGAACACCATTAAATTTGCATAGCGAGGGAATCGAAGATCTGATTTATATCCGTTTTGCAAAAACACATTTATGTGACCAGGTGTAAATGAAATTGTTGTGATAAAACAGATAGCTATCCGATCTGAGAAAACGCATCAAGTGGCCAGGTTTAAACAGCCCCATATACACACACACACACACACATATTAGGGGTGTAAGTTAACGGTTCACAAAATTCATGGTTCGGTTCAATACGATACACTTGTGTCATGGTTCGGTACGTTTTCGATACAGGAAAAAGAAAGAAATGCCAGAGAAATTTCCTTGATTTAATATTTGTAACTTTTTTTTTTTGTATTAAACGTAACATCATAAAGTATGATTATTATTTTTTTTACTTTGAGGAATGATGAAGCTATAATTGACTCTTAGAAGCATGTAAAACAGCTCCTTGAAAAAAAAATGTAATGTAATATTGTATAAACAAAGGTTTATTTTAGTTCAGATTAACATTTGAGGGCAGTAATTTTATTCATGTCAAAATAAAACCAACGTAATGTAACTTGAAAGCATTCCTGCCAAACTTCCATGGTTACAGTTTGTTTTACTACAGTAAATCCATGGTGAATGTTGCTGATCTGTGGACACTGGATTGTTCATTCATGGCACATTGTTTCCACGTCAGCGCTGTTTGATCCATTAATAACAGAGAAATATGAATGCTTCTCAATAGATCTCGCAGCGATGTTATTACTTCAGTGGGGATCTCTTAGCGCCGTGTAGTAACAGTGTCGCTTGATCAAGATCGGCTCGCGCTGCACTGGTCCAAACTGATAAACGGCCCGTGAAGCACATAATAACAGCACCTGCTTTCTGGTCAGTTAGCCTACAGTACCTGCTTTTTTTGTGGAAACCAAATCTTTTGATTGTGAGAGAGCCATGTGTTAAAAGTCAGATGGCACTTAAGCTACTTTATGATTTGCCCTATGTCTGAACAAAAGAAATAAAAGTTAACTATCTATACCATATTGAATTGCATAGCATCATATTTTTGAAATGCGTTGAATCGAAATCGAATCGCACCGGATCGTAATAAAAGTGAATCGTATTGCATTGCATCGGTAGCTGGCAGCTGCTTATATGTATCATTAATGTATTGTATCGTTGGCTATGCATCGAGATGCGTATCGTATCGGCCTCAGTTATGGAGATGCACATCCCTAATACCTATATAGGAAAAGTAACTACATTTACATACTGTGAATAGTTTTTTCCATCGAAAATCGCAATTGTATCGAATTATGTCATTTTCTTAATCTTACACCCCTAATATAAACACATACATATAGTACTTTGGAGACCAATTGTGTTGAAATAACATTGAGACTAAGGAGGTAGAGGACGAATACTCACTTCTCTTGGTAGCTGTTCTGATGAATGACGGATCCTGGCCACAGAAAGATAAAAGAGAGAGGTAAAAGGGGGGAATTAATTAGCATGGGTCACATTTCATTCGTTTTGTCTGGTATCTAAAACTTATGTCTGATAGAAAAATGTGCATCACCAAAAGAAGGAACATGTAGATTAACACAGTGGATCTGTCCAAACGGTAATCGTTTTAATAACATTGTCATCTGTACAAAGAAAAAACTCTTCCGTTTTTAGTACATTGTTGATGTGTAAAAGTTCCTTAAGTTTGTGTGTTCTTGACGTCTTTTCTTTTAACCCTGCAGGTAGTTACATTACATTTTATATATTAATAAAAGTTTTACCTATGGAACTTCGGTATGATGAAAATGTGTGTAATATAGCAAACCCAAACAAACAACTCAATTATTCTATGTTAAATTGAACTCTTCCACCATATCTACTTTAAAATGAAACACAGGAACTTGCCATCCTAGGTCACATTACCATAAATATAATATAAAATTACTATAAGATAAAATTACTTCAGTTAATTTACCATCGGATGCATGTCCCCCTTTGCTAACCCTTTTGTGGAAGGGCTCTTTGTGAAGGGATTTAGATGTTTGCTTCGAACACCCCTTTAATTGTACATTTATTAAATGACATGTAATGTTTATAAATAATACTAGGTAAAGGAGAGCAAACTGATTCCCCCTTCATTTTATCTACCTTATGCCGACCAAAAGGTATATGATTTTCTTTCTTCAGATGAAAACACATATTTTAGAAAAAATAAACTAGACTTTTAGAAATATTATCCATCTCTTGTGTTTGTGTGTCAAATAATGCAAGTGAATAGACACCAAAATGCTGAAGGTCGAAAAAGTCCAAGAGCATTGTAAAGCTCACATGATAAGTGCAGAAAACATCTTGTGTGAACAACACAGCAAGCTGTGAGTACGCTGTATGAAGTTTCTGGCGTATGCACTTGCATTATATTGGCTTACAATAATGGATCATTTTTCAAAAAATCTTTGTGGAAAGAAAGTCAGATATATATCTGGAATGGCACGAGAGAAGAAAAAAAGAGATAATTTTTTTAATTTCGGAGTGCATTGTGCCTTTAAAATTGACTGCGGATTTAAATACTGGGTAATACTTTATTTCGATAGTCCACTTTAGACATTCTACTAACTATAAGTAACTACATGTCAACTATCTGTCATTAGAGTATTAGTAGACTGTCTGCTTAATAACACTCTGTTTTGTTGGTCCCCCAACAGACATTCTACTGACTATAAGTTACTTTGCAACTACATGTCAACTATCTGTCATTAGAGTATTAGTAGACTGTCTGCTTAATAACACTCTGTTTTGTTGGTCCCCTAACAGACATTCTACTGACTATAAGTTACTTGGCAACTACAAGTCAACTTATTCTCCTAACCCGAATCCTAACATCTAAACTTAACCTACCAGTCTATTGACTGTCTACTACAGCCTACTAATACTCTAATGAGAGTTAGTTGACATGTTAGTGAAAGTGGACTATCGAAATAAAGTGTAACCAGATACTGCAGTGGATACTTACTAGTGATGGACTTGTTTCTCTGTTGGTGCCTATTCTGCCCCGTAAGTCCAATGCTTGATCTAAAAATATATATAAAAAAAAAAAAAGTGTGTTAATAGGATTTTTGATAGCGTAACATAGGACCATTTTTTAATGTTCCATAAGTGTTATATAAATCTGGAGAATCCTTACTAAAAATTAACAATGTTTTGCGACACTAACCAAATGGTAATAAATTATTGTAATATGTAAAATAGGTAAGAGGCCGCACTATGCATAAACTTTTATTTGCAAAAACAGTTATCTCATTATGTAGCTTACTCACCCATATGTTGAAATTGTATGAGTTTCTAATGTAGAACCATAATTAAGATATCTTGAAAAATGCCTTTTATTTTTGTCATAGGCTACAATGCATACAGTTGTTTTATTCCCCAAATTCTTGTGTTTCACAAAAGTAAGTTATACAGGTTTGAAAATACTTTCATTTTGAAAGACATTTATTTTTGGGTCAGCTAGGCCTGTAAACTCAAGAAGATAAAGCTTGTCTGGAGGGTTTGAACCAGTGCATTTGAGCAGATTCACATGTTCTGCCTCTATTTCACGTGTATTTTATGACAATACTCACACCGCATCTGAACATCGTGTGGCTGGATAATATTTATTCCCCAAATGCCTGGATCATGAAGGAAACACACACATACACATCAATATTAGTTATTTGTTTTACTTACTTACGGAGACATTTGCAAAAGCTTGCTAAATTGACTCACCAGCTCCAAAACATATTATTACGACTCGTTAATTTAACTGATCGGTTAGCCATCCCGCGATCAATAGATTCATAAGCCTAGTTTGCAGATTCTTATAGTATAAGACTGTGACAGTTCCTTTCTGTCTAAAGATACAATATATATTCTCAGTTCACTCGTTGTAAGCTCCCATGTTGAGTTTTATTTTATCATAAACTAAGTTAGACAAGTTACACATGCTAGCAGCACATAACATTAATACCTACATTGGAATACCGTATGCACTAACAATATTGCTCTAATCGCGTTTAGATTCTCAATTTAATACACTATCTTGATGTAGCAGAATTTGTATAAAATAAAGTTTTACCTTCCGTAGATTGCAATATTTCCGTTGATAAAATTCTTTGTCCATATTCCTTGTTTGTTCTTCATTTACATCCAGCAACACCCAGCAACTCGCTCAAAATAAACATTTAGCAGTCCGATGAAAATAATCCATGTTTTAAACGATGTAAAACCCACAGAATAGGCAAATATTGAAGATCCCGCGCAGCAGCAAAGCAAACACCGACTCACTCAACTGACGTTTATTCAAACTTGACTCGTAAAGGCGCGCATAGTTGTCATTGGCTAGATTCCTGGATGACAGTCAGAATAAACAGAGAATAACCAATCATGCTCAAAACAGCTAGGAGAGACAGCCAATAGTGTGGCAACATTGCAATTACAGGAAAATATGAATATATATATATATATATATATATATATATATATATATATATATATATATATATATATTAGGGATGTCAACGATTAATCAACGATCGATTAATTGTCGATAATACATTTAATCGATACAACTTATCGATCATCGATTAAGCAGGTCTTGATGCGCGTGCGCGCTGCTCAACCGCGAAACATGTAAAGCGAGCGCGCTGGAGTTATGTTTGGGACCATTTTACACCTTCATCATGACTGTAAGTTTGCATGTGCATTCGCAGCCTTTTGTTTTGTGCAAATGTAAGTTGTAATACTGTTTATTTTCTGTAGGCCTATCTATATCTGATTTATCTCATATTGGATGCATTTGGTTAAGAATTAACTCTGTAGTAAAGCGTCAGCTTCAGCGCGCGCAGCTCAAACGGCAGTGCACGACTAATAATGACTATTGGGACTGTAATATTACATAACATTATAAAGAGAACAATATTGTAATAAAACGTTGTAAATTATTTGGGTTTAGTTGCCGTGTCGCGTTGCTCCAGGAAGAGCGCGTCCACAACATGAGTAGTTCTGAATGAATGGCACGTAACTTAGTTCAAGTTCACTTGAGCATGAATTTGCGTAATTTTGTGCAGATATAATTTGTAATATTATGTTTATTTTGAATATATCTGATTAATCTCATATAGGACGCGTTTCTTTTAGATAAATAACGTGCTAGCAAAGTGCTCCAGTTTAACGGTAGCAGATTCATTCAGCGCGTGCAGTTGTTCCAGGAAGAGCGCGTCCACAACAGTCACACATTCTAAGCGCATATGAGGCGGCGTTGGTGAGACGTTGTATTAGTAGTTATATTTGATTATTAAATTATTAATTTAATTATCAATCACATCGAAACATTTTACAATCCTACTAGCCCTTTATTTATATTTAAAACCATTCTAATTGATTTGGTGAGGAACATAGCGTTTTGAGTAGCATAATTTGCAGACCCTTGTCATGCTGTCATAGCCACTGCAGTAGACGCATATCGCAGTATTAAGGCTAACGATTAATCGATTAATTGATCGTTAATTTAAACGACGATCGATCATGTGAATTTGTGAAAATTGACATCCCTAATATATATATATATATATATATATATATATATATATATATATATAAATAAATAAAATATATTATGTGCTATTTATTTGGTTGTATTTGTAGGCTGGCTGTTATATTTAATCAATTGGTTAAATTGTTTTTTCATTGCAGTGCATGATTAAAAATTAAACAATAAAAATGAAAGATTAAAAATACTGTAAGAACTTACAGTAACTGACCATATATAATATTTATTTACCACTGTTCTGATAAAGTGCAATTTAATAGAGCAAACAGTATATTAAACAGAGCAAACACTGCATATATTCATATACAATTCTGTATGTAGATCTATATGAAAATCTAATGAATTGGTATCATGGTGGTGACAGTTACATTCATGTGACCCATAATGACCCTTTTACACTTTCACAAATTCTTGACCTTTCCTTTAGAAACACTCTTATGCCTAATAATGTCAACATCCATTTTCACCCTGTGTGGCACTGGTACACAACCTGTTGGTTTAGAGTTAATCCTCTGTCCAACGCAACACTTTGGTAACATTGGCATAATTATAAACAAGTTACAACATAATACCCTGGGTTTCACACTACACAGGCAAGTCTGTAGTCCCAGACTAAAATGCATGTTTGAGCTGTATTACCTGAAAGCAACTTGTACTGACATATCTTATGGCAGTGCCATTGTTTTGTCTCAAGATGCACGCCGGTAATGTTTTTGTGTTTTTTTAAGGCACATTTTTAAAAGCTATAATTAAATACCCAAATTGAACTAAGGACAAATCCTGGCTTTATCTAAACCCTGTCTGTGAAACCGGGTCTGGGTTAGAAATTAAGGGTTAAGGTTAACCCTAACCCTAACCTTAAGACTTGTCTACAGACTTTTATTTAACAGCATGGTGTTAACTGCAGTGGTTAGGCCTTTAGCATTGATAAAGGACAAAAATCTTCTCACTGTGACAGTCTGTTTAGTAAAGATTGTTTGTATGGATTGTCCCTAAACTAGAGCTATTGATGCATTCAAGACATACCTAGTATCATAAAGATCGTATTTACAAATTGAACACACATGAACGCCGCCACAATGATGAAAATATGAGTAGGAAGCTTGGGATTTTCTTTAATCCACAATCTCGAGTTATGAGTGTGTCAGTGAGAAACATTGTGGAATACCACAATACTTGGGTATTTAGCAGTTACATTGTCAGGCTTTTCTATTTACGATGAAGTAAGCTAATGCCTGCACAAAATATGACAGTGTTATAGTATAACAATATAACATGTAGGCTAATGATACATTTTACAGTGGCTTCATAAATTAATTTAAAACATAAAAAAAAAAAAAAATTATAGTAAAACCTCATGAATACAAACTTCCCAGGAGGACTTAAAAGTGCCATGTGTGCATCATGAACCCTGTTGGTGTCTGACCAGCAAGATCAATTTAACAGTTAATGATATAGTCCGTAACAGTCAGTTAATTAATTTACAGATATTGTTTGTCATTTTGTTCTGAACTAGTTCTGGCTGTCAGTCATTGACTGTTTCTGGATTTCAACGGACGTCCAGATTATAGTCAGTATGAACGTCTGTTCTCAACTAGTTCTGGCTGTCAGTGGACGTTTAGATTATGGCCGGATTGGACATCTTAATTCACGTCATTTATGGACTGTTTCTGGATGTCAACGGACGTCCAGATTATAGTCAGTATGAACGTCTTTTCTGAACTAGTTCTGGCTGTCAGTGGACGTTTAGATTATGGCCGGATTGGACATCTTAATTCACGTCATTTATGGACTGTTTCTGGATGTCAACGGACGTCCAGATTATAGTCAGTATGAACGTCTGTTTTGAACTAGTTCTGGCTGTCAGTGGACGTTTAGATTATGGCCGGATTGGACATCTTTATTCACGTCATTTATGGACTGTTTCTGGATGTCAACGGACGTCCAGATTATAGTCAGTATGAACGTCTGTTCTGAACTAGCTCTGGCTGTCAGTGGACGTTTAGATTATGGCCGGATTGGACATCTTTATTCACGTAATTTATGGACTGTTTCTGGATGTCAACGGACGTCCAGATTATAGTCAGTATGAACGTCTTTTCTGAACTAGTTCTGGCTGTCAGTGGACGTTTAGATTATGGACGGATTGGACATGTTTATTCACGTCATTTATGGACTGTTTCTGGATGTCAACGGACGTCCAGATTATAGTCAGTATGAACGTCTTTTCTGAACTAGTTCTGGCTGTCAGTGGACGTTTAGATTATGGACGGATTGGACATGTTTATTCACGTCATTTATGGACTGTTTCTGGATGTCAACGGACGTCCAGATTATAGTCAGTATGAACGTCTTTTCTGAACTAGTTCTGGCTGTCAGTGGACGTTTAGATTATGGCCGGATTGGACATCTTTATTCACGTAATTTATGGACTGTTTCTGGATTTCAACGGACGTCCAGATTATAGTCAGTATGAACGTCTTTTCTGAACTAGTTCTGGCTGTCAGTAGACGTTTAGATTATGGCCGGATTGGACATCTTTATTCACGTAATTTATGGACTGTTTCTGGATGTCAACGGACGTCCAGATTATAGTCAGTATGAACGTCTTTTCTGAACTAGTTCTGGCTGTCAGTGGACGTTTAGATTATGGCCGGATTGGACATCTTAATTCACGTCATTTATGGACTGTTTCTGGATGTCAACGGACGTCCAGATTATAGTCAGTATGAACGTCTGTTTTGAACTAGTTCTGGCTGTCAGTGGACGTTTAGATTATGGCCGGATTGGACATCTTTATTCACGTCATTTATGGACTGTTTCTGGATGTCAACGGACGTCCAGATTATAGTCAGTATGAACGTCTGTTCTGAACTAGCTCTGGCTGTCAGTGGACGTTTAGATTATGGCCGGATTGGACATCTTAATTCACGTCATTTATGGACTGTTTCTGGATGTCAACGGACGTCCAGATTATAGTCAGTATGAACGTCTGTTTTGAACTAGTTCTGGCTGTCAGTGGACGTTTAGATTATGGCCGGATTGGACATCTTTATTCACGTCATTTATGGACTGTTTCTGGATGTCAACGGACGTCCAGATTATAGTCAGTATGAACGTCTGTTCTGAACTAGCTCTGGCTGTCAGTGGACGTTTAGATTATGGCCGGATTGGACATCTTAATTCACGTCATTTATGGACTGTTTCTGGATGTCAACGGACGTCCAGATTATAGTCAGTATGAACGTCTGTTTTGAACTAGTTCTGGCTGTCGGTGGACGTTTAGATTATGGCCGGATTGGACATCTTAATTCACGTCATTTATGGACTGTTTCTGGATGTCAACGGACGTCCAGATTATAGTCAGTATGAACGTCTGTTTTGAACTAGTTCTGGCTGTCAGTGGACGTTTAGATTATGGCCGGATTGGACATCTTTATTCACGTCATTTATGGACTGTTTCTGGATGTCAACGGACGTCCAGATTATAGTCAGTATGAACGTCTGTTCTGAACTAGCTCTGGCTGTCAGTGGACGTTTAGATTATGGCCGGATTGGACATGTTTATTCACGTCATTTATGGACTGTTTCTGGATGTCAACGGACGTCCAGATTATAGTCAGTATGAACGTCTTTTCTGAACTAGTTCTGGCTGTCAGTGGACGTTTAGATTATGGCCGGATTGGACATGTTTATTCACGTCATTTATGGACTGTTTCTGGATGTCAACGGACGTCCAGATTATAGTCAGTATCAACATCTTTTCTGAACTAGTTCTGGCTGTCAGTGGACGTTTAGATTATGGCCGGATTGGACATGTTTATTCACGTCATTTATGGACTGTTTCTGGATGTCAACGGACGTCCAGATTATAGTCAGTATGAACGTCTTTTCTGAACTAGTTCTGGCTGTCAGTGGACGTTTAGATTATGGACGGATTGGACATGTTTATTCACGTCATTTATGGACTGTTTCTGGATGTCAACGGACGTCCAGATTATAGTCAGTATGAACGTCTTTTCTGAACTAGTTCTGGCTGTCAGTGGACGTTTAGATTATGGCCGGATTGGACATCTTTATTCACGTAATTTATGGACTGTTTCTGGATTTCAACGGACGTCCAGATTATAGTCAGTATGAACGTCTTTTCTGAACTAATTCTGGCTGTCAGTAGACGTTTAGATTATGGCCGGATTGGACATCTTTATTCACGTAATTTATGGACTGTTTCTGGATGTCAACGGACGTCCAGATTATAGTCAGTATGAACGTCTTTTCTGAACTAGTTCTGGCTGTCAGTGGACGTTTAGATTATGGCCGGATTGGACATCTTAATTCACGTCATTTATGGACTGTTTCTGGATGTCAACGGACGTCCAGATTATAGTCAGTATGAACGTCTGTTTTGAACTAGTTCTGGCTGTCAGTGGACGTTTAGATTATGGCCGGATTGGACATCTTTATTCACGTCATTTATGGACTGTTTCTGGATGTCAACGGACGTCCAGATTATAGTCAGTATGAACGTCTGTTCTGAACTAGCTCTGGCTGTCAGTGGACGTTTAGATTATGGCCGGATTGGACATCTTAATTCACGTCATTTATGGACTGTTTCTGGATGTCAACGGACGTCCAGATTATAGTCAGTATGAACGTCTGTTTTGAACTAGTTCTGGCTGTCAGTGGACGTTTAGATTATGGCCGGATTGGACATCTTTATTCACGTCATTTATGGACTGTTTCTGGATGTCAACGGACGTCCAGATTATAGTCAGTATGAACGTCTGTTCTGAACTAGCTCTGGCTGTCAGTGGACGTTTAGATTATGGCCGGATTGGACATCTTAATTCACGTCATTTATGGACTGTTTCTGGATGTCAACGGACGTCCAGATTATAGTCAGTATGAACGTCTGTTTTGAACTAGTTCTGGCTGTCGGTGGACGTTTAGATTATGGCCGGATTGGACATCTTAATTCACGTCATTTATGGACTGTTTCTGGATGTCAACGGACGTCCAGATTATAGTCAGTATGAACGTCTGTTTTGAACTAGTTCTGGCTGTCAGTGGACGTTTAGATTATGGCCGGATTGGACATCTTTATTCACGTCATTTATGGACTGTTTCTGGATGTCAACGGACGTCCAGATTATAGTCAGTATGAACGTCTGTTCTGAACTAGCTCTGGCTGTCAGTGGACGTTTAGATTATGGCCGGATTGGACATGTTTATTCACGTCATTTATGGACTGTTTCTGGATGTCAACGGACGTCCAGATTATAGTCAGTATGAACGTCTTTTCTGAACTAGTTCTGGCTGTCAGTGGACGTTTAGATTATGGCCGGATTGGACATGTTTATTCACGTCATTTATGGACTGTTTCTGGATGTCAACGGACGTCCAGATTATAGTCAGTATCAACATCTTTTCTGAACTAGTTCTGGCTGTCAGTGGACGTTTAGATTATGGCCGGATTGGACATGTTTATTCACGTCATTTATGGACTGTTTCTGGATGTCAACGGACGTCCAGATTATAGTCAGTATGAACGTCTTTTCTGAACTAGTTCTGGCTGTCAGTGGACGTTTAGATTATGGACGGATTGGACATGTTTATTCACGTCATTTATGGACTGTTTCTGGATGTCAACGGACGTCCAGATTATAGTCAGTATGAACGTCTTTTCTGAACTAGTTCTGGCTGTCAGTGGACGTTTAGATTATGGCCGGATTGGACATCTTTATTCACGTAATTTATGGACTGTTTCTGGATTTCAACGGACGTCCAGATTATAGTCAGTATGAACGTCTTTTCTGAACTAATTCTGGCTGTCAGTAGACGTTTAGATTATGGCCGGATTGGACATCTTTATTCACGTAATTTATGGACTGTTTCTGGATGTCAACGGACGTCCAGATTATAGTCAGTATGAACGTCTTTTCTGAACTAGTTCTGGCTGTCAGTGGACGTTTAGATTATGGACGGATTGGACATGTTTATTCACGTCATTTATGGACTGTTTCTGGATGTCAACGGACGTCCAGATTATAGTCAGTATGAACGTCTTTTCTGAACTAGTTCTGGCTGTCAGTGGACGTTTAGATTATGGCCGGATTGGACATGTTTATTCACGTCATTTATGGACTGTTTCTGGATGTCAACGGACGTCCAGATTATAGTCAGTATCAACATCTTTTCTGAACTAGTTCTGGCTGTCAGTGGACGTTTAGATTATGGCCGGATTGGACATGTTTATTCACGTCATTTATGGACTGTTTCTGGATGTCAATGGACGTCCAGATTATAGTCAGTATGAACGTCTTTTCTGAACTAGTTCTGGCTGTCAGTGGACGTTTAGATTATGACCGGATTGGACATCTTTATTCACGTCATTTATGGACTGTTTCTGGATGTCAACGGACGTCCAGATTATAGTCAGTATGAACGTCTGTTCTCAACTAGTTCTGGCTGTCAGTGGACGTTTAGATTATGGCCGGATTGGACATCTTTATTCACGTCATTTATGGACTGTTTCTGGATGTCAACGGACGTCCAGATTATAGTCAGTATGAACGTCTTTTCTGAACTAGTTCTGGCTGTCAGTAGACGTTTAGATTATGGCCAGATTGGACATAATTTCTCAGTGTCATTAATCGACTAATTCTGGCTGTCAATGGACGTTCAGATCATGGCCTGGACGGGCGGACTTGATATCAACCTGTTTTGTACGTCCACAGACGTCGCTTGCTCAGTGGGACAACGTTGGTTGTACAAAAAGTGCCCTGGCCTTGAACGACAAGGTAAGGAAAATAGGCTATGTTTGTCACATTGTATGGGTCACTATATCATAACAAGGTAATACAATGTGTAATCAAGTGATGTCAATTCCAGCGTTATGGACGTGACATGCAGTAAAAAGTTGAAATATAAATTCTCAGAAAATGCATTTAATACCAATATATTAAAACTGTTTATATATCAATACTCCCTTAATAAAGGAGTCCAGACATTAGAAAAATATCAGTCTACACATGCGTTTAATATTTAATATGAGGGAAATAGGCTACACATGCCGTGGACGTGACACAAAAAATCTTTAACTTTTAGGTGGCAAAATATTTTTTTTGTAATTCTGTGAATTACACTGCACAAACCAAAAGTAATACTAGGCTACCCACCGGATACTCTCCACAGAACATAACATATTCATTTTATTCAGGGCCGCGGGAAGTGGGGGTGCTGTTTTCACAGAATTGTAAATGCAACGCATATATTTGTTCATTACAATGTATTAATTTTTAGCATTTAGTCATTTATTTGTAATAAACACTTTAAGTGGGCTATTTAAAAATGGTTATTTATATGTTAAATTATGTTTTTAAAACATAAGCGCAGAGTGTTACGTAATAGTCTTTGTGTGTGTGTCGAAAGAATTTGTCCGCAGCTGCAAAAAAAAAAAAAAAAAAACCCCAGTCAAAAACCCCACTGTCAGTGTTTTGTAAGGAACAGGCAAATATGTAAAATATAGCAGGAGACATTTTAATTGTTTACTATTAAAACAGTTATTTTTTATGTCAGTGTCGGCTAGACAGATGAAGTTGACGACTCGCGATCTTCGCAGCGCCAGAGAGAAATGCACATTTCATACGAATTACATAAGCAGCGCAGTCTGTTTTCTTTCGTTTTGAATTGTTCTGCTTAAAAGTATACATTTCAAGCTATCTATATGTCTCAGGTCTGTGAGGCAATAGGCTACCTTATAGGCCTACGCTGAGTTTCGGTTCATTTATGAGACGAGCTCCAGGTTCGCCAGCGCCTCCGTGTCCTGATTATCTATTTTCTAATAGCCTAGTATATTTACTTCTTATTTATTAAATCCAGACAATTGGTTGATGAAACATCGATTAAAATTAAGATACAATTAATACAAAACGAAATTAAATTTAAAGACAGGCTTTGTGCTTTCATTTTGAGGTCTCTGTGAAAGTTTTAAAACATTCTTTTAGTGCTGCTTTAGAGCGCTCACGTCCGTAATGGAGAACTGTCTGTAACATTTTTTATTTTATTTTTTGTGTGTGTGTGTGTGTGTGTGTGTGAAATAAATTTCTAAAAAAATGCGACTTAGGCTATATATGTTTTTTCTTCCTCGTGGCAAATTTTTTGACTGATAATATGCGACTCTGGAGCGACATAAAATAGGCTACGGTAAGTTATTTATTCTTTTTGTGCAAATGTCCCATAAAGTCCCATCCTTTAAGGATTAATTTATGTCCCGTTGACCGGTCCATTGCATTACGAATAAAAGCAGAATCAATAAAGTCAAAAATGTGATGTGCAGAGTTTTATAGTCTTGATATTGTTTCTTATTCAAAAGTGGCGACGCCCCTTTTTTTCTCAGAATTGCGAGATATGAAGTCAGAATTGTGAGAAATAAAGTCGCAATTCTGAGAAATAAAGTCGCAATTCTGAGTAATAAAGTCGCAATTGGGAGATATAAAGTAAGAATTGCATGATATTCGTCGAAATTTCGTGTTATAAAATCAGAATTGTGAGATATAAACTATTCTGAGGTAAAAAAAAAATAATATATAGAAAGCTTGAAATGTCTTCTTTTAAACAGAACAATTCAAAAAGTAAACAGACTGCTGCATGTGTAATTTTTAGAAAACACTTCATTAATAAACAATTAAAATGTCTCCTTGCTATATTTTACATATTCATAATCATTATTGCCGGTTCTTTGTGACAGCTTTTAGGCTTTTAGGGGGGGTGGATGGCATCTGACTCAGGGACGGAGGTAGAGCCTATACCGCGCCTGAGCTAGAGACTCAAAATAGTTAGTTTGGCAGCTCAGTGAAGCACTTTAAAAAAAAAATTTTTTTGGGGATTTTTATTTACCTACACCTTATTCTTGTTTAAAATCATTTACATAATATGAATGTATATAGAGCGTGATAAAAAGGTGACCTTGAAATTGTGGCGTTAAAGGTGACGCGAGCCGAGAAAAATTTTCACTGCACCCAAATTTTGTGCTGGTGCACCTAAATAAAAAAGTTAGTCTGGAGCCCTGCACCATCATGAATATTGAGTGGTTCACACCTGAGAAGACAATGGGGCCCGCATAATGAGCCTTTCATTCAGGTGTGTCACTGAGCCACAAGAAAGAATGCAAGGACAATATATATATATATATATATATATATATATATATATATATATATATATATAATTGGTTCACAGTTGGAAACACAGTTGTTGTTTTTTTTCCACAAATTGTGCCTGCAAATTGTATAATATCCAAGGTAAACATTTCTAGTAATTGTGCAGTTAATTGTTCTCGTACTGTATTTTCAGAAAGTTTTGGAATATATTCTCTACCCAAATGTATCACTAATAAAACACAATAAAAATAATTTAAAGAGAAGGCTTATATTGACCTTTTAAGATTTTGTTTACATCTATCCTTGTATATATATATTTTTGCTATTTTATTAAAAAAGGTTATACATTTACAACAACAATTACAATTTTAACAATATTTCCAAAGTATACATTTTATCATATTTATTATTTTGAATATAGCCTACATTGGAACAAACACTATAATAACATCTTAGTAGATTACTTTATTTTTGACAAAACACAATATATATATATATATATATATATATATATATATATATATATATATATATATATATATATATATAACATATGAGCAGAAATTGGCAACATTATAAGCTTATTTGATGTGGCAGTATTTAACAGTATAATCTATCCGATTTTTGTAGTCGATTTTTACTCATCTCTGTATAGCAATAGAGTTTGGTAAAAGCTGTTCATTCATTCACACACAAAAACGCGATTCATTTTTAAACAGTATTTTTGCCAGCTGTAGCTACACAACAGGCAACAGCGCGCATCTGTGCGTTCATTCATTCACACACAGAAACGCGATTCATATTTAAAGAGTCTTTTTGCGTGTACAGACACTTGCGATTAGAACAAAGCAAATATTGAACTGACCTATTCCTCAGCCGGATCCGTTGCTCCTCGAAATGAAACTTCCAGCACTTCTGAGGTAAATTTTCCAGGATTATTATTAAGATAGTATTATTCCTCACAGCGTCGTAAAGTACATGAGTCTGAAAGTGAACTCGCGGTGTGTGTTATCCAGCTGATGTGGGCGTTTCACAGGATTGTATGGGATCGCCTCAGATAATTTGCGTTTGAATAGCGCGCGCTCTCCGTGGGCGGAGTCACATTAAAACATAATGAGCTGAGATGAGAACGACTGACATCTCTCTCTTTTCATACATATTACATAAACTGAGAATATTAGTTTTTTATAAAAAATACTTCATTTAAAAGAAGAGAATTCAAGCTTCATGCCTGTGTGTCTGTATGCCTGTTTGACTGAGTATTCGCTGAGTTATAGTTCATTTTCGGACGCGTTTCAGAATGGACTTCACTGACAGAGAAAAGGCAGAACTCGCATCATGTTTATTTTTCTTTATTTGGCAAAAAGCACAACACTTTGTGTTTATTGTGAGTATACACAAAAATAATACACACTTAACAGGATCGAATGATGTATGAAACTTGTTTGTAAGATCAAAGTCAACAGAGTATTTTGAGTCTCTCTTGCACTGATAAGAAAAAAAGCGAGCCTATCGCGCCGGCGTGATTGTCGACCCCAGGGGGTTAACATATGAGCATGTTGACCAGCTCATTTTTCTTAACAAAAATGCCAGTATTCCCAAATTAATTTTGGTTGATGACCTTACAGCCAACAGGACTGGACTCTAGCAGTACACATTTTTGTTTATTTTTCTCAATTTGATTGCAGCTCTAAGTTACTCTTATTTATATGATTATTATCACGTTTATGTTACTCTATTGTATTTAAATAATTTTAAGTTATGTTCTGGGAGCATTCATGTGAGAGGTCTCCTATTCAGAGAATAATTGCGTCCTGTCCTGTAATGAGGTCCTGTGTCCTGAATGTTCAAGGACAAAGTTTTGCACATCGGTTAACCCTCTGAGGTCGAGAAACGCGCCGACGCGTTTTGCTGGATTTTTTTCACATAGCAGCAACATAAACTTAAATTACTCCGTCATTTATGGTTATACAGAAAAAAGAAATATAAAAAAATAATCTGTGATATTTCTACTTTTGTATGTGTCCACTTACAATCAAATCAAAACATTGTGCTTTTGTAAAATAAAGAAAATAAATAGGGTGTGCGTTCTGCCTCTCCGTCGCGGTGAACTTTTTTTTCTTGAGCACGTCTATAAACTGAAACAAAACTCAGCGAATCCTTCTCACACATTTATGAGCCATATACCTTTATACACATTTAAGTGTGTACTTTTAAATGATCGGATTCAAACTGAAAACAAATATTCTCTGATTCAAACTGAAAACAAATATTCTCTGTTTAAGTAATTTGTATAAAACCAACAGGATGTCCAGTTTCTCAAACGCTTGCTAATTACTTTTTAATTCGACACGGCCACTCGCGCAAAAGAGATTCACATGCAAATCTCCACATGGGACGCGAACGCCCTCGTTACCTCAAACACAAAACACCAAAACACTTCACAAGTCTCTGCTTTTCGTCGAGTTTGGAAGACACGCTGTGAGCTTACATGGATTTACCTCAGAAGAAGAAGAACGCGATTTGAAGACAAGAAAGATGTAAGGTAAGAAATTCTTACTTATTAGTTTATGGTATTGTTGCATAAACTTCACATTGCAGTTGAACTGTTGCTAGATATATGGTGAATATTATACTATTTAGACCCGTGTTTACTGTTAAATACTGTTTGTGGATATCTGCTCAAACATAGATATGTATAACCATAATGTTTAATATTTTGGAGCGCGATGGCGTTTGAATGTATCATATTTTGGAGCGCGCTGTGGGTTTGAGTATCATATTTTGGAGCGCGCTGTGGGTTTGAATGTATCATATTTTGGAGCGCGCTGTGGGTTTGAGTATCATATTTTGGAGCGCGCTGTGGGTTTGAGTATCATATTTTGGAGCGCGCTGTGGGTTTGAATGTATCATATTTTGGAGCGCGATTGCGTTTGAAAGGAAAAATGCACCAAACATTAGGCTTTATGTTTTTACTATTATCTCATTTCATATCATCATAACGAATGGAAACATTTGAAGTAACATATGATAATCAATATATTTTTCTCTAGCGTAGTTGTTCTTGAAATCTTTTGGAAGATTTAATTTATTGTTATTATTATTTTATGCAGCACTGCGTAGCCTATGCCTACAAGGCACAACAAACCTGGTGTTCATTTTATATTGTTGGAAACGTGTGTGTGTGTGTATTCTGTGAATTTTAAAAAGAAATTTTAACCAGAAAAATCTAAAATCTATTCCCAAAATCGTGCAGCCCTATAGTTTCTCTTGATATCAGTATGTTCACAGTTTTTTCATTTTTTTTTTCTTTCAGGGACCAGATGCAACTGAGTCCTGCTGACTTCAACATTCACATGAGTCTCTGTACATGAACATGGTAAAGTGAAAATCAAACACCTTGGAAATGAAAGGTATGTTTTTAGGAATGGCACAAAGGTCTCTGTCTTTGGATCATTGTTTTCAATGTGCTCTTTTGTCATTTGTATTTTTGGAATGTGTTGTGTTGTAAATAAATCCAAACAATCTAAAAGCCATTCTTTTTTAAATCTCCTCATTCTTTGTGCAAGGTTGCTCTGAATGACAGGGCCTGATCGCTCCTAATAGGGCAGTTAGGGGAGTGTCTTTGTCTTTCTCAGGTGTAAAAAGCTTACATATTCATGAGATGATCACGCCTCTTCGCATATGGCTTTGTCACACAAAACACGTCTTAGAAATTTTAAATCAATATATTGTCTTATCTGAATGAGCAGTCAGGGTGATTTTCACATAGTTTTGGAGCAAATATTCTAGGCTATGTCATACAATTTTCAAAAGTCTTGTGAAGAAATAATCAGTATGGGTTTCATGGCCTTATTTCAGTGAGAATTTTTTTTTGTATTTTCACAAACCACGCATAAATGTCATTATCTCAAAACTACAAACTTTTACATACATGCTGCTGATATATTATTGTAGCAGAGTTTCTGCTGAATACAGTGTAATTAGACTTTAGCCATGAAAATGTCACTAGTAACAGAAAAAAACACAAATGTCAGAGCATGTCAGAACACCTCCAGGGCCCAGAAAACAGCTCAGACCTCAGAGGGTTAATGTGTAGAAGATAATGTTCACAGAATTAAATGTGACATTTGAAGTGAGCTGAGCAGTCTTATTTTTCTCATTTTTTGTAATGCCTTTGAATAATATGGGGGACATGAATCACAATATATCGCAGAATCAAATCGCAATACTTGTTGTATCGCAATATGTTAAGAATCGCAATAATATTGAATCGGGGCCCAAATATCGCAATACTATCGAATCGTCACATGTTTGCCAATTCCCACCCCTATTCTTTCATGTTCAAAAAGTGTCTTGTTCTGAAGAACACAAATAAAAGTTCAACAGCAATATTCAACAATATTTTCCCTAAATCACTCCTTCACAAACATGTTATCTACACAACTGTTTACGACATTTAGGAAATAAAAACATCTCACAATTTTAACTAAAGCCAAATAATTTAATTTCCATTTTGCATAATAGAGTTAAATTCTGTATGTCCAGGAGCTTACTTTCACATGAAACATAACATCCAGACCAGTAGGTGGCGATGTGCAATATACTAACACGAAAGAACACCACCACCTCATGCTAAACAATTAACCTGCTAAGGGCTCAGCGACCATTTGTGTGGTGTTCACAACCCAATTTCCCCCGTGGTGTTCCCGGTCAAAAATGACCGGACTATAAAAAATAGCTTATACATCTCTCATTATACTATATTTTCACCCAATATTGGATTCAATCTTTTTGTCAACTTGTTCTCTTTCAGTTAGGACTGGTTTTATATTTCTATTTGCATCTGATTAATCGTAGGCCTCATTTATTTGATAGTAGGCATCTCATTTTTTGAGTAAATTATTTTATTTTTTTTATCATTTTGAGAATATTAAATAAAATCTGAAGAAAATTGGCACTGTTGATCACACTAGTCTACTTTAATTTTTCACCAGGAATTTTGTTTTGAAAAACTTTTATTTTGTACAATATGGCACATTGTCACTCTCGTGGTGTTCCCGGTCAAAAATGACCGGACTATAAAAAATTGCTTATAAATCACTCGTTATGCAATATTATCACCCAATATTGGATTCAATCTTTTTGTCAACTTGTTCTCTTTCAGTTAGGACTGGTTTTATATTTCTATTTGCATCTGATTAATCGTAGGCATCTCATTTTTTGAGTAAAATTTTTTTTATTTTTGAATAATTTTGGAAATATTAAATAAATCTGAAGAAAATTGGCAATGTTGATCACACTAGTCTATTTTAATTTTTCACTAGGAATTTTGTTTTGAAAAACTTTTATTTTGTACAAAATGGCACAGAGTTACACTTGTGGTGTTCCACTGGGCCATTGAGGGCCATTGTTTCAATTGGCCATTGAAAGTGAATGGGAGAGACATGTGTTAGAAGTCCATGAGGAATATCTTTAGATCTGAGTGATGGATTATGGTGAGTTTGGGCTCTTTTTAATCTTAACAATCTCATGTAAATAATGATGTGCCATTTTCCACAATTTATGCATGCTTCATTGAGTTATGATTTAAAACGCGATATAAGTGCTAGGCTATATCTATATCCAAGACTCTGTGTGCGCCTGTTGGGGTTCATGTGTTACAACTCCATTAGGAATATCTTTAGATCTGAGTTATGGATAATGCTGAGTTTGGGCTCTTTTTAATCGTGAGCTCCTGCTGTAAATAACGATGTGCCATTTTTCATGATCGATGTATGTTTTATGAAGATACAAGTAAAAAGGCCAAGTCTAAGCTACCTTGCTTGGCTATGGGAGTCTGTGTGTCTGTAGTATTTTTTGTTTTATAACTCCATGACGAATATCTTTAGTTCTGAGTGATGGATTATGTTGAGTTTGGACTCATTTTAATTGTAAGCATCTGCTGTAAATAATGATGTGTCATTTTCCACAATCGGAGCATGTTTCATGAAGTTACGAGCGGAAATGTGTCTAAAATTCAGCATCCATATATGGTTACACATGGGTCTCTTGAAGGGCTTCTTTTACAAAAACCTCGCTCAAGTTTAGTAAAAAGCCTGAAACAATTATGCTTGCTTGTTGTATTCTACTCATTGAGACCTTTCAAATGACATATGACACAGGACTATCTGAGCTGTATGATGTATTTGACATATTGCTGAATGTAATACAAAAAAGTAGTTTATAAATTATGATTTTTTTTTTTTATATTTATCAGCAAATAACTCAGCACTACTTAGGAGTTTATCAAATTGGCTACATTCATTATAAATTTCAGACTCTAAGCTTTCAAATGACACCTATTTTAAGTTGATCAAGGTAATATTTTTGAAAAATATTATGATTATTTATTTCGCAGCTAGGTGGCGCCTGCGGGGGGTACACTCCGTTTTCAGAGTGATAACTCAGCAGTCGTTAGGAGTTGATCAAAGTGATTAGATGCATTAAAAAGCTGAGATTCTAAGATTTAAAATGATACATATTTTGTGTTGTTCCATTCATTGGTTGCATTGGTCTCTCCCTTTCACTTTCAATGGCCCATTGAAACAATGGCCCACAATGGCCCTCAATGGCCCAGTGGAACACCACAAGTGTAACTCTGTGCCATATTGTACAAAATAAAAGTTTTTCAAAACAAAATTCCTGGTGAAAAATTAAAGTAGACTAGTGTGATCAACAGTGCCAATTTTCTTCAGATTTTATTTAATATTTGCAAAATTATTCAAAAATAATGTTTGTTTTACTCAAAAAATGAGATGCCTACTATCAAATAAATGAGGCCTACAATTAATGAGATGCAAATAGAAATATAAAACCAGTCCTAACTGAAAGAGAACAAGTTGACAAAAAGATTGAATCCAATAATGGGTGATAATATTGCATAACGAGTGATTTATAAGCTATTTTTTGTAGTCCGGTCATTTTTGACCGGGAACACCACGAGAGTGACAATGTGCCATATTGTACAAAATAAAAGTTTTTCAAAACAAAATTCCTGGTGAAAAATTAAAGTAGACTAGTGTGATCAACAGTGCCAATTTTCTTAAGATTTTATTTTATTTTCCCAAAATGATTCAAAAATAATGTTTTTTTTTTACTCAAAAAATGTGATGCCTACTATCAAATAAATGAGTCCTACGATTAATCAGATGCAAATAGAAATAGAAAAACCAGTCCTAATTGAAAGAGAACAAGTTGACAAAAAGATTGAATCGAATATTGGATGAAAATATAGCATAATAAGTGATTTATAAGCTATTTTTTGTAGTCCGGTCATTTTTGACCGGGAACACCACAAGAGTGACAAGGTGACAAAACCCCCCCTAAAAAATTAAGAAAATTGTCACAAAACATTTCAGAAGTATTTATACCATTTGTGAAACAAGTCACTAAGTTTCAGTCCAAAGCGATAACATTAACTAGTATTTTCAGGAAAAAGAAAATCTTCTCCGGACAAAAATGACCTGAACACCACATGAGGGCTAACCCTCATGAACTGTTGAAGAAGTAGTCCTTGTTTAATACAGGATGTAGACAGAAAGATAAAGTTGTATGAACATGCCCATGGCCGTACCTCTTTTACTTTAACAGATGCTGTTCTAGCGGAGTTTCCACACACAAGTGTGTCTAATGTGCATCAGGCGTAAGTGTAACAATGAGCATTTCAGCAAGAAAAAGTAACTAACAATGCATAGTTTGTGTGTGGCCGCTTTTCCAAAATGTTTTTTTTTTTTTTCTTTCAGTGTTCTTTCAATTTAAAAACAGGGTTGTTACATTTTGTTATGTTTTACAATGATAAAACCATGTGAGATTTAAATAAACACTGTTTGAGTTGTTAATACCATATGTGTGTGTCAGTTATTGAAGTTATGTAATTTATTGTAATGGCCTTGAAAACAAGTGTGTTCAGCATTGTGTAAAAAGAGTCCCGAAGGAAACTCAGCCTTCAGTATTCAGGTAATGGTTTTAAAACACTGTCTTGTGTGATGTAATGTTTAAAGTATATTGAACAAAGTATAGCTGAGTAATATTTGTTTATTAATGTGCATTTGTTATTGAAGACAAAGTGTGGCGTTTGTAGAATTTGGAGTAAGCCAAAGGTATTACTTAGCATACACTTTTTACTCAAATATAATACACTTCATATACATGTTTCGAAGACACTGGTAATGAATTTGTAATGTACTTGTAGCACAAATAAAGTACACTTTAAAATCACTAATCAAGCATGTAATTAGTCCCTACACAGGCATATACTTAACCCCCTGAGGTCTACGGTATCGCCGGCGATACCAGCTCGCTTTTTTTTTATTAGTGTAAAAGAAACTCATAAATACTCTGTTGACTTTGATTTTCCATAGGAGTTTCATACATCAATCGATTCTGTTAAATGTGTATTATTTTTGTGTATACTCACAATAAAAACAAAGTGTTGTGCTTTTTGCCAAATAAAGAAAAATAAACACGAAGCGAGTTCTGCCTTCTCTCTGCCAGTGAAGTCCATTCTGAAACGCGTCCGAAAATTAACAATAACTAAGCGAATACTCAGTCAAACAGACATACAGACAAACAGGCATGAAGCTTGAATTCTCTTCTTTTAAATGAAGTAATTTATATAAAAAGCAAATATTCTCATCTTGTGAAATCTGTATTAAAAGAGAGCGATTCCAGTCGAGCTCATCTCATCTCATTACGTTATAATCGGCCACGCCCACGGAGAGCGCGCGCTATTCAAACGCAAATGGCTGAGGCAATCCTGTGAACGCCCCCATCAGCTCGAGAAAACACACAAGTTTATTTAGATCATTACCTGTTTACACCGTCTCGCAGCGCTGTGAGGAATAATACTAATGGAAAATGTCCCTCAGAAGTGCGGGTATATCGAGGAGCGAGCTGAGGAATACTAGTAAGTTTTTTCCTTCTCACGTGAATTTCTTCACGTGGGTTTCTGTTTATGAATGGATAAACGGCAGAGATGCGCGCTGTTTACCACAGCTGGCAAAGACAGTTTAAATTTAAATTGCGTGTGTGAATGAATGATGATGTTTTAGCAAACTGCATTGCTATACTGAGATAAGTAAACATCGACTGAATGTTGAAATAAAATGTAGGCTATTTGTATTATAAGCAAGGTATTAAACTGCAAATTAACAATATGCCCTAATATTTCATGAAAACAACGTTACAGTCAGACGAAATATGAAAGACAACATTTTGTTGACTAGATTTGGGTACAGTTTTTACTGTAGAATATACTGCCACATCAAATAAGCTTTTGTTTAGCAATTTCTATATATAAAATACTATTTTTGTCAAAAATAAAGTCATCAACTAAGATGTTAGCTGTTCCAATGTTGGTTATATTCAAACTAATGAATACAAAGATAAAATGTAGGCCTATAATAATTTTTTTTACAAAGAAAGAGTACACTTGAAATATTGTTGAAATTGTAATTATTGTTGTAATTGTAACCGTTTTAATAAAATAGCAAAACATATTTACAAGATAGATGTAAGCAAAATCTTAAATGGTCAATAAGTCTTCTTCTAAATATATTTTTTGTCCTTGCATTGTGACTCAGTCAGTGTCACACCTGAGTGAATGGCTCATCATTATGCAGAGTGGGTGTATTCTAAGGTGTAAACCACTCCTCGTTCACGCCCCCTCGCATATTGGCTTTCCAAGCAAAACCTGTTTTACATCAATTTAAATCAATGTATGGTTTTATGTGAACGATAAAGCAAGACTATTTTCACATAATTTGGAAGAAAAAACTATAGGCGACGATATCCATTAGTCAAAAGTCTTATTGCCACATATTTAGTATGTGTTTTGTGGCCTTATTTCAAAAACTTTAATTTTTAGTTTTTTCGATAACCACGCATAAACATTATTCTCTCAAAAATGAAAACATGTACATACATGTGGCTCACATATTATTGTAGTCCTGTTTGTGCTATATAGAGTGAATTTACACCTTTGCCATTAATATGTTTATAAGCAACTGAAAAAAGCACAAATGTCAGAGCATGTCAGAACACCCCCAGGGCCCCAAAAAACGCTCAGACTCCAGAGGGTTAAAGTATAGTAAGTATACTTGAAGTTGTTCCAATTTAGTACACAAAACTACACTAAATACTCTTATAGTTATGCTTTACTACAACTTAATTACAACTAAAAATATACTTAGTACAAAATTAGTTGTTTCAAAATAGCACACTTCAAGTTAACTAATCATTACCACACCTTAAGTATACTGATAATTAGTCTGGCTGCAAGTATACTTAGCATTTTTCACCAGGGTTTAAGAAATGTTTATTTATATATATATTTTTTTTTCTCTTTTTTTTTTTTTCCATTAAATGTAATGATGTAATGTAATTAAATGTAATGGATACATACAGTTTTGCATGTATCCAACCATGGCATGCCCCCCTCTTTGTACTTTTGAATGTGTTTGGCATATGTCAGATTGCTTCTTTCTATGTTGGCACAGATGTCCCCCATTAGTGCCGCTGCCTGAGCTTCAGTGGATGGCATCTCAGTTTGACTATATAGCTCGATATAGTCTCTTTTATTCCATTTTGCCTTCGGGTTGCGATTCTCATCCCAAAAGACAATTGATGGAAAGTTCTTCAATTTGGAAAGGGCCAGCTGCAGGCACTGCTGGACGTCCTGACCCGCCGCCTCAACAAGTTGTAGCGCCCTTTTGAAGGTGTGTGGGTACTTGAAAGCATCCCGCTCCACCAGGTCCTTGCTGAAATCGCTGACGGTCCTGCACCCGACTAACTTTCCAAACAAAGGGGGGGTCTTCTCTTTAAGTGAATGGATTGGGATACGATTATTACGTTGCACCAGGGATTCACCAATGATGAGTGGTGGTGCCTTCAGTGAATCGGTCAGCGGGAATATCCTCATCACTCTCATCTGTTGAACTGGGTCATTGAACCAGGTGCTCAGCGGTGGTGGACATTCTCCCACACTTGCACTTCCTGCTGGAGACAATCCAAGAAAGCCTCTCCTTTTGGTTAAGCTGTTTGGGTTAGTTCCATTCGTGCCCAAGCTCACAGAGAATGGCACTGACGCTCTGTTGTTTGGCTTTCCAAAGAAAAGCTCTTCGAGTGCCAGTTCTAGCTGGAAGGCAGTCCAACTGTTGATATAACCTCCCTGTCCTTTGCATTCGGTCAGTAGATTAAACAGGCTTTGAGTGAGGCATTCTGCAACAGGGTGGATAACATGCCGCAGACCCAATTTTTGTCGGTTGTCTTTAAAGACAACAATCATTGGAAAATCTTGCACAAGGACGTAGATGTCTGCTTCGTCATAAAAATCACGTGCTTCAATTCTTTCTGGGATGTTATCCTTAAGCAGAAAGACTGCCTCCATTCTGGTGTAGACACAGCATTTTGTTTTGTCAGCAAGGTCCCGCATGTAATCGACATAATCCTTTGCATGCTTCAACAGCGATTGGCTGTGCTGCGGATTATGCAGACCACAGGTAGCAATGATCCTACTGACAGGGTGCTTTGTCGTGTTTCCCACATGACAGTGAGGTGTCGTTGCGTACAGTTGTACAAAGTTTAAGGCAGCATTTGGCTCCATTCCACTGAATACCATCTTTAAGTTGGGCTCAATTGTAATGGGATGCTGGTCCAGGTTCGACTGAAAGTTGCTCGCCTCAGGGATCCCGTATGCAGTGAATAAGGACCCCCTGTGTCCAACCACCTGTTGCAGTCCATGCCGTGACCACATCATCTCCATGCGGTAGTCTTTTGGACGGATGGTGCAGGCTGCGTGGACAGAGATGGATTGAATGCTTGTTATCTCGATCCTTTCCGCAAGCTTGATGGGCTCGGGGTCCTTTTGTCCAAATTTGGTCAGTGTAACAACAAGGGATTGGTCTGGATTTGAATCGACTTCACCAATTGCCTCCATCAGTAGTTGTAGGACAAATGCTTGATCCTGTTTCAAGATGTGCATCCGTCCCAGATTGTAGCTGTTGTTCTTCATTATTGTTTCACGTTGTTTCTGTTCAGGTGGCAGATTCTTAATCTTTTCAGCAAACACATGAAACACTGTGTTGATTGTAACTAGGGCATTGGCACGGGAAGCATTTTCTGACTGAAAAACTACGCCAGGGTGGGTGTGTTGAGCGGACAAAATGCTCAAATTTAGAAAATGTCCTCCATCGACAAAGGCCAACACAGTGCCATAGGTTTTGTGTAGCGCTGAGAATCCTGCACCGCTGTATGAATGAAGTTGTAGATGTTTCTTCAAAATGTGCCAGTGGTTTTGGAGACTGTGCATCAAAACTTTTCCAACAAAGAGGTAGTGGAGCCTGATTTTAAAAGCAGACATGTTCTTGATCTGGATAACAATGCCATCAAAGTCATACTCACAACGTAGGGCATGGCTGGCTTGTTGCATTGTTGTCGGGAAAATGGGAATGCTGAGGTCTTCATTCTGCAAGAAGTCGTTCACAAAATTGTGTGCATACATGCCATCCAGTAAGTTTTTTGTGTTCTCCTCAGATGAGTCGCTGTAGAGGTAACCATAGAGGAAATCCAGTTCTTCA
Organism: Leuciscus idus; assembly: GCA_021554675.1. Classification (NCBI taxonomy): domain Eukaryota; kingdom Metazoa; phylum Chordata; class Actinopteri; order Cypriniformes; family Leuciscidae; genus Leuciscus; species Leuciscus idus. Next base: position 42,303,816 of record CM038630.1, on the reverse strand, counting down.
TCAGTGTAGTCTTGTTGTCCAAGGTGCTCCATTATCTGAAAGAGATTTAAAAAATAAGAAAGTTTAATTCAAAGAGCAGGAATAGTCATCAAAAAGTGTTCACATACTGGAAAGAATCATAACGAGAAATGTACATTGAAAGATTACTTTAAGAGCATTGAAACGCACAGTAAACATGAAAAGCATGACCTAACGTCAAAAGTGCTTGAAATTTGGAAAAAGATCCAGAATCAGGAACCAATAAGCAGATAAGAACATCTCAGAGATGTTCAGATATGTTGAGAATGGCCTAGTATCTCCAGAACTTCATGGAAGTCAAATACCAATGACATGTTATGCAATAAGTGGTTTACTACAATGAATCAGAGTAAAATTCTCTCCAAGAGTCCACAATCAAAAAAAATGGTGGCCAAATCAGATTGAGCTCAAAGAGCAGAGGATGGCAGTCAAGACCACCATCTCAACCTTCACAGATTACCCTAAAGTGGTCTGACATGGTCTCATAAGTTTCAGATAAGCCACAAATAAGTTGCAGCTTCTAAGAGATACAAAGAGAATCAAGAACAGCCCATATATAGTAAGCAAATGCTACTAAAAATTTGTATCGGGAGTCAAACTGACGAATGTATGAACATCAAGCTTCTACCAGCTCTTCTCACTCAGAATGAATGCAACCTAATATACATCATCCTCACTGAAGATAACAGTTGGTGACAAGCATTCCTGGTCTGGAATATGATATAAAAATGCTATGTATGCACTCAGGGACGTACTGTTTTGCCACATGTTTTCTAACCATGGTAAGTGAATTAAAACTCCAATAATGCACTGCTTTTCCTCTGTTTTTCCTTAATGGTTTAATTTTAATATAAAACCTTCTGTAAAAACTTATTTTTCATGTTTCTTTCATGTTTTATTTGGACATTTTTTGCTTTATATCGCAGTAACTAACCATTTATATGGTTATAACACTTTAAATTACATTTTTAATTTTTTTTTTTTTAAAGTTACCCTAATCGAATCAAGCGTGTTTGTGCTTGTAGTCCTCTAACAGTCCTCTATTCACTCTGACTCACAGTTATCCTTATGGACAGATGGGAATATCAGTGATACCCATTTGACCAGGATAACCCAAATGATCCCTAGGAGTGAGTGTGAGCAATAGGAAAGATCCCTGGGAGTGAGTGTGAGTGATAGGAAAGATCCCTGGGAGTGAGTGTGAGTGATAGGAAAGATCCCTGGGAGTGACTGTGAGTGATTGGAAAGATCAGTGTGAAACAGTCCCAATGAGAACCATCCAATGAGACCATTCCCACGTCGGTGGGTGGTCTGGCCTTGGAGCTGCATCTGGTCAAAGACAGTGTTTTTATTGGCTTCTATCTCGGAAACGGTCGAACGGAATTGGTTGAAACTCTGTTCTCTTGTAGCGCTGGATGAGACCTATCGAACGAAAATGGTGACTGGAGATTGTGGATGGTGACTGGAGATTGTGGATGGTGACTGGAGATTGCGGATGGTTTTTTATAAGCATTTATAAAAAAATATTAATATAAAACTTTTAAAATATACCATATACTTATCTATAAATGTTATAACATTTAATAATACTTAAGCATTTCACAGACTCTATGTACAATAATTGTATAAAACAATACTGTCAGTACATCACATTTATACAAAATAACTAGATCAATGAATTTATTTCCATTCATATTTTCCATCATTGTCCTGTGTCTCCCTCTAGTTTATGTATTAAAAATGTTACAAATACTTACAAATATATAATTTTTTCATAAATGCTTATAAATCTACAAATGTACATTATAAAATTTGTCTGAAATTGTGACTTTGATATTATAATATTACAATTTGTGATTGTTCACGTATTGATTTTAACTCGTTTACTTTATTATTGTTTTTAATTATGTTTTTGTAAAGGAGTTAAAATGAAACTGAACGTAAACAAAAATTGAATTTAGAAAAATAGAAAAATAGAATAGAAAAATGATTTATTATAAATTTTAAAGAGTAATTGGAAACGAAAGTGAATGTAAAACATAGCAGCTATTTATTGTAAAGATTAAAAATTAATAAAACACGTAAAGCTTGCTGTTTATTGTGTTACTTTTTAACACAATGTAAATACTAGTTAAATAAAGTATTTTTCGAAATGGTACAAATATTTTTTTTGACTTTTTTTTTAAGATTAAAATTACGGTTATTTTTATTACCAAGCTAAGAAGAAATAATAATTGGTAACGAATGTGAAATTGAAAGTAAAAAATAACAGTGATATATTTTCAAGGCTTAAATAAAAAAATTAAAAAAATTGTTTGTTGTGTTTATTCAGGATATGTATGTCTATAGCGTGTTAAACCTTGTTTTAAATAATTGTATTATCTGTCTTTAAGGGTTATTAAATGTAATAACAGTGATAAAATCTTTGATTTTATTGAATATAAATAAATCAGAAATCTCCTAAAGTTGTATTTGCAATTTAAATACCAGTGAAGTAAAGAAACCGAGCATAACAAGTATTATTTAGATTTTTTATTAAACATTTAAAAATCGGGGCTTTTATCATGAAAATGTATCTGATCAGTGAGTCACATGTAAATGACCTGTCAATCACCAGCGAACTCTTGTTAACCCTAACCCTTACAGATCTCTTCAGGACTGAAAATATTTAAAATGGACATGTAAGTGCTTATATTGTTTTATTTTGGATTTGTAAAGTGTAGTCTATCTATGTATCTATCTATTTATCTATCCAACAATACATCTATCCATCTGTGAAACTTGAAAAGTTATAGTATTGTGCTAAGGGTTAGGGTTAGGGTTAGGGTTAGGTAGGGAGGTAAAAACGACTTTCACCCTCATTAGTAACCACCCTCATTAGCATATATGGCATCTGATTGGCCGAATCTTAACTGTCCATATATCTGCAACGGTGTGTTTTATCTGTACGAAACTTGGTTTATATAGTAATTGATGTATGGCTAGTCGACTGGTGGTGGTTTGGTGCGCCTCTAGCGCCACCAGGTGTGTAGACACGGTACTGCACTTTATTTTTTAGATCTGGTTTTTTTAACAGGGGTCTATTTTATAAAGTGCTGTTGTATCTAGGGCTATTTTATAAAGGGCTGTTCTATCTTGGGCTATTTTGGGTAGGGGTCTGTGTAGGTCCCGCCAGTGGTCAGTGTTTTTTTGTTTTGTTTTTTGTTTTTTGTTTTTTTGTGCAGGTGGTGGGTAGGTTTAGCTGGTTAGGTGAGGTAGCGTGCCAGGCCTGTGGCCTTTGACCCTGCATGCATGCAGACGGCCTGACGCAAAGTGAACTTGAGTTTTCCCCAGCTGTTCACCTGTCAATGCGAAATGGTTGCATTTGCCGTGCATATCAGCACCAGTGCTGACAGGTAAGTGTCTATTTCTATAGATAGATGGATGGAGTGATGGATGGATGGATGGATAGATGAATAGATGAACATATGAATAGATAGATACATGAGTTTAAATAACTTTTTGTTAAAAAAAATATGTTTTTGTTTGAAAAAGTGAATGTTTTTTAGGCCTGTGTTAGATGGATGGATGGATGGATGGATGGATGGATGGATGGATGGATAGATGAATAGATGAACATATGAATAGATAGATACATGAGTTTAAACAACTTTTTGTTTAAAAAAATATGTTTTTGTTTGAAAAAGTGAATGTTTTTTAGGCCTGTGTTAGATGGATGGATGGATGGATGGATTAACATATGAATAGATAGATACATGAGTTTAAACAACTTTTTGTTAAAAAAAAAGTTTTTGTTTGAAAAAGATATATATATATATATATTTCTTCTTGTTACATATTGATTTAAAATTTATTTTTTATTTTTTATTGTATTACACATCGTTGACCTTATAGGTTATTAAATATTTGATCGACACACTTTTATTCCAGACTTTTATTCCATGTAGTGATGTTTGAAAAAAGTTAGGCCCCTCCCCATTGGATTTAAATTCCACTTTGAATAGCGGAAACCAAACGACTTTATCAAACAACTTTTACTTATTACACTTTGTCGAATACGTTTTATTCCCTGACTGATTTTTCCATGGCTGAAACAGTACATAAAAGGTAACGCTTCTAAACATTATTTTCTTGTGTTATATCGGTTTCCTCCAGTCAGCTCCAGGTCGACGAATGCCCGCGTTCCTCCGATTTATTTGCAGCAACATAGTCTCCGAGTATCAACAACATGTATCAACATTCATGGTAATAATAATAAATGTTTTTTGATCGGCTATTCGGTATATATATAAACATTCAAGGTGCTATAGGTGCTATGGGCGTGGTCTTCGTGGTAAGCGCTAACGGGACATTTTTTGAAAACATTAAAACGTCTTACAGATCTAAAACTTTTAAACAGTAGTGTAGTTCAAAAGTTTTGAAGTAAAGCCTTTATGTAAAGAAAATGTATAGTCAGAATACAGCTTTTAACTTCGACTTGTTTTTTGTGAATAAGCTACAAACAATTAATTGAGGTCAGAGGTCATGGTGGTTACAGAGAAACCAATTTTTCTCAACCCAAAAAAAAAAAACAACAACTCATGTTAACAATGTTTCAAAGCAAACCTATTGTGTTTTCAATTTTTTTAAGAGACAACTGATCACCAGGCATTTTCCACCTATATTCTTAATAGTTTTAACTGGAGTGTAAATACACTACCAAAAATTATTTTCTTACTTAGTATCCGTGTCTTGTTTCCAGTCCAAATATCAAAAGAATTCTTAAAATCAAGATGAATTTACTAAAGTAGTAAAATGCTATATTATGTCTGGTTTTCTGTGGAAATAATTAAAATTAAGGGAGTTTTTGCTTAAAACAAGCAAAACTATCTGTCCATGGGGTAAGAAAAATATTGTTTCTGATTGAATTTAAGGTTATTTTTCTTAGCCCATGGACAGGTAGTTTATCTTGTGTTAAGTAAAAACCCACTCAATTTCGATTAATCCCCCGGAAAACAAGACAATATCGTATCTAAATTTAACTTATCTACTAAATGCATCTTTATGTATGAATTTTTAGATATTTGGACTGGAAAACAGACAATAATACTAAGTAAGAAAATGATTTTTTTCTGCAGTGCAGCATCTTATACAAATTTACTCATCTAGTAAATGCATTTCGATTTAAGAATATTTAGCTATTTGTACTGGAGACAAGACAAAAGTACTAATTAAGAACATCAATCATGAGAAATGTAGTGTGGATGTTACCAACCAGAAAACGACAATGCAACTGAATAAAACAAACAAACTCACTGACATGTGCGACCACACTTTTATCCTGAGATGATAAAGTCACAATGCCAAGAAATGCTCTTGGCTCTCACCTGCAAACACTCTGCAATCAGTCAATCAATCACCCTCATCAACTCGACACAAATTAAGCTGTCAGTGTCTGTCAGCCCTTTGTCTGGTGTTGGGTATGATCCTGCCATGTGTTCCCTTGTCTGATGTGCCATGTTGTCATTGGTTCATTGTTTACAGGTGTCCCTTGTCTTGTCATTAGTCTTGTGTGTATTTAAGCCCTCATGTTTGCCACGTGTCTTTGTCAGTTTTTTGTTTCACTGTACCAGTGTTTGCTGAGTGTCATGGTTTGGGCTAAAGTCATGCCGTTCCATCCTTCTGTTGTGAGTTAATGCCACGCCATGCTTTTGTTCTATGTCTGATCTTGTTATGTTTATAAATGCACTTGAGTTCTCATCTATACTTGCCTCCAGCAGATCCCTTACACCTGTCTTGTTTTTTGTTTAGTCCAAACAGCTTCTTTCTCTTTGGGATTGCTGCACTCAAAGATTGTCAAACAATTTTAAGAGTGGCGAAGCCGGAAATAAAAAGGATGTGTGTCAAGATCTGGCAATGGGCAGAAAACTTGGGCACAGAGGACGTACCATGTATAGGTACTACTGCGAAGCTACACTGGTTTTTGCCCACATGCTGCGCCCGATTGCTGTGGAGTCCTTGACAGTAAGTCCATGTCTACTTTAAAGACTTTACGCTCATGATATGATGCAGTGTTTACGTAGTTATGAAGTGTGTGGAGTCCACAGCTGCCGACGGACACCAGTTGTGCACCCCCATACTTCTCTGCATGGTCCTGTTGGAGTAGGTCCAAAAGCTTAAAATTCACATTGGGTCCATCCATGGACACTGAAATCAGCCTGCTGCGGTCCAAATGATGCAATGCCTCCTTTTGGAAAATAAGAAAAAAGATTACATTCATGTATAAATTCAGCTACATGTTAAACTGCAACCTTTCTTCTAGTATGGAGCTGATGCAGCTGATAAAACAGACATTCAACAATGGCTACTGAAAGAAATTAACAGAAATTTAAGAGAGGCTGAGGAGCTTCTCTCCACAGTCCTTAAAGCATCTAAAAGAAATTTAAGTAAGCTAATACTTGAACCTCCCTCTACATTATCTAGCCTATCAATTACCTCAATGGAACCAATGACTGTAGATGGAACCAACATATTGAAAGCTGAATGTTGAATAAGAATATAAAACTGGCAGGCTGAATATGAATGTGAATCTGGAATGCACTACTCTTTTTCACCCCATGTGCAAACTACGCCGACTGAAAAAATAATTAGGCCTATTTCTAGTGTTAATTTCGTCACCTATTTTTAATTTAGTCTTAGTCTTGTGCCAAATGTCCTTGTTAGTTTTAGTCATATTTAGTCATTCACATATCTTTTTTTGTTAGTCAAGTTTTAGTCGACTAAAAGTCTCATCATTTTAGTCTAGTTTTAGTCAAAAGAAAACTCAAGGTATCTTAGTCAAGTTTTAGTCGACTAAAAGTCTTTTAATTTTAGTCTAGTTTTAGTCAAAAAAGAACTCAATATATTTTAGTCTAGTTTTAGTCAAAAAATTGTAGTCTTTTTTTAAAATAACACATTACTGAGATTATTACTGATAAACATTTCAGTAAAAAAAGTGTTTCACATATCTCAAACATTGGTTAAATGTCATAATTACCTGACAAAATACACTTTTTGAATGATTTTTGTTGAATGCAAATGTTAAACGTGTCTGGTTTACAATTTCTGATTTAGGACTCGAGCTTGACTGCACATCACATTTTTTACTTTATTGATACTGCTTTTAATCGTAATGCAACGGACCGGTCATCGGGACATAAGCTGTCATGTACAATAAAAGCCTGCGCAGCGACAGGAAATATAATTTAACACAAAAAGCCTGCCTAGACGGTGGACTTGCGCTCAGGATTTTTAATTTATTTATTATAATTTTTTTGAGCGACGTGTGGATGAATTCTTTCTACGCACACACTATTTTATTTCTTAACAAATCGCTGCTAACTATAACACACTGTTGCCATGAAACAGAGCGTTTCCATGAACACACAGGATTCTAACCGTAGAGACGGAGCGCACTATTTTCTTTAGCATTCTTTAATAAGAATATCTCTTATTCCATTGAGATAAGGGCACACACTGGACCTTATTATAACAAATTTTCCTGTTATCAATGTTCATGTACATGATTTAGGCATATCTGATCATAATGCCATATCATTAGACTTTTCATTCCTGACTTCACTCAATAAGCCTAAACATAAAATCTGCTTTCGCAAAACAAAAGAAATTAACCCTGAACATCTGTCTTACGACCGACAAAACCTGGCCATATCCGCCCATCACTCTTCTCCTGACGCACTTGTCGATCATTACAATACCGGATTGCAAGAGATACTTGATGCCCATGCGCCCCTCAAGACACGGACTGTAACATTTATACGCTCTGCCCCGTGGTACACTGGTGCGCTGCGTAGACAGAAGGCGGCTGGGAGGGTCCTTGAGAGGCGCTACGTTGCCTCTGGGCTGACTGTCCATAAAACTGCTTATAGAGAGCACCAAAGATCATATTCCAAATTACTCAGTCAGGCACGGTCACAATACTATTCCAACATCATTAACAATAATCCAGGAAATTCAAAACAGCTCTTTAAAACAATAAATCATCTTCTCAGTCACAGACGATCAGTGCAATAAATTCCTTGATTCTTTCACCACAAAAATAATTACCATCCGTTCTAACCTAACACCCAGCAATGTCATTCCATCCATCCCCTTTACCTCAGCACCAACATTCTCTGATTTCATTCTCCCCACACACAGACAGGTTGAGACTCTCATACACAGCATGAGACCCTCAACGTGCTCACTGGACCCCCTTCCCACTGCTTTGATCAAATCAAATATGACTTTCCTAAGCCCTCTCATCACCACCATTATAAACTCTTCCCTGCAATCTGGCCATCTTCCAATCTCTTTGAAAACTGCACTTATCAATCCTCGGCTTAAGAAACCCTCCCTCGATCCAGATGTTTTATCAAATTACCGGCCCATTTCTAACCTCCCATTTCTCTCCAAAGTCATTGAAAAAGTCATTGTCACCCAAATCCACAATCACCTTCACTCACATAGTCTCTATGAAAAATTCCAGTCTGGTTTCCGCTGCGCCCATAGTACAGAGACAGCCCTGGTCAGGGTCACAAACGATCTGCTTGTGGCCGCTGACCAGGGCTCTCCATCCCTCCTCCTGCTCTTGGACCTCTCAGCTGCCTTCGACACTGTTGACCACGCCATCCTCCTCCACCGTCTGCAACATTTCATCGGCATCTCACACACAGCACTTCAGTGGTTTCAGTCCTACCTGACTGATAGAGTTGAGTATGTGGCCCTGGGGGGAGCCAGGTCGAGGCCCCACACAGTCACATGTGGAGTGCCTCAGGGTTCGGTCCTCGGCCCCACCCTTTTCTCCATTTATATGCTCCCCCTGGGCCACATCATAAGTAGGCATGGAGTTGCTTTCCACTGCTATGCTGATGATACTCAGCTCTATGTCAGGTTGGACCCCACATCCCCTACATCACTCATCACTGCCTGCCTGGAGGAGACAAAGTCATGGATGACTGACAACTTCCTTCAGCTAAACAGCTTTAAAACTGAAGGTCTCCTCATTGGGACCCCACACCAACTCCGATCCTCCACCCTGACCGTTTATTCATTTGCTGGCCATGACATTTCTCTCACATCCTCTATAACAAACCTGGGGGTTCGATTTGACCCCCACCTATCATTTAACACCCACATCCAACTTATCTGTAAGACTGCATTCTTTCATCTCCGGAACATCTCTAAACTCCGCCCCTCCCTCTCCCTTTCCGATTCAGAGAAGCTGGTTCATGCCTTTGTCTCCTCCAGGCTCGACTATTGCAATGCACTCCTCATCGGGATCCCTGGCAGTAGCCTGCAGAGACTGCAGTACATTCAAAATTGCGCTGCAAGGGTCCTGATGAGGGTGCGTAAATCTGAGCACATCACACCCATCCTACATAAACTTCACTGGCTTCCTGTTAGGTTCAGGATTGAGTATAAGATCTGTCTCCTGACCTATCAGTGTGTCTACGGCAGCGCACCAGTGTACCTCAAAGACCTCATCAATAGGCAAAACCCAACCCGACATCTCCGTTCCTCTGATAGCCACCAACTCCAGGTCCCCAAGATCAAACTCCGCACTATGGGAGATAGGGCCTTCCAGGTGGCTGCGCCTCGTCTGTGGAATACCCTCCCCAACCACCTAAGGGCGCCACAATCTATTGAGGTTTTTAAAAATAATTTAAAGACTCACTTATTTTGTATTGCATTTTCTTAATATAATTTTGTTTCTTGCTGTTTTTGACTGTTTTTATGTTCAGTGTTTTTACCTGTGCACCTGTAGCACTTTGAGATGTGTTCTTCACGTGTAAAGTGCAATACAAATAAAACTTATTATTATTATTATTATTATATTATTATTTAGCGGAAGCAATACAATCGTTTTTAAATCAATAAACTTTTAAATCATAATTTTGTGTCAAATTATTGTTTTATTTGGTATGTAGCAATGTAATAAGCGGGATCCTAACTCGTTCTGAATATTTTAAAGGTGTAACAGCTGATGAAAAAGCAGAGACGATTGTAGACGAAAATGAAGAGAGATTTTATCTTAGTTTTTATTTTATGCAAAACTCGTCTCGTCTTTTTTCGTCAACAATAATGCGTGTTAATTTAGTCTTAGTCAGCGTTTTTGGACAGTGGTGCAGTCTTGCCATCGTCTCGTCTTAGTCATGAAAAAAAAGGTCATTGACGAACATATTTCGTCTCGTCTCGTCTGACGAAATTAACACTACCTATTTCCATAGGCTACAATGGTGCATAGATGTTATAAATCATATAGACCATAGGGCGATATGCACATTTTACACAATATAGCACACTACATTTTTAGCATATTCCCCTAGATAGGGTAGGCCTATGATATGATGTTCAAATGCAGATTTAAATTGATAAGTATACGTCCGAGGCCAATCAGTAAAGTAACTTTAGGCCATCACTTACTTCGATATGCTTCAGGAGGTCCTGCGCTGTCCCATGTCCCATGAATTGAGATCCCATGTATCTCGACCGCACCTCTCCATTGCTCCAGAAACGAACGTGGAGGTCCAGCTGCTTGGATTTGGTGGATGAGTTGAAGCTTTCGTCGAACATCAAGACATACGGTCCGCTAATGGTGTTAATTAGATCTCTCTTGATGAAGTCCGCTATACCAAATCTTGCTATATAAGCGATCTTGTTCGGTCCGCACGTAAACGTTTTCGGAATGTTTGAGTCGGGGAACATTGCCTGGAAAACGTCACTAATATTATCGTTACTGTTATATGACATATGTTTTGTCACGGTGTGGAGAATCCAAAGTACCTCCGATTTTGAAGTCTCAGTGGATCCGAAAGTAGCCAGAAGATCAGACCGACTCGACGAAGCTGTAACATTATTGCCTTGGAGTCCGGAGGGACCAGGCATCGACAATGATGTAGGTCACCACAGGAGACTCCACCCGCCCCAGTCACCAGCTCTCTGAACTGCTTCCCTCTGTCAGGAGCTGCAGAGCTGCCAGCACCACAGGAGACTCCACCCGCCCCAGTCACCAGCTCTCTGAACGGCTTCCCTCTGTCAGGAGCTGCAGAGCTGCCAGCACCACAGGAGACTCCACCCGCCCCAGTCACCAGCTCTCTGAACGGCTTCCCTCTGTCAGGAGCTGCAGAGCTGCCAGCACCACAGGAGACTCCACCCGCCCCAGTCACCAGCTCTCTGAACTGCTTCCCTCTGTCAGGAGCTGCAGAGCTGCCAGCACCACAGGAGACTCCACCCGCCCCAGTCCCCAGCTCTCTGAACGGCTTCCCTCTGTCAGGAGCTGCAGAGCTGCCAGCACCACAGGAGACTCCACCCGCCCCAGTCACCAGCTCTCTGAACGGCTTCCCTCTGTCAGGAGCTGCAGAGTTGCCAGAACACGCACCTCCAGACTCAGAGACAGCTCCTTTCCCAAAGCTATTTGCACTGTAAACACAAACATACACTGCTAGACTCCTGCAGCTATCCATCCAGCACTTCACTAACATTACAGACACGGTATTACTCAAGTTATTATAGCATTATTCTATTGTTTTTAGTGCTTGTTTACAACCCCATTTCCAGAAAAGTTGGGACATTTTGTAAAATGCAATAAAATCAAGAATCTGTGATTCTATTTAACCTTTTTTTACCTGACAAAAGTACAAAGAAAAGTTTTCCAATGTTTTCACTGACCAACATAATTGTATTTTGTAAATATGAACAAATTTTGATTTTGATGGCTGAAAAACACCCCAAAATAGTTGGGACAGAGACAAAATAAAAGTGAAAAGATTATCCAAATTAGATTATCCAACTCTTTTGAAACAGTCCACAATGAGCAGGTGAATTGGCAATTGAGGGTATCGTGTTTGGGTGTAAAAGTGCTTCTCCATCTTTTTAAGCAAAGATGGGTCATGGCTCATCACTATCATAAGAGAAATGTCAAACAATTTAAAAAAATCACATTTCTCAATGCAAGATTGCAAAGAATGTATGTCTTTCATCATCTTCCATACATAATATTGTCGGGGAATCCAGAGAGATCTCAGTCTGTGTAGGGCCAGGCAGTAGACCTCTGTTGAATGTGCGTGACCTTCGAGCCCTCAGATGGCATTGCACAAGATACCATCATGCTACTCTGTTAAATACAGCCACACGTGCTCAGGAGGACTTTGGAAAACCGTTTTCACTCAACACAGTCTGACGCTGCATCAAGAAATGCCACTTGAATCTCTGTTACACAAGGAGAAAGCTCTACATCAGTTCTATGTGGAGATGCCGGCGAGTTCTCTGGGCCTGAGCTCATCTCAGATGGTCTAGAAGACAGTGGGAATGTGTGCTGTGGTCAGATGAGTCCATGTTTCAGCTTGTTTTTGGAAAGAAATGGACATCGAGTTCTTAGTCCCAAAGACGAAAGGGACCAACCAGATTTTCACCAGCGACAGGTGCTAAAGCAAACATCTGTCCTGGTATTGAGGCGCATCACTGCAAACGGTATGGGTAACTTGCATTATTGTGAAGGTACCATTGACATGGAGGCATACAGTATATTTGGATTGTACAGAGACATAAACTGCTATCAAGGGAAGCAAGACAATGCCAGGCCTCATTCTGCACATGCTAACACTGAGTGGTTTCTAGAGTCTCTACATGTAGAAGAGATGAGCCTGCCTGCCTTACTGCAGTCCAGATCTGGCTCTTATGGAGAATGTATGACCCATCATGAAAAGGAGAATCAGGCAACGATGACCACAGACTGTTGAGCGGCTGTCTTGTATCAGACAAGATTGGGCAAATATTCCACTTGCAAAACTCCAACAATTAGTATCCTCAACTCCCAAATGATTCAAAAGTGTAATTAAAAGGAAAGGTGAAGTGACTCAGTGGTAAACATGCCTCTGTCCCAACTTTTTGGGGGTGTGTTGCAGCCATAATGTGTTCATATTTACAAAATACAATTATGTTGATCAGTGAAAACATTGGAAAACTTTTTGTCAAGTGTATTTAAAACATCATGGCTTCCCACACTTGAAAAGGGAAGGACTTGATCAGACTCAGGATTTCACTCGTTCTTTGCGCGGTGCGACCGGAAAGATCGCACCTCTCAGGCGAGCTGGTCCCCGTCGAATTGATCCTCTGCTGGGACGAGGACGACAAGGCGCCGCACATCCCGATGCAGTATGGTACTCTGGAAATCCTTCTCCTTAGACCCGGACTCTTTGGCAAGAAGTTTTGGAGTCGTCACCTGAACACACCCGCTCGGAGTGACTTTCACGTGGACATCCCGGACGATGCCTTTGGAATCTGCATTCACACTGATAACTCTTGCTAGCTTGAACTGCCCCCTTAGTGCATTTTGGTCGCAGAGCCAAACTACGTCTCCAATGCCAACGTTTCTTTCGGCAGTATGCCACTTGCTGCGGATGAACAGGTTTGGACCTGCAAGCTGGCTCCAGGACTTCCAAAAGTAGTTAACTTGAGTTTGCATCTCTTGCAGCCTTTTGAAGGGGTAAGTAGTGTAGTCGAATGCTTTGAAATCTCCACTCTGTGTGGCTCGACCAAGCAACAGGGTGTTCGGGCTGATGTATTGGATGCGGTCTTCACGGCTCTGGACTCTGGCGTCGATAGGCCTTTCGTTGGCAAGGTTGGCAGCTAGCTTGAGCACCGTCAGGAATTCGCCGAAGGTAAGGCCTCCTCCTTTACCAAGACTTTGGAGAGCTCTTTTGGTGATCTTGACAGCAGCTTCGGCAGCGCCATTTCGGTGAGGCGAGTTGGCTGGAAGGATTTTCCATGTCCAATAAGTCCCATTCTTGGCAGCATATTCTTCAAGTGACTCTTTGCTTTGTTGCCTCAGGTAAGTGTACATCTCTTCCAGGACAAGTTTTGCTCCAATAAAATTCGTACCTGGATCGGACCAGATCTTCTGAGGATGGCCTCGGACAGAAGTGAACCTCTGGTAAGCAAGTAGAAAGCTCTCTGTTGTTAGCGCGCTTGCCAGTTCGACATGGATGGCTCTGCTTGACATGCAGCAAAAGAGCACACCCCATACTTTCATGCTCACTCTCCTCTTGACATCATCCTTCACTTGGTACGGTCCGAACAGGTCGACAGACGTGAATTGAAATGGTGCAGCCGGGCTCGACCTCTCCTCAGGTAAGTTTCCCATTATTTGCTGACAGGTTTTTGCTTTTGCCTTCTTGCAAATGACACACTTGTCAACGACTTTTTGGGCGATAATTCTTCCCCTGATGACCCATGCTTTCTTTCGCATCCGGAGCAAAGTCCCTGCCACTCCATCATGTCCCTCACTGTGTGCTTCTCGGGCTAGGAGGGTGGAGATCCAGGTCCGGAAAGGTAGCAGGGGAACAGCTCTCTGGTCCTCTTTGAAGGTCTGGATCCTGCCACCACACATAAGGAGTCCACTTGTTTGATCCTTGTAAACAACTAGTCTTTCCGTTGTTGTGTTCGGAAAATGTACGCCCTCTTGTGCTGCCAGGCATAGGTTCCGGAACACTTCTTCTCTTTCATTGACCGTGATGACACCAGATGACTGTACTGCCTCCCACTTTTCTTTCTCTCCAATTTTAGCACACAGGAACCTCTTAGCTGCTCTCCAAGTCCATGCTATCGCCCCGACCAGCCGTCTTAGACTGCTGAAGCACCTTTCGTCCAATAGCTTTTGGACTGCTGCTACTGCCGGTGGTCTTCTGGACTTGGACTCTGTTTCCTGGACTCTGATTGGACCTTGCGCTTTCTGTTGACTTCGGGTGAGTACCGCAACAAATGTTTTCTTCTACATTTTTGTGATATTGTCTCCAGCTTGTGCAGCAATGTCTTTGGCTGATTTTTTTGGCCACTCACTCTCAGGAAGCTGAAGGAACTGTGGACCTGACTGCCACTTGGACTCCTCAGTTAGATTATCAGGACTGGCCCCTCTGGTGATGATATCTGCAATGTTCGCCGACCCTGGAATCCACAACCAATCTCGGATGTCGGTACTGCTCTGGATCTCGCCAACTCGGTTCACAAAGAAGGTCTGATAGCCATAACTTTCACGCTGTATTGCGCCTAAGACGGTCTGACTGTCGACGAGATGGTACCACCTCTCGACATCGATTCGGCAGTGTTTCTGGAAGTAGTTTTTCAGCCGAGCTGCAAAGACTGCTCCGCACAACTCCGCCTTCACAGGGTCACCCTTGTGGTCTAGAGGGGTCAGCTTGGCCTTAGATTCGACTAGCCTCACAATGACACCATGGCTGCAGCTCCAACGAAGGTACAGCACGGCGCCATACGCATGCTCACTACCGTCAGAGAAGGTGATGCCACATGGTCGTCCACCTGGATCTGGCGGTGTGAGGGCTCTGGTGAATCTGAGTAGCCTCAGGTCAGCATACTCTTCGAGGAGCTTTACTGCGTCTTCTCTGAGTTCTTTGGACAAGGCGGCATCCCAGGTGTCTTCTATGCAGTGCATCACTTTCACTTCTTGAAAAGCTTTTTGGATCAGGATGGCTCCCTTCTGTTTTGCTGGAGCCACAAGGCCGAGGGGATCATAAAGACCAGAGACTTGGCTTAACAGTTCTCTTCTGGTGAGTGGGTCTGGGGTTTGGCTTCTTACTTCTTCCCTCAGTAAGTCCTGGCCAAGGCGCATTTTTCTCCTTTTCTTGGAGAAGTTCACTGCAACCATGACGTGTAACTTGTCGTCTTCAATGGTGTAACCGAGGCCAAGGGCTTTGTTATCCTCTTCAGTCAGCTGGTTCGGCAGGATCTCGGTCTTTGACTCCATCTTCTCACCTCTCTGCTCTTTCCTCCCACTTTGATCGGAGCAGACCCATGGCTTCATAAAGAATCCTCCTGCTTTAACCCTCTGAGGTCTGAGCTGTTTTCTGGCCCTGGAGGTGTTCTGACATGCTCTGACATTTGTGCTTATTTCTGTTACTTGTGACATTGTCATGGCTAAAGTCTTATTACACTGTATTTAGCACAAACTCTGCTACAATAATATATCAGCAGCATGTATGTAAAAGTTTGTAGTTTTGAGATAATTACATTTATGCGTGGTTTGTGAAAATACCCAAAAAAATTGTCACTGAAATAAGGCCATGAAACCCATACTGATTATTTCTTCACAAGACTTTTGAAAATTGTATCACGTAGCCTAGAATATTTGCTCCAAAACTATGTGAAAATCACCCTGACTGCTCATTCAGATAAGACAATATATTGATTTAAAATTTCTAAGACATGTTTTGTGTGAGAAAGCCATATGCGAAGAGGCATGATCATCTCATGAATATGTAAGCCTTCAACACCTGAGAAAGACAAAGACACTCCCCTAACTGCCCTATTAGGAGCTATCAGGCCCTGTCATTCAGAGCAACCTTGCACAAAGAATGAGGAGATTTAAAAAAGAATGGCTTTTAGATTGTTTGGATTTATTTACAACACAACATAATCCAAAAATACACAACAAATGACAAAAGAGCACATTGAAAACAATGATCCAAAGACAGAGACCTTTGTGCCATTCCTAAAAACATTGTACATACCTTTCATTTCCAAGGTGTTTGATTTTCACTTTACCATGTTCATGTACAGAGACTCATGTGAATGTTGAAGTCAGCAGGACTCGGTTGCATCTGGTCCCTGAAAGAAAAGAAAAAAAGTGAACATACTGGTATCAAGAGAAACTAGGCCTGCACGATTTTGGGAATACATTTTAGATTTTTCTGGTTAAAATTGCTTTTTAAAATTCCCAGAATACCCACACACACACACACACAAATGTTTCCAACAATATATAATATAATGAACACCATGTTTGTTGTGCCTTGTAGGCATAAGCTATGTGCAGTACTGCATAAAATAATTATAACAATAACCTATAGCAGCCTATAAATCTTCCAAAAGATTTCAGTAACAATGCTAGAGAAAAATATATTGATTATCTTATGTTACTTCAAATGTTTCCATTCGTTATGATGATATGAAATGAGATAATAGTAAAAACATAAAGCCTAATGTTTGGTGCATTTTTCCTTTCAAACGCGATCGCGCTCCAAAATATGATACATTCAAACCCACAGCGCGCTCCAAAATATGATACATTCAAACGCGATCGCGCTCCAAAATATTAAACATTATGGTTATACATATCTATGTTTGAGCAGATATCCACAAACAGTATTTAACAGTAAACACGGGTCTAAATAGTATAATATTCACCAT
The DNA here is from genome assembly GCA_021554675.1 of Leuciscus idus. Classification (NCBI taxonomy): domain Eukaryota; kingdom Metazoa; phylum Chordata; class Actinopteri; order Cypriniformes; family Leuciscidae; genus Leuciscus; species Leuciscus idus. The sequence goes on along the minus strand of CM038630.1, from coordinate 42,286,578 downwards.
ATATCTAGCAACAGTTCAACTGCAATGTGAAGTTTATGCAACAATACCATAAACTAATAAGTAAGAATTTCTTACCTTACATCTTTCTTGTCTTCAAATCGCGTTCTTCTTCTTCTGAGTTAAATCCAATGTAAGCTCAGACGTGTCTTCCAAACTCTACGAAAAGCAGAGACTTGTGAAGTTTTTTGGTGTTTTGTGTTTGAGGTAACGAGGGCGTTCGCGTTCCATATGGACGATTTGCATGTGAATCACTTTTGCACGAGTGGGCGTGGTCGAATTAAAAGTAATTAGCAAGCGTTTGAGATACTGGACATCCTGTTGGTTTTATACAAATTACTTAAACAGAGAATATTTGTTTTCAGTTTGAATCCGATCATTTAAAAGTACACACTTAAATGTGTATAAAGGTATATGGCTCATAAATGTGTGACAAGTATTCGCTGAGTTTTGTTTCAGTTTATAGACGTGCTCAAGAAAAAAAAGTTCACCGCGACGGAGAGGAAGAACGCACACCCTGTTTATTTTCTTTATTTTACAAAAGCACAATGTTTTGATTTGATTGTAAGTGGACACATACAAAAGTAGAAATATCACAGATTCTTTTTTTATATTTCTTTTTTTCTGTATGACCATAAATAACGGAGTAATTTAAGTTTATTGTGCTACAATGTGAAGAAAATCCAGCAAAACGCGATGGCGCGTTTGCCGACCTCAGAGGGTTAAGGATCTGCTCGATGTTAGACGTGAGGAGTTTCAGGTGGTCAAGGTCGTTGTGAGAGGTTAGGATGTCATCGACATATGCGTCTTCCTCCAGCACACGTTTCTCTTCTTTGAAGTGGCTGAATGGAGGTAAGTTGGCGGTCTCTCGCATGGCGACTTGGGCTATGCAACCAGCAGGTTTGTCTCCGATGTTGACTCTTGTTATGGCGAAATCCTCTATCTCTGCATCTTCAGAATCGCGCCACAAGAACCTGTGCAGGTGGACCTCTCTTTCTTCCAGCCAAACAGAGTTGTACATCTTGCGGATGTCACCAAGGGCAGCAAAGACACCAGCTCGGAACCTCAGCAGGACGGCTCTGATCGGATTCAGGACATCCGGACCTTTGATCAGTATGTCGTTCAAGCTTAGGCCTCTGTACTTCTGGCTGCTGTTCCACACTAGCCTCACTGGGGTGGAGACTGAATGTGGATTTAGTGCAATCAGGTGACTTATGTACCACACTGGCCCCGTCCAGCTCTGCAGAACTTCTTTGGACAGCTTCACTGCAGCTTCGCGATTAACCATTTCATGGACTTGTGAAGCATAGGCCATTTTCCACTCGGGTTCCTTTGCTTCTCCGTTCTGTGGAATGTGGCTTCAACCGCTCTCCTGTTGCTGGGGAGAGATGCTGGATCCTCTGTCCATGGATACTTGGCGTGCCAGTGTGGTTCAGGGCTGTGATGATCCCTTTTCACATACGTCAAGCCATCTCTCACCATCTCCATCTCTCTTTCTTCAGCCAACGTCATTTCTTTCCCCCCGGGTTGGCAATTCCCGCAGCGACATCCTCCACATCTCGGCTCACAAGCGGCTCCGATGCTTTCCCATTTCCACCATTTCAGAAAGTCTCTGCTACTAGTGGCTGTATTGGACTGGGTGCTGGGATGGTCGGGAGACTGGCAAGAGACTAGATTTTTACAGGTGAGTTCAGTGTATTTGACTGCTGCGGTCCTCATGGATCTTGCGAAGTGCGTCTTTGACGTATGAGCCATTAATGTTACTTCTTCAAAGAGGTCCGGGTGCGTGCCTCCGATGGTCTTGCCGAGCGGGCCGTCCCAGAGCACCAGGTCACAGACAGAACGAACTTTCTGGGGTACCAGCTGCCCTTCTTTGTGGCTGATCAGGAGTTGTATTTCCCTCTGTCTTGCAAGGTCTTTGAGGGAAACATCCGGGAATATCTTCTGTAACTTGACGGCTGGAACATGCCTGTGAACTTCCGCAATTTTATCAAGTCCATAGCAGATCAACCCTTGAGGGTCCCTCTTCTTTGTCCATCGTTGGCAGTAACGTCAAGGAGCATTAGGATCACTGGGTACTCCTTTAAGCAGTTGTCCTCCAGAAGACCTCTTTCAGCTACAGTGGAGTTGTATGCCCTGGATGCTACGTTGCAGAAGGCGTCTTGACATTGCTGCGCCAGCTCCGGTGTAAGTTTGGAGAGGAACTTTTCCTGGATTTCAGTGTATCTTTTGTCCTCAGTTCCCACTGGACTGGACTTGGGTGTTCTTTGAGGCTGGGATCTGGCAACTGGACAGAGAAGAAAGTGGTGTTGGTCTTTGCACTCTGGATTCCCGCACAGGTAAGTACACTGTAAAAACTAATCTATAGAATTTACCCAATAAATGTGAGGTAACAATTTGCATCGACTTTGGTGGGGTAGATTTAATCCCATATATTGAGTATAAACTATCTGAAGTAAAAAGCTATTAAATACTTGCATAAATTGGGTAACAATACCTCACATTTATGTATATATTCAACACCTACTTACTCATTAAAATTAGGTAAAAATTATCTCTTCAAATCAAAGTTAATTAATATCAGTTAATAACAATTACTTATTCAGAGAAGGTAAAATGTACCCCCCACAATAAAGACATTCAGATGGTTCATCAGATCAATGTTTTTAATCCAAAAAATCCTATGAAACACTCAAAATATAGTGCAGCACAACAGCTTTACACAACATTTCAAGTAATGAACCTGTTTTATAACTCACTGATCTATCAAATGTTGTTTCAATAATGTTGGATAATAAAACATATCCCTGTTTTAGGACATCCAGATCAGAGCGGAAAAGAGAAGTGAGGAGAGAAGGGAGCAGAGAAGAGAAAATGAAAGGAGAAGTGAGGAGATCAGAGCAGTGCTGGATGTCCAATCACATTAAGATTTTCTTGTATCTAAACTCTTAGACTAAACTCTTTGTGTCTCTTCAGATTTACACAACAGTGACTGACCAAATCTGTGGTCCAGGTACATTCATATAACAAATAACCGAACAGCCTTGTTTATATGCAGCAATGATGCACCAAATTATCAAAAAACACAGAATAAAGTGCTAAATAAAGTACAACAGCTTCACACAACAATGAACAAATTGATTTGTTTTATAACTCACTAAGATAACAGTTTCAAATGTTGTTTCTGGATAATTGGCTACTGCAAACAACACATGCCACTTATTCTATTTTAAAAATCAAAAGCACACACACAAACTCCACATGGTTGTTTCTGTGCATGTACAGTATCAAATATCTGGATAAAGATAAAACAGAACACCAACATTCTTTAGTTTTTGAGCTTGCTCTCACTCTCAAAGATAGGATGAGAATAAAAGAAACAAACAAATGGGGAGGGAAAGAGGGTAGAAGGAGAGATCAAAATTCTTCAGGCCACTTTCTATTGGTATTCCTTTTCTGTCAATCTGGGGGAAATCACAGAGCAATGGAGTGGGCTGAGAGAGAGTGGATGGATCTGTGTCTGTGTGTGGAGCAAATAAGGGAAAAGAAGAAAAATATAAAACTACACTCCATTACAACTCCATTAAAAGTATGTCCAGACAAAAGATCCTCTTCGAACAAGAGGGGAAATGTGTGTCTACTGCATGAGCTTATTTTTGAGGCTGTGGACCTTTTTCAGTAGTTTTGCCCCGTCAATTTCCAAAAAAAGTTTTTGAAAAGCTTCAAACGTGTTCTTCAGCTCCTTTGGATATTCGATGTTGATTGCATAAATGAGTCCCATCAGCAGTATGCATGCCTTTGTTCGGCTTCCACATCCTTCCATCACTTGGTTTCCCTCGATCACAATAGACAAATCTGATGGATCCTCCTCAGCCATGACATTGTGCTTCACAATCACCTTCATCGTTTTGTCTGTGTAGTCCTCACATTCCTACATGTTAAAAAGAAACAAACAAAAAGCATACACATTTTTATTTTATTTAAGATGCTGTTTCAATATATTTCAGTTTATCTAAAAGGAGAGCAGAGGGGGAGTGGAAGGCAAAAGGAGAAGGTGGATACGAGAGGAGAGGAGAGGAGGATCCCTTGAGTTAATCAAAAATCTGTTATCAATATGACATACCTGGCAGTCATGGAAAAGATCTTCTTGTCTTTCACCGAGGTAGTTAATGAGGCAGCAGACAACAGCATCTCTTTTTTTCTCAATGTTCTGTGTCTGTAGGGAGATACAATTTAGTGATAAGACTGTTAGCGGAGTGGGGAGTGATTTACATATACTAAGACCGAATTCTGGCCCTGCAACAGACTGGCGACCTGTCCAGGGTGAACCCTGCCCCTTCGCCTGATAAATGCTGGGTTGGCTCAAAAATCTTGTGACCCGAACGGACAAAGCAGTAAAGAAAATGGATGGATAAGACCGAATTCACACATTGATGTTAAAAGGTTTAAGTTGGTAAGGAGCTCAACTTTGCGCACAACAAAGCAATTGTTTACAAATTACTTTACTTTTAATTCACTCATATCAATAATTACATATTTGTGAAAAAATAAAATAACATACGTCATTTAAAGTGTCCAGCAGAGGACGCATCTTGCAACCAGCTGCTCCTCCTTTGGCACGCATTAGCCGCAAAAGACCTGGTGTGTACTCATCAAGCTTCCGCATGAATGTCTCCTCCAAGGAAACTGTTGTGATGCGTCCTTGATCTAGGAAGTAAAAGGACCAAAAATTACATTTTAAATTAAAGACCAGCTCTCATAGTAATCACATGAATGTATCCTAGTGGGAAGAAAAAATTACAAGACATTCTCACCTGAGCCTCAGTGAATAATGCTGGCCACCTTTCTTTAAACACACCCACAGAGGGGCTGAGGCTGACCACTTCAACTCTTCGGCTAGAGAAGGTTTTATTCATTTTATCTGCAATTATCTTTGCATTGTTTTTCTTTGTAATTTCACAAATTAATTCAAGACTCTCTTTCTCCAGAGTCTCTTGGCTTTCACCAGTAGGGTGCGGAGGGAGGTAATTAACCTCTGCTTTTTTGGGCTTTTTTATATTTTTCGAAGGCACTGCATCACCTGGATGCTTCCTTTTTAAGGTGTTGATTTCAATTTCCGGGTAAGAATATTTTCGAGATCTTAGCTTGGCACGGTAATTGTGCATCTTGTTTTTTATGCGCTGCTGCCAGCCATATAAGCCTGCATATGATCCCGGCTCCCTAAGACACGGAAACTTAGAAACCAAGGCTTCAGCCACTGAGAGGATTTGCTCATTGGTTGGGTAAGCAGTGTAAGAAAAAAAAACTTTTGCAAGCTCTTGCATTATTGCTGATTTAACACTGGCATCCATGAAGTGTCTTCCAGTGGCATCATATGAGTTGTTTGCCTCTGCGAGGATGAGTTCTATGTCTCAGGAAAACTCCGGTACTTGGAATGGCACTGGCCATGCAGCAGAGCGACATGAATCAGGGAGAATAATGGTGTCACTGGAACTTGACGATGCGTAGTTTGACACCTCTGAGGATGCATCATGATCTGCAGGGCAGATGTCCGTTTCAGTAGTACTTGCAGGATAGGTGCTCACTGAACTCAATGTAGATGATTCAAGTACTGGGTGTAGGTCAAGGGTTATCGTCGGCTCTTTTAAGATCACTTTAACAGTGGCCTTGTCATACAAGTCAGCAGTTGAGGTGACACTGAAAAACTCATTGTCAAAGTGTTTGTCTTGGTATAGTAGTCCAATTTCCCCATGCAATTGAAAAGTTTCAGTAAGGAAACAAGATCTTCCATTGTATTTGGAATTCCTGTTGGAAGTTTCAGCTTTTGAATGTTGTGTTCTTCTAAAATGACTCTTAAATGGACCGCCATTGTTGTTTGGTGTGTGTTTCCTCAGCTGTAGAGACAGAGAAAGAAAAGAAATTGAGACAGGTTATTAATAGTTGATGAGCTTACTTGCATAGGTTTGCTTCAATATTCTTCTGCCAAAGCAATAAACAGATATTTAGTTCAGTGGAAATTTCAATAAATAATCTTTGATTGTCATTATTATTTTAAGAAGAGGTAGATGAGGAAAGGAGGAGAAGAAAGGAGAGTAAGTATGCATCACATTTTCCCATTTTCTGTGGCAATCGTCCCTGTTAAATAAACATTACAATAAATAAATAAGACAGGATTCCTGGCCATACAGCTGTTAAGTAATTGTTTCAATATCTACTTGAAGTGCACACATATTTGATATGACAACATAAATAAAATCAACCCATTACACTTACTCTGATGTGCAAATGAAGTGTTTAAGGGTCACCATACGGCCATCTGCTGTATATGCAGCCAAGGGGTATGTTTCTTTTAATTCAGAATGTTTAAGGATTTCTGTCTCTCCTGTTGGCTCTACTTTGAAACTCCTCAGGTGTTCACAATACCAACCACTAAGCAATTTCAGAACAAAGACAGGAGTTTCACGCACAATGATTATTTGCTGGATTTCTCCAAAGTCAGGTAGGCCTCCTGTTGAGCCAAACGGCAGCATCATGCCAATATTATAGTCTGTGCCTAAAATGGTTGCTTTATTTGTCATGTTCACAAACTCTTCCCCAGGGAACTTCCTTGCGAAGGACTCCTTAATGCCATCTTTAAGAACATCAACTGCCACAAGAGTCCTCTGGGACACTGACAGTGCTGGCCTTTGGTTGTTGCAATTGTTGGTATGATACGCAATCATTGATTGGTGTTTTCTTGCCATTGTCATGAGAATGTTTCTAAAACACCCAGTCTGCCTCACAATCCTTTTAAAGAATCGATGTTTGGCTTCAAACCGCATAGTCCAGAAATGTACCAGTGGCCCCTAAACAGTTGTAAGCCATGGATAATGCTCGAGAAAGTGGTGTTTTGGTCGAACTTTCTGCTCTGGGAACACTTCAAAATATCTGTAACGGTGTTCTGAGATCTTACTTTGCATGTATCCTATTGTCTCATCTGTGTGGAGAGGAGCCATGACAAGCTCCACAACATCTTTAAGGTTCATCAAAACCTCCCAAGCAGGCTCATCTTCTGGGACTTTGTCACCAATCATGAGTGGCATCATTCTCAACAAACACCAGTTTTCGTGTGCGTTACCTCCTACGCTTTTTCGTAAGTTGAAATGCGGGGCAATGGGTTGTGGACAGTTTCTTTTGTCACTCCATTTGTAAGGAAAGCAACGTATGGAATGGTTGAGCTCCTGAAGAGAGATGTATTTCTTTCTGATTAACACATCAAGACAGAGTGATATTTCCACAGGTACAATTCCTTCGAGCAAATCGAGCAAAGCATCAGGGGGATAACCTGATATAGCATGAAAGTTACTGAGTCTGTCTGAGATGGGACACTGTCTTTTAACTCCGCAGTGGTGACCTTCTGCTGGATCAGACAGTGCTGCTTTGACATGCATGGCATAGTTGGACTTAGTCCGTGGAGGAAACAGTCCTTCTCCTACTTCATGCTCCTGGATCTGTGACCGTTCTCCAATGCAAAAGCGACAGAAATGTGAAGCTGAAAAGCTTTCAACAAAGCCACCTATTGAGTGAGCACCAAGATTGTCAGCGACTACAGCAAGTACAGTGCCCTTGACCACTTTGCCCAGACTTGAAACAAAAATACCTTCATCTTCAAAGGACTTCAAATCTCTGAGCAGTGGGTCCAAAACCTTTGCATAGCCATACTGGTTGACATCATTTGCCTTGCACAAAATGGTTAAGTAAATAGAAGTCAGTGTAGATCTCAATGTGGCATGTATGTCTGCGAACACCCAGTACACTGCTGTGACTTTATGCTTCTTGCGGGATGTTCCCAGAGGGTTGCATATCTCAAAGTCATCTATATATAATATGAGTGGGAGTTTAAGTTCATCCTCACATAAAAAGCGGTTTTCTCTTAGTAAAGATCCATCATTAAACGATTTGTATCCAGAAGAGGCATCAGATGGCTTTTTGTTTTGTAATATTGTGTTTTGAATGTGGCTGTTGTTCACAAGTTGAGATAATGATGGGAGGATTGGTATATACTGAAATGATTTTTTCTCTGTACTATCAAGTATGTACTCAACTGGTTCAATCGATGAGAGATGCTCCTTACTAAATTGCTCTCTCCTGAACTTACTGCTGAAAGGCCCATCCACTCGTAAAGCAGCACAGACAGGGCTTAGCTGGCAAAGGTCTTTGACCAGTTCTGATATCACTGAGTCTTCAAATGTACAGCCATGTTTTCTCAAAGTACTCAGAATGATCTCTTTAATGACGGGGCCAGATGCAGATGCTGTAAGGAAATGAAATTCCTCTACTAGTTCATTAATGCATGAATTTGAGACATTAAAAATGTTCTCCATTTTCAGGAGGAGCAACCCCACTCTTTTAGTAATAATCCTCCTCAAGGACTAAGCCACAGTCGTTTTCATCCTCAACAAAATCACTTTCTTCATCTGGGTTGTTTTGGTGTTGATAAAGAACATTAGTCTTGAAATCTTCCAACAAATGTGGGTTGTGTTTTCTACTCTTGTGGCTGTGGAATGTTGTATATTTGTTGGTCTTATAATCACAACCCTCAAAAACACATGTCACAGTTTCAAACTTTTTTAGATGGCCACCAAGATGTTCAAAAAAATGCCTCTCATTGTCAAAAGAGCATGAATTACAGACAATGCATGTAAACGAAATGATGTTTCCTGGCTGGGTTGACTGAGAATGATGCCTTGACAAATGTGTCCTTAAATTACAAAGAAAACACAAGTAAGTTTATTCTATTATTAAAAAGTCGCTGTATCCACTCACCGCTTATAGATGCTGCACCGCCACCTTTGTTTTCTTTTTTGAGCTTCAGTTGGCGCAAAAACACTGTGAACCTTGAACCTTGTAGATGATGCAGCCCCAACGTCAGCATTAGAAGAGAGCGCCATCAGTCACAAATGCTGCATCGTCATTGGTTAATTCACAGTGGAGGGGCGCTGCTGAATCAACGAGGTTAAGGCGCGTGTTAGTTAACGTATGGAGTTGCAGGCAGACGGAATGGAGGAAAAAACAGTTGCAGGACTCAAAAGAAGGTAAGCAACATGTTTTTTCAAAACAGAATTTGGGTACATTTTAAATGGCGAGTGTATGCGGGTTCTGATACTCTCTGAAGAAACTGGTCGTATTTTGTAGCAAATAGTTGGCTTGCTAGGAAGGCCATGGTAACATTAAAGTGTTAATTTCGTTGACGAATAATTTTCGTCATTGACATTTTTTTCACAGACGAAAACGAGACGATAACTAAATAAAAACTAGTTTTGAATGACAAAAACTATGACGAAAATGTTAGATAGTGACGATTTGTGAAGCGATCCAGTCTGATGTCCTGCATTTGTGGTAGATACTGTAACGTACGTGATCTACCCAGCGGCACACGAGTTGGCATGCGCTGCATGTCTCATAAAACGTTAAAACATGTAAATGTCTGGGAGAATGAGTAGAACAGACATGAAGATCTGAATAAGAGTGACGACGCAAAAAAAAAATAGCTCTATTCGGTACGGTTTTCTGTGCGCACACACCCGACCCGAAGCGTGCAGCCATTCACATAGACACCTATACAGCGCGCGAGTACAGAATTGAGCTCTCTTTCGTGTCTGAATGGACAAATACACACAAAAATATTATGTCTAAATGTCCGTTTTGGAGAGTATTCACGTAAATTATGTCGGTTATGTCTTAAACAGTTGTGAGTGTATCTATGTGCATCAGTGCAATGGATCCGCATGTCATTGGACATGGTCCGATGTCTTAAAGTGACAGTGGGTAATAAACCTAATGCGGTCTGTGTCCTTAATATTGATCAAGCAACAAAAGAAAAAGAGAAAAGCATTCACTGCTCGTTAATAGCTTTAATAAGGATTAATTATATTTAATTCATACAAATAAATATGTCTGCTTGAAAGAATAGAGAATGATGTATGCAAGTAGTTATAAAGAATTCATATATCATTCATTGAAAAAAAGACTCTTCTACTTTAGGAAAAGTGGTTTTATTTAATTTTAAGATATTTTTTAAGTTACAGTAGTTAAATCTGTATCTGTATTGCACGTTCAAACTTTAAAATCATATTAGCAGGTTAATATATGTTTTCTCCGGGAGTATATATGGGTTTGGAAATTTTAGAGAAATTCTAAATAAATGCATTTAAATTGAAACCCATTATATTTTAGTCGACTAAAATCTCACTGTATTTCGTCGACTAAAACTAGACTAAAACTAAAACAATTCAGATGACTAAAATATGACTAAAACTAAATGGCATTTTAGTCAAAAGACTATGACTAAAACTAAATCAAAATTTGCTGTCAAAATTAACACTGTCTGCAATAAACATCTTTATGTAAAAAAGAAAGAAAAAAAAAATCATAAATTGTGTATGATTGGAAAAATTTGATCTCGTGCAGTGAGACCCCAATAATTAAATGTGTTGTACTTTTGTTTATTTTACAGAATGAGTGCAGAAGGAATTAATACAAAACTGCCCAGAAGAGCGCGAAACCCTCCGAAAAAGATGAGTTTGTATGAACCAGACCCCAGCTCCCCCAGAGATAACCAAGATGGTAATTGAGTTATTTTACTATACTACGGCTTAGCTAATTTTGTTAAGTATTAAAACTGGTTTAAGTGGTTATTTTTAACGTACTTTGGACACTTTACTAACCAAAATATTCGTCAGTATTTGGTCTCGTTATTACTGGAATTTTTATAAATACTGTATATTGGTAGCTGGCACAAATATTGATTATAGCCTACAGGAATTTTTAATGGAATGTCATGAAAAAGGAGTGAAAAATTTTAGTGAATTTTGCGAATCATCTCAAAATTTAAGGGATAAAATAATTTGTATAGGAATTGCAGCTCAAAGTTCTTTACAAAAAAGTATTCCTGCGCCATACTCTTCATAGACAATGTGTAAAATAAATAAATAAATAAACAAATAAAATGTGTGATAATTAAATAATGAAAGGGATTAAAAACCTTGAAAAAATAGAATAGAGAGTGCATAAATCAAAGAGTTGCAGGAGCGAATAAATTTGAAAGTGCTAAAAGAATAAAGTTAATCCTAGTTGAAGGCTAAAGTGAAGAGGTAATTTTGTTGCTTTGCTAAGAGGGTTAGAAATAAGACAATAAAGATATAGTAGCATGTTTAAGTAAGATTAATTTTTAGCCTGCACTGATTTACTCACAATCTCCTTTTTGTTTACTTTGTGTTCATTTTCAGGACTTTTGTATTTTTGACCTTTGAAGATGGATACACAGCAAAGATTTTTAATCTCTGTGATATACTAAACAAAGATGATAAACCCATCGCTTGCTTTAGAGATCTGACACCAGGAAAAGAAGTACTGGCAAGATGGTCTGACAATAAGTTCTACAATGCTACAGTAGACTTCATTGGAGAACAGCTGACAAAACGGTGGATACCAAGAAGGCGACAAAGAAGGACATGAAAAAAAGAGATGCAGCTGCACAAAGATTCTACAACCTTCCATTCCTACCTCAAGCAGGCCAGTCCACCTCTGCACAGGATCACCCAAATACTGTGGACCAAAGTGTCATTCAGCCTCCAACAACCTGGCCAGTGTACCAGCCTCCACCTACAGAGTCATTTCTACCTGTCCAGCCACAGCACCAGCATGCCTGGCCACAGTACCAACTTCCAGTTTCCCAGTCATCACCAAATACGCCACAACATTACCAGCATTCACCAGTCCAGTCGCTCAACCAGTATGGAACTACTCTGTCTCCAATTCCACACAATTCCAGCCTTTCGCAGTATTCAAAGCATCACCAGCCTCACACCTTCAGACCAAACACAACAGCAGCCTGTTTTGGCAGATTTGGATCAGCGAAGACAGCCACCAGCTCCTACAGCCAAAGAAAGCTTCCTCAAAATGTTGCACAGTCCTAATACACATCAAAAACCTGCTGTTCTTGGGGACCAGAGCCAGACAAACACCTCTGAACATGAGACTTCAAGCTCATCTGCAGATACTTTAATCATCGAGCGTGATCCAATTCCAGAATATGGAGAACCATGTTTCATTTCGCCTGAGTCAGCAGAAGACAGATCATGGAAGCCATGCGAAGCATGCAAGACAGAGGTGGAAAATTAGTGGAGGAAAAGGCCAAACTGCATGATGTGCTGTGTGGTATAAGTAAGTATGTTTTGTCTCTCTGTTGCAATTACTTGTTCTTTTAACACTTCTTTTTTTCTCTCACAGTTTTTCTAACACACATCTATTCAGAAGAGTTGTGTAAAAAAAAACGTGGGTAATAATCTAGTGTATTAAATTGTGCAACATAAAATTGTAATTATGTTTTTATATTGGTATATGTTTAAAGTTCTACTACATTGTCTTACTTTGGACATTGGGAGTTATTTGATGCTTAAGCTAAATCTTAAAAGCTTTAAACAATTTGGTAAAACTCTTATCCAATCATGAAATCTTTTGGACTTTTTAAAAACTTGTCTTTTTTTTTTTTTTTTACTTTATGAATGCTGCTGTGTCCCTGTAAGGTAATATACATCTTTTGTGTCACAGGTGGTGAGCACCTCGAGGCATTCAGAAGTTTTCTGGACAAAGTGGAACAGATCCAACCTCAGGCTGGTGTTTGGGCTCCAAAAGGCAGATCTCGGCAGCAGGAGCTATATCCAGGAAGTGGCCTCTTCTTGTCCTCGACTCACCTGGCTGCAATCCATGCAACCGCAAAGAAGGACTGCCTTCGCTTGTTCCATCTTCTTTTTGATGAATTCTTTACTGCAGAGGAGTGCCAGAATGCTGTGGCATTTGGGAAACATGGAAAGGTGCCAGATGGGAAGAGAGTCCTGGATAAGTTCAAAGTCAATGCAATTCTAAGTAAGTATGTTGCTCATGTGGTTGTTAACAATTTGTGGAAAAAGTTGTGAAAATTCATAGGTAAAAAATGTGTGGGAACCCAATAAGAGGTGTTGGATACCCATATATCACATAGCTACGTTAAATGTTATGATTGTTTCACTGTCCTCACAGTTTTGCTGCATTTCCTTATGTGTGATCCATAGAGATATTACAATGTGAATTTTGTCGTATCAGGATGAAAAAAGTTGTTAATACTGTTGTGGTAACTGCGGTTACTCAATGCAATCTGTAATTTGTGCTTTCTTTTCTTTTATTCTTGCAGCTTACGTCATGCGCTGTAGTACACTGGATGGTTGGACACCGGTTGAGAAAAGTAAGGTCAAAAAAGCCTTCATAAACAAATGCCGCATCAGGGCCACAACACTGTAAATATCGGATGGGGCACACAGAGACATTTGTTGAAATGACAATGTTCACAAAAAGTCCTTGTTTTCAAATTATGTATGTTGGCGTCAGAGACTCTAGTTTATTGTTGTGAATTGTTGTAAACCTGGCCTGCCACTGCTCATAACATTGTTAAAATTGTTACTGTTTTAAAAACAGAATTTTACAACAAAAAAAAGCACTTTAGTTCATATTTTGTAATGACCATGTTAAAACAGTTTTTGCTGTCTTTAAAATGTCTTTAAATTTGTTAATGTTATTTTGATTTAAATAAAGATTCAGATTCAAATTTCTTTATTACATCAGCTAATCTGCCATTTGCTATAGATTTTTAAAGCCTGATGGTTGTGGATAGATCTTCTGTCTGTCCTGCAGTGAAGAGAGAGTAGCATTCCCGTCCGTTGTTTCTTTGGTCCATCAAGATGTTCTGAAGTGGATGATCTGTGTTGTTTAGAATGGTGAATCTAGTCTGGTAGGAGGAAAAGGTCACAGGATTGAATTAGTAATTCATGTGCGTGCGTGTGTGTTTGTGTGCATGAGAGGGAGAGTGAGCGAGAGAATCGGATATTGCTCCATAGTAGCTCCAGTATTGCTCATTTTCTTTTTCAAAGGAGAAATAAAGGAGTCATTAAAAACACTGAATTGAGATTAGCAAGGCATCTCCTTTTAGTCTCAGGTATGACTCCCTCTGATTATTCTGTCTCACCTATTGCTCCTAGTGAATTTTAGGAGAAACATATGAGAAACATTTTAGACAACAGAGATTAAAATAAGTCTTAAGGCACGTACACACCGGGATGAATATCGGCGCGCGTTATTCGCCAGCGTTTTTCAACGCGTTTTTTGTGTTCACACCCAAGCGTTTTTCGCTGACGATGAGCCGAGTGAACATGCAAATTCATTCCCTGACATTAGATGGCGCTTAATGTAAAACAGAAATGCAATACCACTCCATAACAGTCTATACTCTGCAATACCACTCCATAACAGTCTATACTCTGCAATACCACTCCATAACAGTCTATTCTCTGCAATACCACTCCATAACAGTTCTCTTTTAACAAGATTCTTGTAGTCGCTGTCGCATTTGTCATTTAGTTCTTTATTCCGACACCAACGAGACCAGCAGCTCTACATTCATCTTGCCTTGCATCTTCCTCGTCATTTCTTCCCGGCAGTGTCTGTCTATGGGCAGTGTAGACGCTACTTGGCGTATATCTTCTTCACTGTTAAGTATGTGTGCTCGGCAAGACCGTTTTGTGTTTGAGCGCCCCCAAGTTGTGTTTTACTGTAACTTCAGAAGCTCCAGACACGTGAGCAAAAGCGCCAATCTCATTGGTCGGATAGTTTTTGACGCGGCGCGTCAAACCCAAAAAACGAACCCGAGGCATTTAAAAAAAATTACGCTTTTACGCGTGGCGTTTTTCGCGTCGGTGTGCACACTCACATTGGCGCCCTTTGTTTAGTCACGAGGCGTTAAACGTCGGCGAATATCGCGCGCGAAATTCGTCCCGGTGTGTACGGGCCTTTAGATGAGAATCTCAAATTTGTCTCCTGAGCTATAGAAAAGCAAGCTTTGAGCAGTAAAATTTTCCTCTGGGTAGTTTTTACAAAGAAAGATTACACTTCAATTGTTGTTGTAATTGTAACCTTTTTAATAAAAAAAAAAATATTTACAAGGTAGATGTAAACAAATTTTAAAAGGTAAATATAAGCCTTTTCTTTAAATAATTTTTATTGTGTTTTATTATTGACAAATTTGGGGAGAGGATACATATTCCAAAACTGAAAATACAGTATGAGAATTAACTGCACAATTACTAGACATGTTTTCCTTGGATATTATACAATTTGCAAGCAAAATTTGTAAAAAAAAAAAAAAATACAAAATTGACATGCTTCCAACTGTGAACCAATTTGGTAGAATATATATATATATATATATATATATATATATATATATATATTAGGGATGTCAATTTTCACAAATTTCCATGATCGATCGTCGTTTAAATTAACGATCAATTAATCGATTAATCGTTAGCCTTAATACTGCGATATGCGTCTACTGCAGTGGCTATGACAGCATGACAGGGTCTGCAAATGCTGCTCAAAACGCTATGTTCCTCACCAAATCAATTAGAATGGTTTTAAATATAAATAAAGGGCTAGTAGGATTGTAAAATGTTTCGATGTGATTGATAATTAAATTAATTATTTAATAATCAAATATAACTACTAATACAACGTGTCACCAACGCCGCCTCATATGCGCTTAGAATGTGTGACTGTTGTGGACGCGCTCTTCCTGGAACAACTGCACGCGCTGAATGAATCTGCTACCGTTAAACTGGAGCACTTTGCTAGCACGTTATTTATCTAAAAGAAACGCATCCTATATGAGATTAATCTGATATATTCAAAATAGACATAATATTACAAATTATATCTGCACAAAATGACGCAAATTCATGCACAAGTGAACTTGAACTAAGTTACGTGCCATTCATTCATAACTAGTCTCGACACGGCAACTAAACCCAAATAATTCACAATGTTTTATTACAATATTGTTCTCTTTATAATGTTATGTAATATTACAGTCCCAGTAGTCATTATTAGTCGTGCATTGCCGTTTGAGCTGCGCGCGCTGAAGCATGACGCTTTACTACAGAGTTAATTCTTAACCAAATGCATCCAATATGAGATAAATCAGATATAGATAGGCCTACAGAAAATAAACGGTATTACAACTTACATTTGCACAAAACAAAAGGCTGCGAATGCACACGCAAACTTATAGTCATGATGAAGGTGTAAAATGGTCCCAAACATAACTTCGGCGCGCTCGCTTTACATGTTTCGCGGTTGATCAGCGCGCACGCGAATGAAGACCTGCTTAATCGATGATCGATAAGTTGTATCGATTAAATGTATTATCGACAATTAATCGACCGTCGATTAATCGTTGACATCCCTAAATATATATATATATATATATATATATATATATATATATATATATATATATATATATATTTTGCTCTTGCATTCTTTCTTGTGGCTATAGGTGACACACCTGAATGAATGGCTCATTAAGTATGCGGGCCCCATTGTCTCCTCAGGTGTGAGCCACTACATATGCATGATGCTGTTGAATTGTTGACGCCCCTTGCGCATATTGCCTTTACAAACAAAAAGTGTTTTACAAGATTTAAATCAATGTATTGTGTTATGTGAATGATAAGGGCAGGATGATTTTCACATCATTTTGAAGAAAAAACTCTAGGCAACGACATCCATTAGTCAAAAGTCTTATTGACACATATTTAGTATGTGTTTTGTGGCCTTATTTCAGAAACTTTAGTTTTTAGTTTTTTCAATAACCATGCATAAACATTATTCTCTCAAAAATACAAACATGTACATGCATGTTGCTCACATATTATGGTAGCCCTGTTTGTGCTAAATAGAGTGTAATTATACCTTTGCCATTAATATGTTTATAAGCAACTGAAAAAAGCACAAATGTCAGGGTATGTCTGAACATCTCAAGGACCCCAAAAACCACTCAGACCCCAGAGGGTTAATGGTCCCTCCACCCCAGAGCCGCCCAGAGACACCGAGGCCGGAAATCTCTGTCGCGACCCCTTTAGCCCAGAGCCGCCCTGTGACACCAGTGCCGGAAACCTCTGTTTTAGTTCCTCCACCTCAGGAGGAAGAGCCACAGGTCAATGACAGGGTACCCACCCCTCAGGTGGTAGAGGCCCCACCAGAGCCTATTGGGGCCCCACTCAGCTCTCCTGTGTTAGAGACAGAACACAGATTGTTCCCCTTTCCCCCAATGTCTACTCCAGTTGCCTTCTCAGATCATTCCCAACATAGCAGTATTCTTTTATCTGATGACTCACCGACTCCGGTAAAACCACCTTCACCGCACTCTGAGTTCCTTCAGGAGTTTGACCCGATACCAAACCTGGTCCAATGGCCAGTCAAATATTTTATTTTTAATTTTTTAGTCCTGCTCCATCTGAAAATTAAATTGAAACAAACACAAGTGAATAATTTGCACAGCAGAAGTTGAATCATATCATAGGATGAACTGAAACACACACTGTTTCTCGGCATACAAGAGTCTGCTGAATGAAAGAGCTTGATGAAATTAATATTCTTAATGATAATAATAACCTTAATCTTTTAGCCCAGAAGCTGGTCCGGGTCCGGAAGCCGCGGGGGTTACGGGTGTGGGAGCTGGTGTTGGGTCCGGGAGCCTGGGGCTGGGAAATGCTGGAGGACGGCTGTGGACATCATAGATCAGGTGTTAATGGGGAAAGGAATCAAGCTTCAGTGTGTAAAGCTACTGACAGTCAAAGCTTTAGGGTTGTGTGTGTGTGTGTGTGTGTGTGTGTGTGTGTGTGTGTGTGTGTGTGTGTGTGTGTGTGTGTGTGTGTGTGTACCTCTGGGAATTGAGGAGCCCCGTCTGCTCCACCAGCTCCAGAACCAGCTCCTCCCCATGAGTGGCCGCGTAACACCGCAGGCCAGAGAGACACTGCTGGCTGAGGCAGTCCTGCAGTGTTGGCCGTCCTCCGAGTCTCTGCTAGGATAGAGAAACTCTAGATTACATCATGTGACACACAGAAAATGAAGCAGATGGGAATAAAAGCGTGTGGTTAGTAGTGTTGGGTCATATGCTCCATTTTCATATCGTCCTATCGTCAGCCTGTGAGATCGGCGATACACAATATTATCGTGAGGGGGGCGGGGCTTACTTATTTGATTATTAACTTGCTTATTTACTCATTAATTTGCTTGTTTTATTACTTCGTTTTATATGATAATATTTTTCTATTTTGCTAAGGTGGAGTCACCTATTAATAGGCTAGATCTTGTTATTTCCAGGTATAGTGAGGTAAAAAAAAAGATAATAATTTTTGTATCTGAGTCTGACTCTGAGTATTTCAGCATGTCAGCGGGAAATTTACAGACACACATTATCCTCTTGTAACCGAATGAATGAATGAATGAATGAATGAATAAGATGAGTGGGGATGATTGACATTAGCGAGCACCTATCAGCAAGGAATTCCGCCTATTTAAGACCTGGGGCCTGTACCATGAAGCCGGTTTAGGTGGCTAGCCAGCTATGTTTCAGTTTAGTTTCTGCCAACCCTGGGTTTTAGGTACTATGAAAGTAGCTTGGCTTGAATCGGTGTTCGTCGCCATGGTATCTTACGCTGCACGGCTAACCTGCTCCGGGGCAGGTTATGTTCTGGATTCAAGATCTCAGACTGAAGTTTGACCAATCAGCTGAGAGCAAAGAAACATATAGGTGACGTAACTTATTCCCAGTGTCTGACTTCACCTTTTCTTCCAAATCCGGTGGACATCTCAGCGCAAATTGTTTGACGAGCACTTCGTAGAGTTTTTAGCCAGACAAAATCCCCTTGCCTTTCCTGATAGTTACTTGTATGAAAGATACAGATTTTCCGCGGAAGGAATGTCTTATCTTTGCGAACTTCTTGAGCCGCACATAAAGAATTTAACACGTCGAATTCATGCACTTACTGTAACGCAAATGGTATTGCGTTGCGTTTTTTTGCAAGTGGTACATAGGCTACTTGCACGGTGGGTGACACACAGAAGCTATAGGGGAAAACACGGTTTGTCGAACCATTCGTAAGGTGGTCCTCGCTCTGCAGGAGTAGCCTACATAGTTTCATTAATAGTGTTCCCCGGACATTTATCGGCCATGTCCATAAAAGAGGGATTTTATAAAATTGCCGGTAAGATATATTGATAGGGTGACATCACATGAACACATTTTTTTTTTTTTTTTTTAAAAAGCAAATTGCACAAATGTATTATACAATATAATACATGTTAAGAATTATTTTAAATCTTTATTATTATTCTGTTAATCTTATGATAGGATTCCCTAGATTTCTTAGTAGTACAAATACGTTCTATATTTATGTAAAATTATGTATATATGTATGTGTAGCCTATGTGTAATATAGCCTATAGCCTATTTTTATAATATATAAAAAATGTGCATGTATCAGAGCGCAGAGTATATAGAACGTATTTGTTTAACTTACACATTAACAATCAGCAATCTTTCTCCAACAGTCTTCTCTTGCTTTGGCAGCAGAGACCGTATTGTCGAGCTTGAAATACATATTTAAATTCATCGTAATTCTGAATGATTATCTCTTGCTCCTCCGCGGAAAAATATATCGCTCTCGCTCTACTACCCGCGATTGGCTTTTACCATTTAAACCACTACAGAATTCTTTTTTGTAGTGTGTTTGGGACATATTCCATTAGGATTTAATGCCCCCACCAATAGAACCCAACACATATCAGTAGAGACTCACAGAGACCACTATAATTCCCATTACAACCAATAAAATTCTCATGAAAACCATTAAATCCAATAGAAGTTCGGTAATGGTTTCTATAGTTTTTTTTTTTTTTTTTTTTTTTGCAGGGCAGTATCATGTGTGAAAGCTTTATCTTGTTTAGCTGTGGGAAGCAGAACTCTTAACTTGTTAACTGGTGGGACTGATATTTTTGTATGTTGAAAAGGATGTGCTTGTGTAACTGGTTGTACTAGTATAATGTGGCAGAGGGTTTTTGAAGTTTCTGTCTTTGATGCATATTTTTATGCAACAATGTTCAAATGTTCTCTAATTAATAATAAAAAAATGTGGCAGAGGGTGTGCTTTGGGTACATGCAGAAGGCTTAGACAAAGTGTTCATTAAATGGTATGGTTTTTATTCAGAAATATTATTTTCTTTGTCTTTGGTGAAAGGTGATATCTTTTTTTTTTTTAACAATTTCACCAGCTTTAGAGACACCGACTACTGCAACCCACAGTGTTGCCATGGTTTGGCTTCGGTTTAGGTTTCAAACCTGTCAACACTGGATTGGGCTGTCAAAGCAGTCAGGTGGTTCACTACAGGAGTGAACCAGTGGGTTCGCTTCAGAAGTCATTTTCACGTGACTAGTGACGTAATGATACAAGCTCCGAAGCAGTGGTTCATTGCAAGGACCGTTCGAGTTTGAAGCAAGCTTCGGAGCGTCGGTGTCAGACGTACCGTATTTTCCGCACTATAAGGCGCACTTAAAAGCCTTTAATTTTTTCAAAAAACGACAGTGCGCCTTATAATCCGGAGCGCCTTATATATGGATCTGGCGCCTTATATTAATGTCTGTAAAACAACCGCTGACTTAAACCTTGTTTATACTTTCGCCTGGCACCGGAGCGCGAGCCTCCGCTGACTGCGCGCGCACCTCCCCAAACAGACGAGGCATTTATACTTGACGCAACGCAACTGTTTTGTTTTAGACTGAACACCAGACCATACAACTGATTTAGACGCGCAAACTGGGTGCCGGTGTGATGAGATGTACTAATATCCGTCTGCTCGGGCAGATTCGGCTCAAAGTCGTGCATCTTCGGATGCGGAGGCGCGCGCGCTGTCACAATGACGTCATTTTGCCGCGCGCGCGCCTCCGCATCCGAAGATGCACGACTTTGAGCCGAATCTGCCCGAGCAGACGGATATTAGTTTTTTATTACCTTCGCGCTCATGCGGACGTGTTGAGTATAAACAAGGTTTTACAGCTCAGCCACTTGTTTTTTCATATTTTTTTGCAAGTGGTAGATCTTGGTTTACATTTGGACTTTGGATGTGATCTTAGGCTTGAAAAGGTTGGTGACCACTGCATAACGCAAACCCAGTCAAACGTTTGACTGCAGTATCTTCTATTCTATGCGCCTTATAATCCGGTGCGCCCTATATATGAAAACAGTTCTAAAATAGGCCATTCATTGAAGGTGCGCCTTATAATCCGGTGCGCCTTATAGTGCGGAAAATACGGTAACATCACTACTCTCAGGTATGTGCTAATTGCTCTGTGGAAAGCGGATTGTTTTGACTCGTTCGGGGTTTAGGGATCGGCTGATGTTTTTTAGTTGTGTGCAGTATCCTTGTATTCCAGCTAAACGGCGGCTTATATGAACTCGGAGTATCCATGCCTGTGAAGTGATAAGCACATTGTGTAAGCACATTGTCCCTTTTCGGTAAGTGTAATCGTGCATGTAGTTATGAGCTGAACATTTTAACAGGTGCAACATAAATTTTAGTTGTGCTTTTCTTTGTATTTGACTCAGGATTCTTCCTCTCGTCTGTGGCGTTTTGCTTTTTCCGCTGTCGCTACAGTTAACGTTACAGCCCTGTCCCTTCTCTCCTGCCATTCTGCGAGAACATCGTATCTCCCCACAAATAGAGGGGATTGTTGCTGTCTGGTTTGACTGATAGTTTACCGTGTACTGAATTTTGAGGTTGACGCTCACCAGTGTTCATAACAGGAGCACAAAACTATCTGCTTGCTTGGTGCGAGCCTGTCTCCCCTGTTGTGTGAATTGAGTTTTGTTTTCTTTTGTTTGAATCTCTGTATATCATTGTTATTATGAGTATCTGCTTTATGACTACATTGTGATACTATTAAACTGTGGTTGATTGTTATTTTTGAAGTTTGTTTATTAATTTTGATCTACTTTCAGGCGCTGGGGTCCCACGGGTGAAGGATCTCTTGTGGTGGTGGTGGTGGTGCTCCTCCGAACATTTGCCGTGTGATCTGAAGTGCACGGTGATGTGTGTGTGTGTATGTGTGTGCTTTCGGCTAACTAGCTTAGTGATCACTTCTCCTGTGGTGTACCTCAGCCCTGTAAGTCTGTGTAGTTTTTGTAAGCTGTGTAAGTATTAGAAGTGTGTTGTGTATGTGCTTGTGATTTTATTATTTTGAAACTTTGTCAGCCTTATACCTCTCTTTCCAGCCTTCAGATGCTGTCTTGTACAATGGTTGCATTTTAATGTGATTTTATCTCCTTGCTCTAAAATCAAACTTTATATTAATAAAGATTTTGTATTTTTGATACCCACGTTTCTGCCTACCCTTTTAAGAGAGTCAAACCTGTGTGACCTAATAACAATTTAAGTGTCATTCATATTTCCCTGGGTGAAATTCCCAGGGTGGCGTAGTCGAAATTCCTTTTACCTTTTACCGAAATGTCCAATACCTGTACCACTCCGTCACACTCTCATGCCGTTACACATGCAGCATTTTGACTAGCCTACTTCTACACGAGATGAGAACACGTTTGAATAATTTCTTGGGGCAAGAAAGAGTCAGAGTTTGCGATATATCTGGTATATATGAGTCCTACCTAGGGGTGTAAATATTAATCGATTCGCATCGATTATACAGCCGACGATTCGATGCGTCCGCAAGAGTATCGATTCATGTGTTTATTTTGCCGCCTGTCTATTTTCAGCATCTGCTCCGACATATGCGTACAACCTACTAAGCTGCGGGTGGCGCTAACCTCATTATTGTCTTCTACTTCACACGCGTTACTTACGTTTCACAGTCTATCTATGTTCACACACATTGTTGAGTCTGACTTTCAAGAGCGATGGATCCCTCAGAGCGAGCTGGCAATGACAGTGAAATGTTACACACTCCAGTCGGCGTCAAGTCATGGGTGTGGATGTATTTTGGCTTCAGGAAAACAGATGGAGCAGTGGTAAGAGATGTTGCCGTTTGTCTGATTGTGCCCGTTTCACACATACTCCGTTTGAAGTGCGTATGCGGTGCGTATTTTTTTCAGTACCCATGTTAACAGGTCAGAGCTTTCACACTGCACGCGGTTGCGGTCCGTTTATCCATTCCAGTTGCGGTGCGTATACAGCAGTGCAGAGATCGTTTCCACACCGAGTCTATTTCTGCTGTGCTGCACGCGCTGAATTAAAGTGACAGCGCATGTTTCGTGGTCAAAATTAATACAGATTGACATGAAAATGTAGTAATTTCACCATAAATGCGTTTAATTAATCCCAATTGTAGTAATCTCACCATAAATGTATTTAATTTAATTCTACTATTTTTCACAGTCATCTTTTTTACTTTAAGACCGGGGTAAAGCAAGGAAAACTACAATTTACCTCAACAAGGCGACATAATGAACAACATTCATTCGTGGAGGTGGAAAAACAATTTCTTTGTGACATGCAATTGTATTCTGTATTCTCAATAAAAGGCAAATTATATATTATTTTTGTTGATTTATTTGAAACTTAATAGATATCATGTAAAAATCTAGTATTGAATCGTATCGAATCGAATCATATCGCGGGGAATTCTGAAGTATCGAAAATAATCGAATCGTCATGTAGGCTCCGATTTACACCCCTAGTCCTACCAGTGCTCTCTCTGTCCTCCTACACTTTACATATGCGCACTTCAATAAGCCCAAAGAACGCGGATTAATGCGTTTTAAATGCCGGGAGAAACCAGATTAAGGGGCAAAAATCTAAAAGTCGATGCATTGTCAGTTTATTCAGCATAATCGGGTTAAGAACGTGAATGTAAACGCGCTCATTCCCTGAAAGTGAAAGCAGAAACGGACTGAGCTTTCGGCATCTGTCGCTGCATTAACGCCGCGTTCTCTCAGAGACGACGATGGATATAACGGTATAGCGACTATCTTAATTTACTGGCTTAATATTTCTCTTGTGGACTTACATTAATGACAGTGAAAAGAAAGAATAGAAGAATATTTCTTGTTAAACAAGTGATTGCCATCTGTGAAAATCAAAAGCAGCTTCAGAGTTGTGCAAGTGCTCGTGAACTAAAGTCTGTTATTATATATGTCTGTTATGTAAGGCCTATATCATTTTAGTGATTATTATTATTAATATTTTGTAATTGTATTGTTTTTAGTGTTGTCATTAAATGTTTTGTTAATGTGCTATGGAAACAAAATACTGACGAACACTGCCGTTTTCATCTTGGATCTGTATAAGAATGATGCGTCTGTTAAAACAAACACTCTTGACAATGGATCACCTTGCAGTTCAATTTTGATGTGGGGATGTAGTTTTAAAAACATTTTGTAGTTCCTAATATTAATTTAATAACAATACTAGCTTTATAATAATAATAATAATAATAGTAATAATAATTTAATACATTAATGGAGCTATTATTGCAGTATTGATATCATCAAAGGCATCTGCCATCGGCGATATCTCTGACTATCGTCGATACACGATACTATCGTCTATCAGCACAACCCTAGTGGTTAGTGAACGCCTGACTCTAGTTCGGTATTAACCTGTTAAGCTGCAACGCCACTTTTGAAAAATCCCCAGAAATGACATACCCAAACTAAAACAGATACAGTTCATGAACCCTTTGCACTAAAAGCACAAGTATGATCTCATTTGAAAGCTGACACCTGGTAGTTTATTGTAAATGTAGAATTAATTATTGTCATAATGAAAAAAACATTTATTAAATAGCTTCAAAGTTTTGTAAAGTTATTAGAAATTTATTTTTATTAAACATATTCATGAAAATAAAATTGAAGTGGGCCCTGGAGCAATCTAGAAATGCACTGCAGCTAAAGCCATATGTGTGACCATGTTATATTTAAAATCTGAAAATGATAAGTCTAAAACTCTGTATTTGGTTAAATGTTTTTCAAGATCATGTCAAATTACTTTATTTTGATTAGACTCTAAAAATGCTACTGATGTTTAGTCATCATCTAAGTCATCTATTCAGTCTATTGTCTCTATTGTTTTGTGGTGCAAACGAGCCCCATTCAGTCTCAGTCTCCCCAGTACACATTCACACACCTCCAGCCTGGTTATGGATCTAAATATGCATATCTTTTGTCTGCATTATAGTTACTAACGACTGGCTATTCACAGGCTATTCATAGGGTTTCAATCCCTAATTTATTTTATCAAAGTTCTCACTTATATTTGAAACTGTATCAAATGCACTAAAACATTTCAGAAAAGCATTACTATTTAGAAAAAAACCCCATAAAAGAATAACTTCTAGGTGACAGGTGCACCTGGGCTAGCTAGCATGTTAGCTTAGCACACCATCAATACACGACCATTTATGAGATTAAAACTATGTTTGTGCTTCAAACTTATTTAATAACGCAAGTCGATTGTTTTAAATAATCTTCTGTGATCTAATTTGGCTTCAGATAAAAAAAAAATCAGAAAGAAAATATATTATTTATAGTATGCACGATGATAAAGTCTATATCGATTAGCATTACATTATAAATATAATCTATTATTATAAAAATACCTGGCATTGCTTGAAGAACACTCAAATATCAAATATCATTTGCAATCATGTTTATTGTCTTCAAAACGTCTGTATCTGCATATTACAGCGATCTCTGTGTTAGCTTTGTGTGTAGCTGCTACCAGTGACGTCCTTGAAGGTCACATGATTATGTCTCTTCTTCATGTTCCATATATGGAGTATTTTTGTGCATATAGCGCCCTCAGGCTATAGGTATGAATTGAAAACACAGCACATCTCAGTAAGAAGCGCTCATAATGATTACATCGACGCATTTGGGTATAAATTCAATAAATATTATTCCTGTCTATAGAAATATGATGTGAATCAATGAGAATATATCAATATTTCTCCAAGTCTGCACATTTTTGAGCTAAAAGCCCTGAGGGACGTTGTTTTGTGAATCGCTGTCATGACAACAGCACGGAGTTTTTTTTTCTGAATGGACCAGCTGACGGTCATAAATCATATTAAAGGTATCAACGCATTTTTCCATTTCATAAATCCTGACACAAAATAAGACATAACTGTCACTATAAGTTTCTCAGAATACAATAGTTGTCAAATACTGAAACTTGAGTCTTATATCTTTTTAATGATGTATAGTTTGTCAAGGTAAAACATTTAATCTGACAGTTACTTTGAACTAAATAAATAAAAAAACGCTTCAGTGCGCCGACGCACTGGTGAGGGTTAACAGGTTAAACGGCTGAAGCGTCTCCTATAGAAACCATACGGGTCGCTACAGGTTTACTGCGGTGCGTCTCGTCTGTTTTACCTGGAATAACAATGGAAAACAGTCCCAGACACTGATGGCTACTAGTCGGAGTAGTTTTGCACTAGCTGTCAGTGTCAATCATCTTTCACAGAGACTAGATTACAATAACTGATGACAGATTACAAATGAATAAAATATCATCTGAAGGGAACCGTTGACAATTATCGTCACAGTTTCTGTGGTGTCAGTCGTTCTCTCACCCTCTCCGGCAGCGGCCCTCTGCTCCTGAGCTCCTCCAGAGCTTTTAGAGCCACTGCCTCCCTCGCCGCCCTCTTATTGCTCCCGGACCCCTCCGGGAACTCTTCCTGTCCCACACGGACCCGGATCCCTCCGGGAACTCCTCCTGCCCCACGCGGACCCCTCCGGGAACTCCTCCTGCCCCACGCGGACCCATCTGGGAACTCCTCCGGTCCCACGCGGACCCGGACCCCTCCGGGAACTCCTCCTGTCCCACACGGACCCGGACCCCTCTGGGAACTCCTCCAGTCCCACGCGGACCCGGACCCCTCCGGGAACTCCTCCTGTCCCACACGGACTCCTCCGGGAACTCCTCCTGCCCCACGCGGACCCCTCCGGGAACTCCTCCTGCCCCACGCGGACCCGGACCCCTCCGGGAACTCCTCCTGTCCCACGCGGACCCGGACCCCTCCAGGAACTCCTCCTGTCCCATGCGGACCCGGACCGTCAACCTAACAGAGGGAAAGATGAGGAAGTAGAATATAATCTTTATTCCATGAGCACAACATCTGGCGAGTGAGTGCACATCTACACAAACACAGCTCAGTGTGTGATCAGTCCTGACACACTTGTATGTAAATGCTTCTTCTTCTGTCCCTGAAATAAGAGCGCACAGTTTATCTGCGCATGGAAGTTGTTCGTTACTATAGCAACAGTCGGCTGTCGACCACTGATCTGTGCTCTCGACACGGTTTCTTTCAGAATTAAAGTATACTGTACCATAACACTGAATATTCAGCAATATTACTAGTCTGACTGCACTGACACTATTGGATGAGAACTGAATGGGATGACATCACTGTTCTCTGAAGAACTGCTTTATAGATGAAATTAACTCAGTTCCCAGCTCTCCACCTGGCTTCTCTTGTGTTATCGTGTCCCTGGCTGCTCAGTGTGTTTTATTACAAGGTGTTTTATTTCTGTGTGTTGACCCTCGATTGGTCGGCACCCTTGGGGTTTTATTGGCCAGGCTGTGTTCTCTTGATGTCTTTATTGGCATCCCTGGTAATAATACTCTTGACTGACTCTCATCTCCACCTGCATCTGAGCCCCTTCTGATCTCAATTTGTTTCGTAATGATCCCAGTTTATGGCCGATATCCCCTTTAAACTAGTAATGGTGAATTAGTGCTCAGTGTCATCAGATCAGTGCTCTCTTCATTGAATCCTCTGGAGATGAAAAGCTCCACAGTTTTCATGTCAGGTTGAACTATTCCATTGGCCTGTGTCTATTGAATCAGTGCATTGACAGCCTATACTCGCTGCCACCATTAATGTTGACCAAAGAACAAAAGGAAAAAGAAAATCACTCACTGAACTTAATATGCATATATTAATGCATACATAATGAGCTTAATATTTTATTTACCTGTTGTTTGGCGCTGACCGCTCTAACGGTAACATGAGTGCATTTCGTAATATCGTTAAAACATTTTTCTGGATTTCTTGATCTTTATATGATTTTTTTTTATTCGTATGCTATTCGTTTTTATACAATTTTGTTCTGCATATGAAAAAATTTAACTATCCTGTTAATTCAGAATAGCAGAGATATATCCAATTTAAAAAAAATCATATAATCAAGTAACCTTTATTATTATAAAATAATTTTATTTGGGTTTGCATGCATGAAATGAAAAAGTTCATCAGAAAAACAAATGGTAGAAGTAACTTTACCCGTTTCTGAATATTCATTTAAATGTTGCACATAATAAATAGGCCTAGTCAAAAAGCACAAACATGAACATTGTAATTAAAATTGATTCAATTAAAATTTCGTTAAATTGCAATGGGATGAAGAAATTGTGTTGCTGAATATCTCATGGTTTACAATGTTGGCAGCTCGGTTACAGTAGGCTATATTGGGAGCGTTATACTTTGCTTTAGATTAAAAGAAAATACCCCAAATATAATTGAACAACTTCGGTTTCTAAATTTCTAAAATTCTAAAATTCTAAATAAGCAGTAATTTTTATTTGGTAAGCGGCTTGAGTTACCTTGGAACTCTAAAACCAAAAAGGAGGAAAGAAACAAAAACGTTTTTTGCTCATGCAGAACGAAACAATTAGTTTTTAATTCCTAATTTTAGACAAATAACAAATACAAGTTTAAAAACAGCGCTACACATTATAATTAGGAAATTAAACATAATTAAATCAGGCGATAATGCCAAAAAAGAAAGAGAACATCGGACCTTATGAAAAACAAATAGGCGAGACACCTTGCTATAACATCAACATGCGTTCATTCACCATTCTTACCTAATTGTGTTCTGTTCAGTTCAGTATTCAACAGTTCTCCTCGCGAAACCAAACTCGTTCAAACACAGATGCGATAAGAACAGTGTGGAAATTATTAGCAACAACATAACAGCAAAGCAAACAAAACAGCAAAATGCTCATTTAAGCTCAAACTAACCAAAGTAAAACCTTTAACGTTTCAATCTTTAAATTAAACTAGCTGAATTGCAGGCTATCATTAAAGTGCAGACCAAACTATAATCGGATATCGCAATATTTTTTAAGGTGATTATTGATCAAATATTTTTCACATATCGCCTAGCCACCACGCTGAACCAGAGAAAGCAAAGGACAGAGTTGTCTGAGGAGCTCGGAAAGAAAATAATAGACAAGCATGATAAAGGTAAAGGCTACAAGCCGCTTGATGTTCCTGTGACAACAGTTGCAAATATTATTAAGAAGTTTAAGGTCCATGGATCTGTAGCCAACCTCCCTGTGCGCGGCCACAAGAGGAAAATCCACCCCAGATTGAACAGAAGGATGATGCGAATAGCAGAAAAATAACCAAGGATAACTGCCAAAGAGAAACGAGCTGAACTCCAAGGTGAAGGTACGTCAGTTTCTGATCGCACCATCCGTCGCTTTTTGAGCAGAAGTGGAAGAAGACCCAGGAGGACTCCACTTTTGAAAGAACCAGACTAGCATTTTCTCAAATGCATATGACAAGCCACAATCGCCCATACTCGAAAAAAACTTTCCGAAACTTGTTAAAAAACCAGGAAGGAGTATTTTTGGCACAGAAATACTCCATCAAATGTACAACTTAATTTTTGAAACTTTGTCCTTGTTTAGCATGGGAATCCAACTCTTTAAAAGTGTAAAAAACTCTGTATGCATTTCACCCCCCCTTTAAAGAACACTTACGGAGCGTTTGACTGGCTTAAATATACTGTAGCGTTCTCAGGCAAGGACGAGACGGTTTTAATAACAAAGGGTGTTTGCAGAGGCTGCCGCACACATAGATATCTCATAATAAAGGCTAGATGTCTTACGGCGGAGTCACTTCCGGCATCACCGGCGGCCATCTTACCACACGGAAGCTGTGAATTAAGGTGAGTGATCAGCACGCACACAAATCCTCTCATCTCGCTGAAATCTTGACGGATTTACAAACGGTTTGGTTTCTTACAAACGTTATTAAAGTGGCTATAATTCTTTCATATGGAAGTCCATTGTTATAATTATTCATATGTATGCAGTATCATAACTACAACAAACCAAACCGTTTGAAAATCGGTAGAAAAGTTATGGTTATTTAAAAGTACATGCACCATGTTACGAGTGAGCGAGCACCCTGTGGTAAGATGGCCGCCGTGTGCGGACATCGACCTCCATTGGCCAGCAGCGCGCACGAGACATCTAGCCTTTATTATATGATATCTATGGCCGCACACACCCGGCGCGACCCTCCGTTTCCCCATAACTCCCCAAGTGGTGGAGCCTCTCCATATTCAACCTGAACATCGAATCAATCCGAACATACAATGAATCAAGTACAACATTAAAATTAAATGCATCCTTATTTGTTTTTTTTATGATTAACAGTTTATTGGTTTTTCAAAACATTTAAACACAGACACACATCCGTCAAAAAATTTTTTTAAAAAAGGTACACGTACAACAAAATAGAATAAAAGGAAGACATAACGCGACCATAGACAAAAACTATACTAAGAATACATATTAAGGAAAAAAAATAATAATAAAAAAAACACAAAAAAACCCCACAGATGACAGTGATGCACAGAGCCCTTGAGTTTACAACCTTGCCTATATGTAGGTACAGTATTGTAACAAAAAGTGTCCATCAATCATGTTTTCTAGTTAAATGCTATGTTTATGAGCCAGAACGCCATTAAACGCCCAAAGTGTACGAATGATACTTCCCCCATTTCAAGTTATACTCCACTTTATCAAGCAACCTGTAGGACAGTTGTTCAAGGGCAGCCAGCTGACCCAGAGCAGCGTGCCACAAATCCAGTGCAGGTGCAGATGGGGCTTTCCATTCTTTGACCAGAAGTTTCCGGCCTAACATAAGGACAGTCTGGGTCCAGTTAGAGAGTGGAGGGGTCAAATCACTTAATGCAGAGGGGTCCCCCAAAATAAACAAACTAGGGGTGAACGGGATATTCTGGTCGACAATTTTCTCTACGACTTGATGTAGGGAAGACTAAAAAGCCTGAATTTTTGGGCAACTCCAGAGCATGTGTACTAGGGTACCATTTTTGTCCTGACACCTCCAGCAATCCGAGTTATGAACCAAACCAACCTTATGCAGCCTGGATGGTGTCCAATAGAATCTATTCAGTATTTTGAATTGGATAAGTCGCGTTCGCAGTTCCCTTGACATTTTTTTCCCATTTCTAAGAATTCTGCCCCATTCTGCATCTGTGAATGACACCTTTAGGTCAGTTTCCCATGTCATTTTGAGGGACAATATATTAGAGTCCGAGGCCGTAAGGATCATTGCGTAGTAAGCAGAGGCTTCATGGCCGCGCCCATAAATTGTTAGGACCTTCTCTAATATGTCACCGCTCGGTGGAACTAATGAAGGGGAACCGAAGACCTGCACCAGGAGGTGTCTTAGCTGAAAATACTTCCATTGTTGATTACGTGGTAAGTCAAATTCCTGTCTAAGTGCCTCAAAAGATTTTAATGTCCCATCTTGGTACAAGTCTCCGAGCACCCTAATCCCTTTTTGCAACCAGAGCTTCCAAAGGAAGGGAGATTTATTTATACAGAGTTTGGGATTTTGCCAGATCCCGGCAGACTGGTGCAGATACGGATCAAATTTAAATATCTTAGCTACTCTCTTCCAGACCCACTGAATGTGGGACAAAATGGGATGTGACTGATTCTGTTGGGCTAATTTAGCTGTGATGTATGCTATGGGTGTGAGAGGGAAGGACACCACGCTTTCGAGGTGAAACCACGGGGGGGCTCTCTCAGGGGGTAAAGACCACCGTGCCATATGCCTAATGGTGAACGCATAATGGTAAAAGAGCAAGTTAGGCACACCTAATCCTCCTCTGTCCACTGGCCTCTGCAGCTTTCGCAGGTTCATCCTGGGACGTTTATTATTCCATAAAAATGTATTACAAAGTTGATCAAATTGTTTTAAATAGCGCAAAGGAATTTGGACTGGGAGAGCCTGTAGCAAGTAGTTGAATTTCGGAGCACAAATCATTTTAATGATGTTTACCTTGCCCCACATAGAGAGATACAATGGAGACCACCGCTCTATATCAGCCCGCAGTTTGTCCAGTAGGGGGTCAAAATTTGTTTTGATCAGATCCGTCAATTTGGGGGGGGAATGTTAACCCGAGATATTTAATGCCTTTCTTAGGCCAGGCAAAGGTTCCTGACTGGAAGAGGGATTTGGGACAATATGGTGTGAGAGGAAGAGCCTCAGATTTTGTCCAGTTGACTTTATAACCCGAAATGGATGAGAACTTGTCAATAATTTTAAGTAGTGATGCAAGAGAATGTTCAGGATCTGTGACAAACAAAAGGATATCATCTGCATACATCATCAATTTATGACATTTGTCACCGATTTGTATGTCTGGAAATGCAGGTTCTCTACGTATAGCAACCGCTAGCGGTTCAAGCGCAACTGCAAAAAGTAGAGGAGAGAGAGGGTCTCCCTGCCTCGTGCCTCTTTCCAGTTCAAATGGGAGGGAGATGATACCGTTCGTAAGCACTGACGCTGAGGGGTGAGTGTATATGAGCCTAATCCAAGCTCTGAACTTTTGCCGAAGCCGAAACATTCCAGGGTGGAGAGCAAATATTGCCACTCCACCCTGTCAAACGCCTTTTCGGCGTCCAGCGAGATAGCAGCCATGGGAGAGGTGTTATCCTGAGTGGCCCACATAATATCACTAAGTCTTCTGATGTTGTCAGCTGAGGAACGCGAACGTATAAAGCCAACCTGGTCAGGATGGATCAAGGATGTTATTACCTTGTCCAGGCGGTTAGCTAAAATTTTAGATAGTATTTTACTGTCACAGGAAGTCAAACTAATAGGTCTAAATTTTTTACAGTCTAAAGGGTCTTTTCCTTCCTTCAAGATAAGGGTGATAATTGCCTCAGATAATGAGGGAGGGAGTTTACCCTTCTCGAGAGCTTCATTATAGGTGTCTAGGAGTAATGGTGCAAGTTCCTCAGCATAAGCTTTATAAAATTCGGCCGTAAAGCCATCTAAGCCTGGTGTTTTACTTGAAGGAAGGTGTTTAATAACGTCACTTATCTCCTCAATAGTAACAGGTGATTCAAGACATTCAAGCTGGTCTTCTGACAACACCGGCAGATCAAGAGTTGACAGAAAAGACGTAATGTCTTCCCCGTCCCGCCTCCGAAGTGTAAAGTTTTATATAAAAGTCTCTAAAAGCTGAATTAATCTCCTTGGTATCAGTCAGGACAGACCCATTGTCCCTCCTAATAGCAGGAATAGTACTCATTGCTTCTTTTTGTTTAATGTACCTGGCAAGTAGTCTACCAGCCTTGTCACCATCCTCAAAGTATTTCTGCCTTGCCCAAAATAGAATGCATCCTTATTTGTAACAGAACAGCATTTTGAACACGTTACAATACCATAGAAAAACAACTAGCCTAATATACATTTTAAGCATTATTAAAGACTTAAAGGTCCAATATGTAACAATTTGTAATAAAATTTCCTAAAATAACTTGCACAGTGTGATATATTTCCTCCAGTTGTGTACAGTGTGATATATTTCCTCCAGTTGTGTACTTACAATATCTCAAAAGTCTCCAAAGATTTTTTATTTCAGAGAAATTCCGATTTTAAATAACTGTCCGTCTCGGAAAAGAAATGTCGCCTCTCAGTGACGCAATGTCCGCACTATCCTTTTTTTCCGGTGTGGACCATGTGATATTCCACCACACCGGAATATCACATGGTCAAGTCAGTGGTGGTTATAGCGTTATGGCCATAGACTGTATGGTTATAGCTGTTATGGATCACGATTACTCTTTGGCGAGTATTGAAGTGCCAACAAAACGAAAGCGTCCATATTCGGATACACACAGACTGTGTGACAAACGGAGGAATAAAACCCGGATAAATATCGGCCAGGCGTTTTCGAGATGGAGAGAGCTGCGCGACAATCTTGGACTTGACAGAGACTCTGCTCTCACGAGTGTATTGATAGACAGGTAAGCAAATCAAATTTTTTTTTATTGTACAAGTAACGTAATAGTTACAGTAAAGATGATTTTAATAGATATGAATTACACCACATGCCTGTAATAATATAGCATAACATTTCACGTTCCTTGCAGTTCATTAATTATGATGACATAAAATAATACGATCAGACATACAGGTAATACAAAAACGAATAAATGACCTCATCCGTGATCATGATTCATTAATTCAATTTAGATACATCGCTAGATGGTGTAAACGCATTAAAAACGACATCTCCCATCGTCACCTCCTTCATAGCGTCATCAAGCTTCGCCTTTGTTATTGTTGGAAACTGCGCCCTCTTGTGGTGAAAAAAAATACATATTGGAGCTTTAACGTAAAAACTCACTAATTAACTAATTAAAGTAAACACTCACTATTTAAAAAAGAACAAATAAACAAATTAGTAATCGCAACAAACCGATTCAACTGAACAAAGATACGACTGAAATAAGTGTTGTAAGATTTTCAGTATTCAGAAACTGTAATCAAATGTAAAATAACACTGCACTTTATTAATAAAATATACATTACAAATATAGTTACAAAAGTTATTCAGTCAAGAACGAGTGAATTTCCTGTCTACTGTAGTTTGATTAGTGTTATTATAGAGATGTACAGCAGTGCTGCTTATAAACACCAGATGATGATTTATGCAACAGATGCTCTTTACTCATCCCACTTGCACAAAATAAATGCAGTAAATAATAGAAAGGCACAGATGAAATACACTGGAAATTATATGAAATTTAAATTACATACTAAATAAAAACAGTTAGCAATAATACCAAATAAAGTTTCTAAGTTCCATATTACATTATTATGCTTCAACATCTCTGATGAGGATTGATATTTCGCTTGACAATAGTAAACATTGATGAGGGTCGAGTTACACTCAGAAAGAGAAGCAGTTTTTGAGCCACTGAGTCCTTCAGCAATCAGAACATAATCAGGAAATATATATTACACACTTGAGTGTTTTATATGAAGGAAGAGATTTCACTAATCGCTGAACCACAGAATCAACAGGAGAAAGAGTGAAAGATAGTCTGTGCATCTCCTGCACCGGCGTAAAGTGACACCGGAAGTGTCTATCCCTACACTTGCTGACCGGAAATCCAACATGACGGCAACTAGACCATTACGTTTATTGCGAACAAACAAAATAAACATTTGTTGAGGTTTCTGAGACGGCACACTCCACGACCCACCAGTTGAGAAATACTGCTCTAAATTTCATATATCATATATCATTTCATATATCTTCTACATTTAAAATATACACAATCTGAGGCTAAACATGTCATGCCAACACAAGCAAACCCGAGTGACTGGACAATGCAGTCGAGAGCCTCAACACTAGTGTTACAGGTTCAAGATTCACTGTACTGATGTAATTACAGTAGTAAACTCACAGAAACAGCAGCGGCTGAGAGAGTTCCTCACTAGATGTGTTAACGTTACCTGGGACAGTGCGCAGGTCCAGTTTGGCCTTCTCTAACGAAGGCGACCTCCTGGCCTGTCCTCTGGCCGATGGTATAAAGGTGGCTGATTGCGTGTTCCATTCTGTTTTTGTGCGTCTGCGTTTCTTCTTCTTTTATGCGTTTGATGATTAGCAAACAAACAGGTTGTAGGTTCATAGCGCCACCTACTGTGCTGGAGTTGATTTTTTTTTAATTAATCCTTGAATAACAATAACATTAGTACATTTGGAAAGGATGTAAAAGCAAAGGATTGGCAATGCATACAAATACACACACAAAATAAAATAATACACAATTTCTACATAATTGACACATCTTACCACAAATTAAGAATAGTTACAAATTACTTAATAAAAGAAACCTTAAAAGTTATTTAAAATATAATGACATGACAAGGACACAGACACTGCAATTCACTAACATGCAGACATTGACTAGCAAATCTTCTAAATACATGGATTTCTTTTGGAATATTTAAGGAATCTTAGGATTTTTTATTCTTCAAATAAAAAAAGAGCTTTAAGAAATGGAGTATAGTTAAATGTATAAAGTGGGGATTAGATGGCATACCGTTTGCATAATTGTTGCATATGAATTTGCCATATTAAAAAAATAACAATATACTCCAGGGGTCCATTATAATAAAAAAAATAATGTCTTTCAAAACTGAAAGATTGTGTAACATTGACAGCTGTTATGAAATATGTGAGAATATAACATATAACTCCTGCAGATTTTCTGAAGACCTGAAGAGATCAGGT
Organism: Leuciscus idus; assembly: GCA_021554675.1. NCBI lineage: Eukaryota > Metazoa > Chordata > Actinopteri > Cypriniformes > Leuciscidae > Leuciscus > Leuciscus idus. The sequence continues at coordinate 42,250,294 of CM038630.1, read as the reverse complement.
ATTGGTTTCGTAAATGTGAGAAGTCTATTACCAAAAATTGATATGGTCAAAATTTGGGCCAAATCGACAAATGTTGATATTATTGTCACGGAGTCACTCACACCATCCACTCCAACACCAACACCAGCTCCACCCATCATCATCATCATCACCGGAATCTGATCACCTTCATCTGTTCAGCCTCATCAGCCTCACTATATCAAGCCTGCTCTCCCTTCAGTTCACTGTCGTCACACGCTACACAGACTCTTCCTGAACGCTCAGAGTTACCCAGCAATCCTGCTCCTGATCGTCGTCATCGTTGTCGTCGTCACTGTCTTCGGGTCTTCTTTGTCTCCCTGTGTAACTGAAAATGAGGTTAAGTTATACGTCTCATTCAGCAAACCATCCTTCACCTGTTGTGTTCTGCTTTGCTCACGCTCTGTAAATAAACCCTATTTACTTCCACATCAGACCGGCGAGGCGGAGGATTGCAGTGGATTTCTCCTTCAGTCCCTCTACTATGAAATGCAACCACATCTCTCCCCCATGGATCGTGGCCTTCATGATTTCTCCTCTTCTCTCCGGTCGAGCGATACAGTGGGCACAGTCGTTGTGGCAGTAACCACCTCTTCATCAGCCTTCACCAGTCACATCAAGGAAGTCTTCGGACAAACTACTTCAACCCTCTCCGTTCACGATCAACTATTTTGCCTTCACCAAGGTAGCGAGTCAGTCAGTCAGTATGCCTTAAACTACTGTACATTGACAGCCTCTAGCGGATGGAACAAAACCGCTCTGCCGACCGCCTTTCGTCATGGCTTGAATGCTGACATTCGCCAACTGATGGTCGTTTATGATGGATGCCATGGGGATCGAGAATTTCATCCAGAAAACCATCCAGGGCTCACAACGGCTTGCAGTTTCTGAGACTGCACACTCCACGACCCACCAGTTGAGAAATACTGCTCTACATTTCATATATTTATATATCAAATCTTCTACATTTAAAATATACACTGTGCACAGTGAGGCTATGAATTGCCATATAAAAAAATTAACAATATACTCCAGGGGTCCATTATAATTAAAAATAATGTCTTTCAAAACTGAAAGAGTGTGTAACATTGACAATATGTTTTTGCCCCCATTTTTCATGAGCTGAACTCAAAGATCTAAGACTTTTTTATGTACACAAAAGACCTATTCACAAATCTGTCTAAATCTGTGTTAGTGAGCACTTCTCCTTTGCCGAGATGTTTACACAGCATGATTATTGCACAGGTGTGCCTTAGGCTGGCCACAATAAAAGGCCACTCTGAAATGTGCAGTTTTATCACACAGATGCCATCAGACGATGTCGCAAGTTTTGAGGGAGCGTGCGATTGGCATGCTGACTGCAGGAATATCCACCAGAGCTGTTGCCCGTGAATTGAATGTTCATTCCTCTACCATAAGCCGTCTCCAAAGGTCAACCGTCTCCGACAGTACAATTTAGTTTGTACATATTATGTGTACTGTTAATGAAGAAGAGAGATAAAGTTTGCCAGACACTACTCATTCAGCCAGTTTATGAGCTGATAGGCATGAGTGACAAAACTACATTTCCCATCATTCTCTGTGGAAGTATAATAATAATAATAATAATAACAACAACATCAACAATAATATTGACACATAATTCTTTGAGTTTTCCGAACTTGTAAAAACAAACTTCCCAGGAGAACTTGAATGCACCATATGGTCCTAACCCTATGATATTGCCTGGACAAAAGTGGTCTAACTGCACAGTGTTGCCCTGAGGCAACGAACAGAAAAACACTGTTTTAGTATATAAATAAAAACAAAATAAATCTTTAAACAATCAAACATGCTGATGCATGTATTTTTAATATAAAGTTATTTTACCTTGAACATGTTAAAAAGTTATATTTATCTTACTAATTGGTGGCACCGTGTACCATGTGGCTTTGCTTCATTAAAGGACTGGGCCACCCCCAAACAAAAGGTCACACCCACTTCAGCCCCTCATTTCATTGAACAGACATGTCAGGTTATCACCCTAACCCTATATTTAAAAAAATATATAAAAAGAATTAAAGGGGCGGTGTGAGGTCCAAAAAGGTAGTTGCCTGAGGGCAACACCATGCCATAGAGGGTAAATGTGATAACAAAGTGCACGTGACGGATTAATATGGATGGAACAATGGATGTTACAACAGGCTTATCATGAAGACCAGGGGGCTGTTCCATAAACCAAGATTAGAGTATAAACCAGGCTTATTTCGATTAGTCAGGCTTATTTTTGGTAGATTCGGTTTCATAAATCAAACTTAAAAAAGTTCAAACTCAGTTACCCCGGCAACTTATGCTGGCAAATTAACCTGGTCCGGGGCAGGCTAACTGTCAGGCTAAGTCTGAGTTCAGGCTTAACGAGCATACCATTTATACTCACCTGCTGGTATTTCGATGTCATTTTATTTTACTTAACCACTATTAATAAAAATTTTTTTTAAATAAATAAATAAGGAAATGTACTTTACTAATACATGTAAGAAATGATAAGGTATAAATACACTAAGAAATGTTCAAAACTTGTGTGTTTAACCCTCTGGAGTCTGAGCGTTTTTTTGGGCCCTGGGGGTGTTCTGACATGCCCTGACATTTGTCCTTTTTTCAGTTGCTTATAAACATATTAATGGCAAAGGTGTAAATTCACTCTATATAGCACAAACAGGACTACAATAATATGTGAGCCACATGTATGTACATGTTTTCATTTTTGAGAGAATAATGTTTATGCGTGGTTATCGAAAAAACTAAAAATTAAAATTTTTGAAATAAGACCACAAAACACATACTAAATATGTGGCAATAAGACTTTTGACTTATGGATGTCGTCGCCTATAGTTTTTTCTTCAAAATTATGTGAAAATAGTCTTGCTTTATCGTTCACATAAAACCATACATTGATTTAAATTGATGTAAAACAGGTTTTGCTTGGAAAGCCAATATGCGAGGGGGGCGTGACCGAGGAGTGGTTTACACCTTAGAATACACCCACTCTGCATAATGATGAGCCATTCACTCAGGTGTGACACTGACTGAGCCACAATGCAAGGACAAAAGATATATTTAGAAGAAGACTTATATTGACCATTTAAGATTTTGCTTACATCTATCTTGTAAATATGTTTTGCTATTTTATTAAAATGGTTACAATTACAACAATAATTACAATTTCAACAATATTTCAAGTGTACTCTTTCTTTGTAAAAAAAAATGATTATAGGCCCTACATTTTATCTATGTATTCATTAGTTTGAATATAACCAACATTGGAACAGCTAACATCTTAGTTGATGACTTTATTTTTGACAAAAATCGTATTTTATATATAGAAATGGCTAAACAAAAGCTTATTTGATGTGGCAGTATATTCTACAGTAAAAACTGTACCCAAATCTACTAAACAAAATGTTGTCTTTCATATTTCGTCTGACTGTAACGTTGTTTTCATGAAATATTAGGGCATATTGTTAATTTGCAGTTTAATACGTTGCTTATACAAATAGCCTACATTTTATTTCAACATTCAGTCGATGTTTACTTATCTCAGTATAGCAATACAGTTTGCTAAAACATCATCATTCATTCACTCACACACGCGATTTAAATTTAAACTGTCTTTGCCAGCTGTGGTAAACAGCGCGCATTCATGCCGTTTATTCATTCATAAACAGAAACCCACGTGAAGAAATTCACGTGAGAAGGAAAAAACTTACTAGTATTCCTCAGCTCGCTCCTCGATATACCCGCACTTCTGAGGGACATTTTCGATTAGTATTATTCCTCACAGCGCTGCAAGACGGTGTAAACAATGATCTAAATAAACGTGTGTGTTTTCTCGAGCTGATGGGGGCGTTCACAGGATTGCCCCAGCCATTTGCGTTTGAATAGCGCGCGCTCTCCGTGGGCGGGGCCGATTATAACGTAATGAGATGAGATGAGCTCGACTGGAATCGCTCTCTTTTAATACAGATTTCACAAGATGAGAATAATTGTTTTTTTTATATAAATGACTTCATTTAAAAGAAGAGAATTCAAGCTTCATGCCTGTCTGTCTGTATGTCTGTTTGACTGAGTATTCGCTGAGTTATTGTTAATTTTCGGACGCGTTTCAGAATGGACTTCACTGGCAGAGAGAAGGCAGAACTCGCTTCGTGTTTATTTTTCTTTATTTGGCAAAAAGCACAACACTTTGTTTTTATTGTGAGTATACACAAAAATAATACACATTTAACAGAATCGATTGATGTATGAAACTCCTATGGAAAATCAAAGTCAACAGAGTATTTATGAGTTTCTTTTACACTAATAAAAAAAAAGCGAGCTGGTATCGCCGGCGATACCGTAGACCTCAGGGGGTTAATTGGTGAGTTTGGTTAATGAGTTTGGTAATTAATTAATTAAAAGTATATAAATAGGGAGCTGAACTCGTTTCCAAACTTAACCATGGCGTGTCCTTTCATAGATGAGGTGGTTGATGAGGGAGCTATACATAGTTCCCACATGACGTCACAACATACGGGCATTTGCCGACCCGGCGCCATTTCTGAGGGCAGAACACAACATTCTTACAATGCAGAACATGAGAAGAAGAAGCTGAAACGGAAATTTTGTGATTAAAAAGTGAAAATGGTCATCTCCTGCTGGGTCAATGGATGTTCAAATCGTGCCGGAGGTTCAGTTAAATTTGGATTTTACAGTATACCCGTCATTAGACTTCATGAATGTGAGATGACTAACGTTAAGCGTCAGAACAACGATGGAGGTTATGGCTGGCGAGGATAAACAGGAAAGAAACTCCCTCAAAACACGCAAGAATTTGTTGTGTTTTATTGCGAGTGTACACAAATATAAGTTAACACTTTGCAGTTTGAATGATGTCCTGTATACAAAATGACGAGGTATTAAAAACATACAAAAACAACATTGTTTCCACTGTTCGATCGCGCCCGCGACTCTCTCTCTCACTCTGCCACACAGACTGACGCGCGCACACACACACACACACACACACACACACACACACACACATTCCAGCCTTGCAATCTCAGATTATGTCCCTAAAGAACCCGCGTATAAAGTAGTTCCGCATTAACCGTTACATTAATTAATTTGCACGCGAGTTTTGTTTATTTTCATGCCGTGTATATTCATATTCATGCACATATTTCCAGGCTCGGAATTGCTCACATGTGTTAAAACTCCTAGCCAATACCAGATAATGGTACACATGGATAATACTGTATCTGAGGCAAAGCTGCAAAATCAGTGCTCAGTTTAGCGCATACGGATCCACACCATTTATGACAGAAATTTTCGCATTGTACCTCTCTCTGTCTTGTGTTAATAGAGTCTCTTTATAATTTCTGTCACTTTGTCTCTTCATGATTTTCGTAACATTATAAATAGAAAGAAATATTCGAAATTTGCTTGTAAAACGTACTCGGTTACTAACGTAACCTCGGTTCTCTCTAGAAGAGGGAACGAGTACTGCGTAAGATATCTTGCGCTAGGGGAAAATCCTTTTCCGCGAGATATTGAAGCCAAAAATTATCCTTAATTTTGTAATAATGCAAAACGCGTTGCAGCAGCAATGCAGACATAGGCGAGACAGCTCGCGCGCCTATTGGCTGCTCTGCGGCAACTGCAGCAGCCTATCGAGCGAGGCCTGGCGTGACGTCAGACCTAATCAGGGCACTTCGCGCCCGCTGCGTCACGTCCCGCCGAAATGGCCGTGGTCTAGGCCTATAAATATCGCTCGCAGGCAGCTATTATCTGGTTTTTCATCATCGAAGCAACCAGAGCGTGTGCATGCACAGCAAGATACGCAGTACTCGTTCCCTCTTCTAGAGAGAACCGAGGTTACGTTAGTAACCGAGTACGTTCTCTTACGAGAGGTCTCTCGTACTGCGTAAGATATCTTACGCTAGGGGACCCAATGTAAAACGCCGTGCATGCTGAGATCTGACACCAAAGACCCAAGGGCGAAAGCCCGGGGTACATATAGTGCACAATCACTCAGGGAACTCACAGGGAGTCCGGGAAGAGGGAGGGGTGCAGCCTCACTCTTCCACATATAGCAGCGTCGATGGGACGCAAATTTCATCATACAGACAGGGCGGGGTACGGCCTGAACTGATGGGGAAATGTGGGTCTTACATAGTTTGCCCAGCTTTATACTGTCGAACATTGAGCTGTGCTCAGCAGACGCAGCATTCTGAGCTGATCGCATCAGGTCAGATAATACTGGTAAATTTAGACCGACAGCAGCCTGGCCTGCAGGGCGGGAACCTCTAGGTTATAAAACCTTATAAATGTAGACGGGGAGGCCCAGCCTGCCGCCATACAAATATCTTGCAAGGCAATCCCACTTGACCAGGCCCACGAAGAGGCCATGCCTCTCGTGGAGTGCGCTCTGACACCCAATGGGCACTGCATGCCCTTGGAGGCGTATGCCAGCGCTATAGCATCAACTATCCATCTGGATAGGCTCTGTTTCGATGCGGCTAGTCCCTTAGAACGTCCGCTAAACGAAACAAAAAGCTGCTCCGTCTGTCTGAAAACAGACGAGCCAGACACATAAGCTCGTAATGCCCTGACTGGGCAAAGGAGGCTCGCGTCTCTTTCCTCATCAGGGATCGGTAGGGCTGACAGGGAGATAACCTGCGCCCTAAACGGTGTGTTGAGGGATTTTGGAACATAACCGTGCTTAGGTTTGAGTATAACTTTTGAGTCATTGGGCCCAAACTCCATGCACGCCGCGCTCACGGAGAGCGCGTGCAGATCCCCTATGCGCTTCACTGAAGCGAGAGCCAGCAAAAACACCGTCTTGAAAGACAGGTGTTTCAAATCGATTGACTGTAAAGGCTCAAATGGCGCACCTTTCATGGCTTCCAGAACCGTAGAAAGGTCCCATACGGGGACTGAGGGAGGTCTGGGAGGATTCAGTCTCTTAGCCCCTCTAAGGAAGCGGATGACTAAATCGTTCCTTCCTATTGACTGACCAAGCGTTGTTTCTGAGAACGCTGCTATAGCCGCCACATAAACTTTGAGCGTGGAGGGGGCCCTGCCCCCATCCAACAGCTCTTGTAGGAAGGAAAGCACCTCCGTCACACCACAGTTTGTGGGTGACACACCACGGGCTGTGCACCAGCCCGAAAACACCGACCATTTCGAAGAATAGAGTCGTCTTGTAGACGGAGCTCTAGCCTGCGTGATCGTGTTTAATACTCTTTTAGGGAGTCCAACATGTACCCGTTGATGGCCCAGACATGAAGGGACCATAGTTCCGGGTGAGGATGCCAGATCGAGCCGCGGGCCTGTGAGAGGAGATCTCTCCTCATTGGTACTGGCCACGGGGCAGTACTTGCTAACTGCATCACGACTGGGAACCAAGGTTGGTTTTTCCAGAACGGTGCTACCAGCAGTACTGAGCATCCTTCTTCCCTGATCCGTTCTATCACCTGAGGCAGGAGAGAGACGGGGGGAAAAGCATAGAGCGGGCGGCGGGGCCACACATGGGCCAGCGCGCTCCTGCTCTTGGAGAAAAATTCTTGACAGTGAGCGTTTTCTTGAGACGCAAACAGGTCCACCTCCGCTCTGCCAAATTTCTTCCACAGCAGATGGACTGTCTGTGGGTGTAGAGACCACTCGCCTGCCGGAACATTGTTCCTGGACAGTCTGTCCGGTCCTATATTCAAGATCCCTGGCACGTGCGCTGCTCTGAGCGAGCGCAGGTTGCACTGAGCCCATACCAGGAGGCGTTCTGCCAGCCTGTACAGTTTCTCGGATCTGAGGCCGCCCTGGCGATTTATGTAGGACACCACAGACATGTTGTCCGAACGGACCAAGACGTGGTGACCTTTTATTTGGGGACAAAAACGCGTCAGTGCGTTGTCTACTGCCAGCATTTCGAGGCAGTTTATGTGCAGGAGCTTCTCCCGTTCTGACCATTGGCCGAAGAACGGTCTGCCCTCGAGCAGCGCTCCCCATCCCGAGGTGGACGCGTCCGTGGACACCACTTTCACCCTCGAGGAAGTCCCCAGGCTTACACCTGATTGGTACCAGTCGTTCGCTTTCCAGGGTTTCAGAGCTGTGACGCACTTCTGATTGACCCTGAGGCGAAGCAAACCGGGTGCCCACGCTTCGCGTGGGACTCGCGCTTTCAGCCAAAACTGCAGCGGGCGCATGCGGAGCAGGCCCAGCTGGAGCACTGACGATGCTGAGGCCATGAGACCTAGCATCTTCTGAAATCTCTTGAGCGGGACAGACGCGCCGCAGCGAAAAGAGTTCGCTGTGCGTCGAATGTCTACCGCGCGCTGTTGTGATAGTTGCGCTATCATGGATAGTGAGTCCAGTTCTGTGCCCAGGAAAGATATTTTCTGACTGGGTGACAGGGAGCTCTTCGCCCAATTGACACTCAGACCCAAATCCTCGAGGTGATCGAGTAAAATGGTCGTGTGTTCTATGAGCACTGCGCGAGATTGCGCTAGAATCAGCCAATCGTCCAAATAGTTCAGCACTCGCATGCCTCTCATTCTGAGGGGTGCGAGCGCCGCATCCATGCACTTCGTAAATGTACGGGGTGCCAGGGACAAACCGAACGGCAGGACTGTGTACTGATATGCCTGGCCCTCGAAGGCGAATCTCAAATATCGCCTGTGACGTGACGCTATCTGTATTTGAAAATACGCGTCTTTCAGATCTATTGACACAAACCAATCTCCTTGGCGAATCTGCACAAGGATTTGCCTGGTCGTGAGCATCCTGAACTGTCGCTTCACAAGCACTTTGTTCAGTTGCCTTAGATCTAGTATGGGTCTGAGACCCCCGTCTTTTTTCGGTACCAGGAAGTATCTGCTGTATAGCCCTCCTTCGCTCTGAACTTGAGAGAGAGGCTCTATGGCCCCTTTGCTCAATAGTTTCGTCACTTCGGCTCGAAGTAGATGTGCTACTTCTGTTTTTACCGTGGTCTCGACGCACGCCACATAGCGGCGAGGGCGTCGGCGAAACTGCAGCGAATAGCCTCTTTCTATAATGTTCAGCACCCACTTCGAAACCCCGGGTAGCTTTGCCCATGCGTCTGCATGGATAGCTAGGGGTTGAATACGAAGCGCGCTCCGCTCGCTCAGCGATGGAGAAGCTTCGGCGTGCTGTAACACAAGCATGGCGCTCGTGACATTTGAGGCATGGGGCGCGCTGATAACAGCGGGCAGATTGCCCGCGCTCGACTCCTCTGCGGTGGTCAACCACGAGGGGGAGGGCTGGGCGGTTCCCGTGGGAACTGTCATGTCTATGTGTGGATGTGGGCGCGGGACAGCGAGCACATTTATCACACCGAAAGCATCGTTCGCTTGAGTGAAGCGAGTGCACGTTGGTTTCGTTTTTACAGAAACCGTGAGACATGCATAACGTGGTGTTAGTGGGCACTGGGTAGTGGGCACATTCACCATGTTTGAAGCGCAACCGATCTGAGTCGGTTTTATGTGCGCGAGCCCTGTGTGACAGGCTGTGCTTGTGTGTAGGGATGGGCACTGGGCAGTGGGCATTCTTACTACACATGAAACACCATCGGCCGTGGCCGGGACACCAGAAAATACACTCTTTTGGGGATTTATCTGGGTAGCCGTGAAAACGGCATTTGTGTGCAGGCAAGCGGGTGACAGAACCGACTTGTTGGCTGCAGAAAACACTGGAACAGTCACATTTGCTGGAACTGGACGAGCGAATAGCTTTGGTGTGAGTCCGGCCGCAGCGGGACTGGAACACCGTCGTTTTCCTAGCTGTGCTAGGACGACTTCGGGGCCTCGGGCTTCACCGTGATCCTAGGTCGCGAGCCACGTCCTGCGGGGTGGCGACCGGATGAGCGGGAGCGCGGTCTCGCGCTTCTGGCCTGGCGGCACTGTGAAGTGGAGGCAGTGGACGGTGGCTGTGAGCTCTGAGCAGACGGTTTCGCACGGCCTGCTGCAGAGCTGGAGCGCTTCGGGAGGAAGTGCTTCATAGCCTGAGACGCTTTCTGTACCTCTGCGAATCTCTCCGCGAAGTCCTTGACGGAGGATCCAAAGAGGCCTGTGGCGGAAAGCGGGGCGTCGAGGAACGCGGTGCGTTCAGACTCGGCCATTTCCGATAGCGTCAGCCAAAGATGTCTCTCAGACACGGTGAGAGAAGCCATAGTCCGTCCAATGGCTTGTGCTGCGGACTTAGTAGCACGGAGAGCGAGGTCCGTGGCACTCCTTAAGTCCGGCACGCAGATCGCGTCAGGTCCTTCCTCATCCAGCTTACGGAGGAGATCGGCCTGGAAGATCTGGAGCGTTGCCATGGTGTGCAACGCTGACGCAGCTTGCCCGGCGGCGGAGAAAGCGCGGCGGAGCAGGCTTGACGTCGTGCGGCAAGCTTTAGAGGGTAGGGCCGGCTTAGCGCGCCGTCCAGCGGAGGGCGGGCATAAGTGGGCCGCTATCGCCTCTTCAACCGGCGGCAGCGAAAGGTATCCTTTGTTCTTGGCATCGTCAACGGCGGAGAATGCCAAAGAAACAGCAGGACGCACTCTAGCCGAATAGGGGGCCAGGACTTGGCGACTTCTTCGTGTAACTCAGGAAGAAAAGGCGCCCGTCTGGACGCAGGCGAAGCGCGCTCCCCAGGCAGGAAAAATCCATCCAGCCGGTTGTGAGCGGGCTGCTCAGGCGAAGACCACTCGAGGCCGAGGCGAGTACTCGCATGAGTTCCGTCTCAATGGAAGCTCTCTTGCCTGACGACGTGCGGGCAGGGGGTGCGGGGTCCTCAGAGCCCGCCCAATCCTCACTGCCTGACGCCAGGATAGAGCAGGAATCATCCTCTCCCAGCAGGGCTTCCTCATCCGCGATGTCAACGGAAGCGGCGGCAGACGGCGGACGCTGTCCGTCAGGAAGCGAGACAGACGAAGCCGGGGAAGCAAGCGGGCGAACCGGCGAGCTTTGGCGGCTGAGGGAGGGTTCCGGGGCCCGCTGGGCACGGCGCTTTTTACGGCGCGACGTCGCGGCGGGCGGGGGAGCAGTCTCGGTGAAGACGGCTAGGCGAGTCCTCAGAGTCGCCATTGCCATCAGCTCGCAGTGAGGGCAGCCGCCGTCAGCGAGCGCGAGAGCTGCATGTTCCTCACCCAGGCAGGAAACGCAAATCACGTGGCAGTCCCCGTCGCTGAGTGTGGCTCTGCACGAGCCGCAGGAAGGCATCTTGAAAAAGACGCTAGCTCTTTTAGAATGTGTGTCGCGGCGGCGACACACACACACAAATACAGAGTAATAAAAGAGAAGGATATAAGCGCCGGAAAGCGCAGCAGGAAGGCAGGAAGGCGGCGCGGCCAGCGACTTCAGTGACTCGTCCCGCTGAAGGTGCTCTCTCTCGACGGCGCGGCTTCTAATCCAGCTCCAGCGATGCGTGTGCTTCACTTGAAGGATGAAAAATCAGATAATAGCTGCCTGCGAGCGATATTTATAGGCCTAGACCACGCCCATTTCGGCGGGACGTGACGCAGCGGGCGCGAAGTGCCCTGATTGGGTCTGACGTCACGCCAGGCCTCGCTCGATAGGCTGCTGCTGTTGCCGCAGAGCAGCCAATAGGCGCGCGAGCTGTCTCGCCTATGTCTGCATTGCTGCTGCAACGCGTTTTGCATTATTACAAAATTAAGGATAATTTTTGGCTTCAATATCTCGCGGAAAAGGATTTTCCCCTAGCGTAAGATATCTTACGCAGTACGAGAGACCTCTCGTAAGAGAACTCTATACTGTCTATGTTAAAACTTTGTAAACACAGCAGCTTATGCCCTCAAAGATGGCGTCTCCGGGGAGGTCACGTGACATTAATTGGCCTGTGGGAACTATGTATAGTCTTGCGGAGGGCATTTCAAAGAGAGAGAACTTTCAGAGACAGGTCAGACCCATTGGCTTTTAATGACAGCTACCTGTATGAGCGATATAGGTTCTCAAGAGATGGGATTGCATATATTTGTAGATTACTAAGGCCACACATTGCAAATAATACACGCCGCAACAGAGCGCTCACAGTCCCACAGACGGTGTGCATTGCACTTCGCTTTTTTGCCAGTGGAACATTTTTGTACACAGTTGGAGATGCAGAGAATATCAGCAAAGCATCAGTTTGCCGCTCTGTACGAACTGTGTACCTTTCTTTAAAAAGACTACCCAATGTGTTCATTGCACTGCCGGGGCGGCAGTGGCTCAGTGGTTCATGTAGATTGTCTACAAACCGGAAGGTTGGTGGTTCAATCCCCGGTTCCACCTGAACAAGTGTCGAGGTGTCCTTGAGCAAGACACCTAACCCCAGCTGCTCCCGACGAGCTGGATCGCCTTGCATGGCTGACACCGCCGTCGGTGTATGAATGAGTGAGTGAATGGGTGAATGTGAGGCAATATTGTAAAGCGCTTTGGTGGCCATTGGGTCTGTGAAAGCGCTATATAAATGCAGTCCATTTACCATTCATCACATTCCCTGGCCACAAAGCTATTCGTACCATTAAACATGCCTTTTATGGAATAGCTGGTAAGTAACTATATATAAGTAACTATATACTATATATAACTATATATACAAAAACTAAATAACTATAAAACATGGAAATATTTCTTGACTGTTGATTTTACATGGGACATATTTAAAACAAACAAATAATTTTCCTAGGTTTCCCAAATGTTATCGGTGCATTGGACTGCACCCATGTGCGTATTAAGTGTCCGTCTGGTCCACATGAAGCGGACTTTGTGAATAGGAAATCAGTACACAGCATCAATGTACAGGTACGGTCCCACTGAGATGATATTGAAGGCTATGCTCTAGCACTGAGTGTTCTGTGCTAAGCTGGGCACCAGTGTTTAGTTCATTGCAATTAAAATGTAGTGACCTACAGGTTTAATTTATTTTAGATGATTGGTGATGCAGATTGCATCATCACAAATGTAGAGGCCAAATGGCCAGGCTCTGTGCATGACTCCAGAATCTTTAGAGCCTCATCTCTCTACCAGCAACTAGCAAGAGGTATGCTAGTAATCACTTAAATCGCAAAAAGTCTTAAAAAAAAAAAGAAGAAGAAAAAAAAAACTACATTATATATATTCATTCTGTCTATGCAGGAGAATTCTCAGGAGTTTTGCTGGGAGACAAGGGATACCCATGCCTGCCTTACCTCTTGACTCCCTATCAGGAGCCCCAGACAGAGGCACAGCACCGCTACAACATTGCCCATGCACGCACAAGAGGTCGTATAGAGATGGCATTTGGGCTGATAAAGTCAAGGTTTCAGTGCCTGAAGCACCTCAGAGTGACTCCACCTAGGGCATGTGACATTGTAGTTGCTTGTGTAGTGCTCCATAACATTGCTTGTCTGAGGAGAGAGAGGCAACCAAGGATTGTTGAAGAGGAAGACTGGGGCAATGAAGCAGTATTGGAAGAAAACGAAACAGGCAGACTTAAACGAGACACATATGCAAATAATTATTTTGCTTAATATGGTCTAAACCATGTGTAGCCTTTAAAATTTTCCACTGGCCCCTCAACTTTCTCCTTAGTTGAACAAACACACAGAAGTCAAAGTATTTAATGTGATTTGTCTTTATTCAGAGTGAATCTGCCTGTTAGGGGTGAAAACACACAAATAAATGTTGTGGAAAGTGATCAAAAAGGTAATGTTTTTTTTTTCTTTTCCTTTTTTAAAAATGGTAGTTCTACTTGCATTTTTCTGTAGCTGTTGAATTTCCAGCTCCAACTTCCTCATCTTCAGTTTTTTATACTGGATGTCGATATCAATCGCTTCCATTTGTTTAAGGAGGTAGTGTTTATACACTCCTTTTATGTTTTCTGGGTTCTGTAGCAACATAGATTTAAGTTATTTCATTGAATATTTTCACATTGTTTTCATTTCTTAATACTCACTTTGTCACATGTGGTCCCAGACTGAGAGGGCTCTAGAACAGTGTCAGCATCCTGAAAACACATTATGATCATTTTATCACACAAGTACACTTTTTAAAATTCAATACAGTATCGCATGGAACCTGTGACTACCTCAGGCCTCCTTGAACATACAGACACAGTCTCCTCATCCTCCTCAACTGATGGGCCTTCTCCCTGTGACCACTGATTAAACTCAGTTAAACTCATTAGCTTACATGACTGATTTAAAAGGTCTCATACTCACAGGCAACATGATGTCTGGTGGATCCATAAAGCATACAGAATCTTGATAGAAAAAAATATATATTTTTTTTTTACCAAAATGCACCATTACAGACAGTGGCACAAGTACCTCTACAGATGGTGGACAACCAGAATGCCTATTACCGCTGCGCCAGCCGCCGCGGCGAAATCACCGCGGCGAAAATAAACCAGCCGCATTTCAAAGTCGTTCCCGAAATGACCGCCAGGTGGCGCAAAGGGACATTGTGCAAAACAGCAGCAATTGCCGTATTTTAAAATGTAAGTGGGTTAAATATAAAACCCTAAGCCTAATAGGCATATTTTTCATATATATAAATAGGCCTATTAGGCTACAACAGAATAGGACCAAAGATGGAATCAATTTTAGAACTGAAAAAATAGAATCAAAAGTTAAAAATAGAGACGATATTAGGAGCAATGACGCTGAATATTTTTACTATTCTATTGAGGAATTAGATAAATGAAGAGCTCTCGTGAGCGATACAATTGCATAGTAATTCATAGTGATTTCAAAAGCAGTCCTTAAAAAAAAAAAAAAATACATGGAGTAGTGTGGCATAATTTTTGAGAGATTACGCGGAACGCGTTTTAGTTAAGATCCTGGTTTCAATGCCCTTAATGTATATAGGCTAGGCTACTGCTTTAAAAAAATGTCACAACGCGTTCTGAGATTGTTTTGAATTAAACATTGAAGTTTAAAATGTAGTGTTTTGGCACACCAGGCCGAGTGGCGTAAGTTACGCATTGTTCAAAAATCAGGTTTTATTCTGGCATGTTGAATTGGCGTTAGAATTTTTTTTTAGATTTAGATTTTAGATTTCGTTAGATTTATTTTTCTCATAACAGCTAAATAACTTAATATATGCCTTGTCTTAATATGACCTACTTAATATAGGCAATAGGCATATAACAGCCTATATAATAAATTAGCAAAACTTGGCCACTAAATATTTAATTTTCAATTATTTTAATTATCACAATTAAAGTTTTAATTTTATTAAATTGAACAAGCGCAACAATCAGCATTTAATCAAATATTCTAAAAGATGTTTATTTCAACATAATATTTCGTTTTTTCGACATAATATGTGTGCGTGCAACAAGCAAGATGTGTATTTGTAAATCCGGTGATGCGTGCATTGATTTTTATCAATAAACTAGTGTTTTCTGACAGTGTCGACTGCAAAGATGAAGTTGACGATCGCCATATTTGTAGTGAACGCACCTAGAGAGAAATGCACATAAAGACATAATCAGAGAGTAGCCTTTTTCTTTTCGTTTTGAATTATTTCGTTTGAAGACATTTCAAGCTTTGTGTATTTGATGTATTTATCATGTCTGTGTGAGGCATACGCTGAGTTTCGTTAAGTTAGGAGGATGAGATGTGCTCCAGCTGACGTGCAATGCAAGTGACCGCACGGGCGCCTCCATGATTAGTGTCTGTTATATTTGCTTCTCTTACTTATTCAATCCAGGCAATTGGTAGATGAAAAATTGATTAAAATTAAGATACAATTTATAGAAAACGAAATTCACTTTAAAGAAAAGTTTTCTACTAAACAAAACTTAATGAAGTGGTCAAAATCATGTCTGACCCACTCCATATCCATCTCTCGATATAATGCATCCTATCTTACTCGTGCTGTTCACTTTTCATATTCAACATAGATGGAAAAAAAATAACATTATAATATTTTAACAAATATGATACTAAATGAGATTATTTAATGGCTACAACAGTATAGTAGGCCTATAGACTCTATTTGTACAAATTGCTGCACATTAATTTAATTAAATGAAACCTTGTAACGAATTCACACTGTAGGGTAGACTGTGTACAGTTGAGACACCTTAAATAACTTGCGTTCGCAGCAAGCACAAGTTGTGATTTTTGCTGTGCACTTGCATATTAGTGTCAGCTGGGAAGGAAATATAGAGACCAGGGGCCTCATGTATCAATCTTGCGTACGCACAAAAACGTTGCGTACGCCAGCTTTCACGCTCACGGTCGTATGTACTAACAGTGAAATTAACGCGAGAATGTGCGTTCCTCCACGCCAATTTCATGTCTGGCGTACGTACATTTCTCATTGTTTTTGTCCGTTGGCGACTCTTACAGGCAATGAAGTGAAGTTGCAAACATTACACAACGAATTGTTCTACAAGTCTCCGTCTCCCACCACCTGTGGGAAGCATTGCTAATAATTTGCAATTTATAAAATAATTGACATATATTGTCGAGCCTTATGGGAATATTCTATCAATTTTGCAATTAAGTAAGAACATATAAAAGCATATGCAAATTGATACAACCCTTAGTCTATGGCAATGGCAGCTTTGGTGTAATGTCCACCTTTATATCAGACCATTTCTTTTTAAGGTCATTTAGGGTAGACTGTGTACAGTTGAGACATGTGTACAGTTGAGACACCTTAACTTGCGTTCGCAGCAAGCACAAGTTGTGATTTTTGCTGTGCACGTGCGTATTAGTGTCCTCTTTGATCGTGGGAAATTTGAACAACGGACGCATCTCCGATCCGAAGGTATCGGGGAAAGTTTTTTTTTATGACGTTCACTTCACCATGCACTCTCCACAATGAATAGCTTATTATCCTTATGTGACTGTTAAACGTAACTGGTATCTCCACAAACGTTATTCTGTATTTCATGGTATTGTGTCATGCAAGGTAATTGCAAAATCTAGAGAAATGTGCGAGGTGGCCAGCGGGGGATAGTTGAGACATATCTACTGTACCCCCGATAGAGTTCTATTAGGAAACACATTGTTTAGTTGTTCAGTGTTATGATAACAGTTTAAACGCCGTAATTAGCCAGCATAGGATGCAAATGAAAATAAAATGTGATATTTGTGATATTTAAACTGTGTATTGTTACATAATCTTGTTCTTGCTTTATACATTTTAACCAGTGCTAATTTAAATAAAATGAATGAATATAAATGGATGAATAAACAAAAATGTTGCCCAATTGTTATTTTCTTTATTTGTCTTTATTTTTTTATTTATTTACAATGAATGGTTAGTTACCTTCACATCATTAAAAATGGGGTGTCTGTACCATGCACTGTCTAAACTGTACCACATGATATGGGTACAGTTGAGACAAAGTTGAGACAAAAAGCACCTTATTTTTATGAGCTAATTGTGGAAAATATAAACTACTTGTGGGTATTATTGATTGATAATATCTTAGTCTACAAGGTAATGAAATGTCATGTGGCGTGTCATGTGGAAATTCACTTCTTTTCAGTGTCTATTTTTGTGTGAAAAAATCAAAACGCAAAAAGTGTCTCAACTGTACTCAGTCTACTCTACAGTGCGACTTTCAGCATCAGCCAAACTCTCCCACTCATATTTTTTCCTTTTGTTATTAATTCCGGAGGACAAAGTTCCACCTAGATAGTAGCACCTCCAATTCACTCTCTGTAAAGTTTCGTTTCTTGCCGCCATTTTCTTACTGCTTTCTTTTGCCAAAGTGGACTCATTACCATATTTAAATTAATTAAATTAAGGGAGGAGACTGGGTGGGGCGTTGTGCTCGTGCATGTGCGCTCAATTTTACGTTAACTGGGATGTACAAAGAGAATATGCGTGGGATCCTTCGTACGCAGAGATTCATACATCTGGGTTTTTTTGTGCGTACGCACATTTACAGCTTTGTCCGTACGCAATGTTTTAGTATGAATTCAACGCAAGTCTTTGTACATGAGGCCCCTGACCTCTTGGAACTTTAATTGAATACATAGCATTGGTAAAGCATACTGAAATTACATCCCTACAAATTTATTAGGCCCTACTGAAAATAAATGTATCGAATTTAAGCAAAGTAGCCTAAATGTTAAGACTGTAAGCCCTTTGCTTTTTTACGTAGCCTATAAAGGATTCTTATAGCCGACTTTGTGTTAATTTAATTTGTAGAGGATTTTTTAACTCAAACATTAACACTGAAATAAATGAAACTAAATTATTGTAAATTAATTATCACAACCGACCCTACTAACATTAATATCAGGGCCGTGCACAGACATTTTGAGGGGCAGTGGCTTAAACCAAAAAAGGGGGCACTATAAGGAGTTTGAATGAGGCAGTATCATCTTAATACAGAAAATTAAAAACAACTCTTTTATATGGGCAATAAGATTACAATTAGGATTTAGTGCAAAATCAATTTATGTTGTTATAATTACTCTTCCAATTAAATAATTCAATGTCAATGCCAGTTTAACTGTCTGATGCTTAGTGGGCTCTCACTCTCTGAGCTGCCTCATCCTATGGAAGTAGTATAGACATTTAATTTAATATTATACAGTTAAAGTATAAATTGAAATGATATACAGGTTACAACAGTTATAAAGTCACACCGGGGTAAAATGCGCATTTGACTTAATTCTCTTTTATACCACTCGATGGCACAAATTCTGCTCAGCACTTTTTTTCATAAACGCTTTTGATGATGGACTTGGAAATTTGGCTGATCATTGACTTGATCAAAGTTGATTCTGTGCTAATTTAATCTACTATTTTATATATATTTTTAAATGTTTTAGACTTATGTAGCAATTTAAATACAAAGATCTCAAGAATCTTGTTTCTGTATTTTTAAAATGAAAATTATGACAGATAGCCTATATTTATTGAACAAACATTTATTATTTAATTTATCAAAATAACTCAAATTGTTATAAACTTTGCTAAAGTGATTGGTTTGAACAAGTATCAACTTAGACATTATTAAAAGCATATTAATTTAGCTTAAGTATTTTTATCAATACTGTGTGTCTTACCGTGCTGGTTTTACCCTGTGTGTTCCTCCTTGCCACCTCATACATTAATACGATTTTTAAACAAACCACCTTTATGATTTATTTTCACACAAAATCTGTTGCTCCATCAATTTTCAAACATATATTGTTCTGCAATCATACACTGGGAGTAGTGAAAATTAGAATTCTTGTTCAATCAAATTATTTAACCTGATCTAATCTAATATAAATAACACTAATAAATAAATCACGAATAAATAAATAACATTTATTTACCCGTTCAAAAAAAAAATTCCGTAAACACGGCGTCGTCTCAAGAAATATCTGCGTACACACGAAACCACTGAAACCGACTCAAAACGATGTAGTATACATGCCAGACCAGTATGTGGCGCTGTAATTCTGCCACAGACATACACTAAAAACGGAGAAGAAGACTTGGAGCGCGCGCATAAACCTTGCGCGCTGTATACAACAATAATATTAGGCACAGCAGCTTCTTTTTTTCTTTTTTCTTTTTTAATCAAGAACTTTGTTGAACAATATGAAAAACCATAAATGTAGTTGCTGTGACTTAACGGTGTCTGACTAGTTGACACTTGGTGTGATGACATCATCGTTTCACAAAATATACGGATTGGCCGTACACACGAAAACCCAAGGGCGGCGTTTTCAGATTTATCCACCTTGGGACCCGGTTTAAAAAAATAGCGGTTTCAGTCTCCGAAAACGCCGGATCCGTGTGGACGAAACACCAATACGATAAAAAATGTATACGTATACAGTGAAACGCGTCTCCGTGTGGACGGGCCCTTATTCTGGTTGTCCACCATCTGTACGTGACATTACTGCTATGATGTACTTAGGCTTACAATGCCTAAGGAAGGAGGAAATCAGTTAGTCAGGAAGGAATAATGATAATAAAACACACACCTTTTATATACTCACTCCTTATACTATGTGATATCATTTTAGATGATGTCCCCCCCTCTATTCCCTCAAGGACGGGCCTCCCTTTATTAATTTCCAAAGCCAGCTCCTCTGCAGGAGTGAAGCTGGCTGGTGGTGGCCCTCCCCCAGTGCCAGCAACCTCAGTCTTCTTTTTGGTCGCTGCAATTAAAAAAAAAAAAATAAAAAAAACCCTGAATAGTTGTAACTTCAAGCTGGCATTGATTACATATGTACATACCATTAGATTTACTTACCATTCTGAACTATATTTTTATATTTTATTTTCACCTGCTGCCAGGTTCTTTTTCCTTCACTTAAGTTGCTGCTGCGTGAAAGCAATTAACGTTACTGTTATTCACACACAAACTTTGCAATGTATTGTGACACTCATTCAATGTTGATAAAGTATTTTAAATAGTTTACACCGCTACTTACGCATTGAGACAATCAGCAATTTCCTGCCAACCTTTCTCTCTTGCTTTATTTATTGCCGCTGTATTGCCTTTTTTGGTGATGACATCTTTAAATTCTTCATATGTTTCCAATAGCAAACGCTGTTCCGTTGCCGTGAACATCGCTGCTCTATCTTTTCCTTTTGTTGCCATGGTAGCCCACAGTAAATCGATTGACCCATGCTCGACTTTTCAGGACTTTTAAACAATGGCGTGCACGCGCAATTATCTAGACTATTTAAACCTGACTCAAATTAGTAAGATCACATGATCCTCAACTTACTGTTATGGAACCAATTTAAGCGCGGATGTTTAGCTCGGCTCATTCAAGTCAGGTTTTGGACTTTAATCCCCGCTTTTCTAAGCGGCTTTTATGGAACAGCCCCCAGAACACTTTAAATGTCTTATCCTGCAGATATGATTACTTTGATCGGCCTCATCACTAGCATTGCTTTTGTGAGGATAACAGCATTGTTTAGATCTCTATCATTATCATCATATCTGATCAGAAAATCTGTCACGAGCTGCAGGAAAACACCCAGTCTACAGTCTTTAATGCCTTTCATAGACGTCAAGTCCAGGAAAAAATAATTTTTGTGACCAAAGAATGCATAAAGGCCCCAGCCGCTCTGAGATGGAAGACACAAGACTCTGTCCAGAGGAATGCATTGCAATGGCTCTGTGAATGTTTGCTCTGAACGAACGTTTGAGAACATGCCTGACACATGAAGTTAAACACGGAAATGTACTCGGTTACTAACGTAACCTCGGTTCTCTCTAGAAGAGGGAACGAGTACTGCGTAAGTATCTTACGCTAGGGGAAAATCCCTTTTCCGCGAGATACTGAAGCCAAAAAATTATCCTTAATTTTGTATTATTGTAAAACGCGTTGCGGCAGCATACAGACATAGGCAAGACGGCTCGTGTGCCTATTGGCTGTTCTGCGGCAACTGCAGCAGCCTATCGAGCGAGGCCTAGCGTGACGTCAGACCCAATGAGGGTGCTTCGCGCCCACTGCGTCACGTCCCGCCGAAACGGGGGTGGCTTAGGCCTATAAATACAGCTCGCAGGCAGCTGATATCTGGTTTTTCATCGCCGAAGCTAACCAGAGCGTGTGCATGCACGGCAACATACGCAGTACTCGTTCCCTCTTCTAGAGAGAACCGAGGTTACGTTAGTAACCGAGTACGTTCTCTTATGAGAGGTCTCTCGTACTGCGTAAGTATCTTACGCTAGGGGACCCAATGTAAAAAGCTGTGCGTGCTGGGATCTGACACCAAAGACCCAAGGGCGAAAGCCCGGGGTTCATATAGTGCATAATCACCAGGGGAACTCACAGGGAGTCCGGGAAGAGGGAGGGGCGGAGCCGCGCTCTTCCACATATAGCAGCGTCCCTCAGACGCAAATTACATCATACAGACAGGGCGGAGTATGGCCTGAGCTGATGGAAAATTGTGGGTCTTATTTATTTGCCCATAAGCATTTTGCGGTCGATCAGCGAGCAGTGCTCATCGAGCAGTGCTCAGCAGACACAGTATTCTAAACCGATAGCATCAGAACAGACAGTACTGGTATATTTAGACCGACAACAGCCTGGCCTGTAAGGCGGGAACCTCTAGGTTATAAAACCTTATAAATGTAGACGGGGAGGCCCAGCCTGCCGCCATACATATATCTTGCAAAGCAAACCCACTTGACCAAGCCCACGATGAAGCCATGCTTCTCGTGGAGTGCGCTCTGACACCCAACGGGCACTGCATACCCTTGGAAGTGTACGCCAGCGCAATGGCGTCAACTATCCATCTGGATAGGCTCTGTTTCGACGCGGCTAGTCCCTTGGAACGTCCGCTGAACGAAACGAAGAGCTGCTCCGTCTGTCTGAAGACAGACGAGAGAGACACATAAGCTCTTAAAGGGATAGTTCACTTTGAAATTAATTTTTGGTATGTTTTAGCTTACCTCAAGGGCATCCAAGATGTAGGTGTCTTTTTTTCCGCAGTAGTTTAAATTTTGATATTTTTAGGTCAAACCGTTCTTGTCTGTCAGTCATATAATGCAGGTCGATGGTCACTGTCTCAAAGAGCATGGACAGAGTCCAAATTAAAACAATTCCCCGTCGTCCAAATTAAACAATTCCCCATCGTAAGTACACATTGATGGCCTAAGACACGAAACGAGCGGTTTGTGTGAGAAAACGAACAGTATTTATATCGTTTTTACCTCTTATACACAGCCATGTCGAAGTGATCTGATCTGACGTGTACGCAGACTGGTGCATAGATATATACACACTAGATGTCGCCTTGTCTACGGCAGTTCATTAGAACGAATGTCTTTAAGGCGACATCTAGTGTATATATCTATGCACCAGTCTGCGTACACGACAGATCAGATCACTTCGACATGGCTGTGTATAAGAGGTAAAAACGATATAAATTCTGTTCGTTTTCTCACACAAACCGCTCATTTCGTGTCTTAGGCCATCAATGTGTACTTACGATGGGGAATTGTTTAATTTGGACGACGTGGAATTGTTTTAATTTGGACTCTGTGCATGCTCTTTGAGACAGTGACCATCGACCTGCATTATATGACTGACAGACAAGAACGGTTTGACCTAAAAATATCAAAATTTAAACTACTGCGGAAAAAAAGACACCTACATCTTGGATGCCCTTGAGGTAAGCTAAAACATACCAAAAATTAATTTCAAAGTGAACTATCCCTTTAATGCCCTGACTGGACAAAGGAAGCTCGCGTCTCCTTCCTCGTCAGAGACCGGTAGGGCTGACAGGGAAATGACCTGCGCCCTAAACGGTGTGTTGAGGGATTTTGGAACATAACCGTGCTTAGGTTTGAGTATACCTCTCGAGTCATTAGGCCCAAACTCCATGCACGTCGCGCTTACTGAGAGCGCGTGTAAGTCCCCTATGCGCTTCACTGAAGCGAGAGCCAGAAGAAACACTGTCTTGAAAGACCGGTGTTTAAGATCAATCGTCTGTAAAGGCTCGAATGGGTCACCTTTCATGGCCTCCAGTACCACAGAAAGGTCCCATACGGGGACTGAGGGAGGTCTGGGAGGATTCAGTCTCTTAGCTCCTCTAAGGAAGCAGATGACTAAATCGTTCCTTCCTATTGACTGACCAAGCGTTGTTTTTGAGAACGCTGCTATGGCCGCCACATAAACTTTGAGCGTGGAAGGGGACCTGCCCTTGTCCAACAGCTCTTGTAGGAAGGAGAGAACCTCCGTCACCCCACAGTCTGGGGGCGACACGCCACGAGCTGTGCACCAGCTGGAGAACACTGACCATTTCGAGGAATAGAGACGTCGCGTAGACGGAGCTCTAGCCTGCGTGTTTAACACTCTGCTTGGGAGGTCAGCGGGTACCCGTTGATGGCCCAATCATGAAGGGACCACAGCTCTGGGCGCGGATGCCAAATCGAGCCCTTGGCCTGAGAGAGGAGGTCCCTCCTCACTGGCACTGGCCATGGGGCAGTGCTCGCTAGCTGCATCAGAACTGGGAACCAGGGTTGTTTTTTCCAGAACGGCGCTACGAGTAGCACTGAGCATCCTTCTTCCCTGATCCGCTCTATCACCTGAGGCAGGAGAGAGACGGGAGGAAAGGCATAGAGCAGGCGGCGGGGCCATACATGAGCCAGCGCGTCCCGGCTCTTGGAGAAAAATTCCAGACAGTGAGCGTTTTCTTGAGACGCGAACAGGTCTACTTCCGCTCTGACGAATTTCTTCCACAGCAGCTGGACTGTCTGTGGGTGTAGAGACCACTCGCCTGTCGGAACATTGTTCCTGGACAGTCTGTCCGGTCCTACGTTTAGGAGCCCTGGCACATGCGCTGCTCTCAGCGAGAGCAGGTTGCGCTGAGCCCACACCAGGAGGCGTTCTGTCAGCCTGTGCAGGTTTCGGGACCTGAGGCCGCCCTGGCGATTTATGTAGGACACCACTGACATGTTGTCCGAACGGACCAGGACGTGGTGTCCTCGTATTTGGGGACAAAAACGCGTCAGCGCGTTGTCTACTGCCAGCATTTCGAGGCAGTTTATGTGCAGAAGCTTTTCCCGTTCCGACCATTGGCCGAAGAACGGTCTGCCCTCGAGCAGCGCTCCCCATCCCGAGGTGGTTGCGTCCGTAAACACTACCTTCACACTCAAGGAAGTCCCCAGGCTTACACCTGATTGGTACCAGTTGTTTGCTTTCCAAGGTTTCAGAGCTGCGATGCATTTCTGATTGACCTTGAGATGAAGCAGACCGGAAGCCAGAACTGTAGCGGGCGCATGCGAAGCAAGCCCAGCTGAAGAACTGATGATGCTGAGGCCATGAGACCTAGCATCCTCTGAAATTTCTTGAGCGGGACAGATACGCCGCAGCGGAAAGAGCTCGCTGCGCGCTGAATGTCTAGTACGCACTGTGGTGACAGTCGCGCTATCATAGACAGCGAGTCCAGTTCTGTGCCCAGAAAAGATATTATCTGTCTGGGGGACAGAGAACTCTTCGCCCAATTGACTCCGAGACCCAGATTCTCGAGGTGATCGAGTAAAATGGTCCTGTGCTCTATGAGCACCGAGTGAGATTGAGCTAGAATCAGCCAATCGTCCAAGCAGTTCAATACTCGCATGCCCTGTAGCCTGAGGGGTGCGAGCACTGCGTCCATGCACATCGTAAACGTACGGGGTGCTAGGGACAAGCCGAACAGTAGGACTGTGTACTGATATGCCTGGCCCTCGAAGGCGAATCTCAAATATCGCCTGTGACGTGGCGCTATCTGTATTTGAAAATACGCGTCTTTCAGATCTATTGACACAAACCAATCTCCTCGGCGAATCTGCGCGAGGATTTTTCTGGTCGTGAGCATTCTGAACTGTCGCTTTGCAAGCACTCTGTTCAGTTGCCTTAGATCTAGTATGGGTCTGAGACCCCCGTCTTTTTTCGGTACCAGGAAGTATCTGCTGTATAGCTATAACGAATATGACTTAGCTCAAATGATTATAGGGAATCAAAATTATGAATCGGGTTGATTCATCTATATTCTTACAATATTAATCAATTATTGAAGCTGAAATTTGGACCCATTTGTATACATCAATAATCAATTACAATGAGTTATAATTGAATCATTAATATACCCAAAAGGTCCCTCTTTCAGATCAATTAATCAAAATAATTTTTTAAGGGAAATTAATGTATTAATTAAACAGTTGTTTGTCCCGCAAACTGGTTGTAAAATTAATGCCATTAACTTCTCGACAAATTATCTTTCTTATAATTCGAAGAAAGCTATATTTTCTGGCCATGAAAATTACTTTCTTGTTCTTATAAAATGTAGGTTACTTAACAGTAACGCATTGTAAAGCGTAACTTGATCGGAGTTTCATTGACTTGTAACATGAACACTTAGAGACAATCCAGAATATAATGGTTTTAATAATTGGACTAATTACTACATCGATTCACACAGAATATATGTATATACAGAACACGTAACACAAGACTAAACGAATAACGAAAATGAGAGAGACAGAGATAGATAGATAGAGAGAGATCGGAAGATGCGAGAGATGGAGAGGGTGAGCGAGCGAAAGTGAAAGCAACCTGTGCGATCAGAGAAAGCACAGTTTTAGGCAGACTCACAGACAGCAACCTTTTGACAGACAACAAGGAATCAGATCACCTTGAAAAAGGGAAGATACAACCTTAAACAGCATTTAGATTTCGAGACTTGCATGTGGTCTGTTGTGGTGCTGAGGCAGGTGCGCGCGCATGGGCCTTTTGTTCTCTCATGCGTCTTCAGGTGAGCGCGGCCGCGGGATTTTCAAAAGAGTCTTTTCTTTGAGTTGAAGTTGCTTGCTGCGTTTGCTTCGCTGAGTCCGAATACGAAAGAATGCTCCCTAAAAGGGAGCCATGGGTCTTCTGAAGAAGAGGGTTCGTAAAAGCAGGAGAGAGAGAGAGAGAGAGGATTTTCTGAGTCGGTCTTTTATGGACAATATGGGTTGACGCCTCTGTTCGCGCGAACAACCAATGAACGTCCAAAGGTCTGAAGCGGGAAAAATGTCTTTGTCTCTGGGGCCACGCCCACTCGGATGAGTCATGAGGAGATGAGCTTTGAGCTGTTCGGCTCCCGAAATATGAAAAAGTGTAAAATAATGCATATTACTTCATTCTGCTATCGAAATTCGACTCTGTTAGATTGAGAGAATTTCAACGATATCACACACGTCATATGAAGATTAAGAAAATCAAGTTACATAAGATATGCATATTTACAAGCATTTTAAAGTTCGTTACATGTCTAGAAATAAGATTTACCCAAAATGTGTTGTACCCTATAGGGTACAAATGGATATGAACAGTGTTGGGCAAGTTACTTAAAAAAAGTAATTAGTTATAGTTACTAGTTACTTCTCACAAAAAGTAACTGCGTTAGTAACTGAATTACATCATTACAAAAGTAACTAATTACCAGGGAAAGTAACTATTGCGTTACTTAAAAAAAAAAAAAAAGTTTAAATATAAGACATTTCTTGGATACCCCCAATATGAAATGTTAAATGAATGAAATTGACACTAAATAGAACATCTTATTATTATAAAACATTGTACACTAATCTACACTATTTTAATGTTGCTGTGGGACAATGTGAGAGACACCTATTAACTTAAATATTAAAATATTATCATTACTATAGTGCAACAATAAAACAATAGATGGTTTAGAACTTTTAATATTTATTGCACAGACCACAACTGGCCAACAAATAAGTCTAAAAATAAATGATGCTTCTTAAGAAATGTACCAAAAATAAATAAACAGTAGCCTAATAAAAATATACATACACATACACTAGTGCATATAATTAAAATGATAAAACTCACACACCTTTACAACTGGTAGACATTCTGTATAGCCTACTTGAAGTATTTTCTTCCTCACAATAGTAAGTTTAACAAAAAGTGCTTTCAATATAATACTGAACAATGTATCAACATAAATAATAATAATACAATATAATCTTTTGGGGGTTTATTTTTATAACCTACAGAGAACGTCATCATCAGAGGTTATTTTAGCCAAATTCTAGTCGTGTTTGCCGCACGTGCTCACAACCTTCAAACAAATATGTTTGAACGTTCCCTGCAGGTTATTTTGGAGTTTATGTTATATAAACGTATTAAAACATTGCATATGATACCAATATGCTACAGAGATTATTCAAATGCCGATATGTGTAATTTATTTATAAATAAAGTATTTATGCTCGGACACATTCGGTCTCTGTCGCGCACTGTCGAGCGCGTTCTCGGACACACTCGTTCTCTCTCCCGCACTGTCGAGCGCGTTCTCGGACACACTCGGTCTCTCTCGCGCACTGTCGAGCGCGTTCTCGGACACACTCGGTCTCTCTCGTGCACTGTCGAGCACACTCGCGGCATTCGCCTCGCTTTTGTCGAGTCCCGCGCCTCATAAACACTCACACACCAGAGAAAAAACTTTGCAGCTCCTATGGCTGAGAGAGAGCCTACTCGGATGAAAACCGCTTCAGTGAGCTCAATTAAAGTAACGCCGCATTTTTATTGACAGTAACGGTAACGGCGTTGTAATGGAGGAAGCAGTAATTAGTTAGATTACTCGTTACTGAAAAAAATAACGCCGTTAGTAACGCCGTTTATTTATAACGCCGTTATTCCCATCACTGGATATGAAGCTTGAGGAACTAAACACGGTACACACCTGATTTGTCTAACCTTATTACCAAAGTTTACCAGAATACACAAACTACACCACGTAAAAGAAAAATTATGAGATGGGAAATTACATCCATGTTTACATTTCTTAGTGGTTATGCATATAGAAAATTTAGGATTTAAGTAGAAAATGTAGGATTTAAGTAGGAGTAAAGATTACCACTTTAATTCTGCTCCACTCCTAAAAACCCAGTTGACATTCCATTTGGCAATAAAACAGCAAAGTGGGGGGAAGGCAATTGCCAGAGAATATTGTTGAACATTCTCTAACTAAAACACTATTGATTAAAGAATACATTTCAAAACCACACCTCTATTATAAAGCCAAACTAAATCACACATGCCTAATGTAATTGTACATAAATTAAAGTATATTCTATCCTAATTTAAACACAAAGGGATGTTTGTGTGCGTGTGTGTGTGTGTGTGTGTGTGTGTGTGTGTGTGTGTGTGTGTGTGTGTGTGTGTGTGTGTGTGTGTGTGAGGAATGTCACGAGGCTGTAAAGTCGGGGGGATATCAAACACATGGGCGTTGGTAAATGGCCCCGTGGGGAAAATTATTAACCAGCGCTGTCTTCTTAAGGACAAAGACGATGTGTTCGCCATCACATGATTCACTTAATGTGAAAAGCAGATGCCATTGTTGCTACATAGCCCTCCTTCGCTCTGAGCTTGAGATAACGGCTCTATGGCCCCTTTGCTCAATAGTTTCAAAATTTCGGCTCGAAGTAGGTGTGCTACTTCTGTTTTTACCGTGGTCCAGACGCGCGTTGGCGAAACTGTAGCGAATAGCCTCTTTTTATAATGTCTAGCACCCACTTCGAAACCCCGGGTAGCCTCGCCCATGCATCTGCATGAATGGCTAGGGGTTGAATGCGAAGCGCGCTCTGGTCGCTCTGGACAGAGGGGCTTCGGTGTGCTGTAACACAAGGAACCAGGTAAGTACTCGCGGGCGGGGATGGAGCAAGTCTCGGATGCTGTCCACAGGTAAGTATCCAGGGAGCGGTGGCCTCAGACTCGGACGGAGCACAGGGACGCAGGTGGCGAGCGGGCCGGGCCAGGAGGGGAAACAGGTGAGTATCCCAGTAAGTGTCCTTGGTGCCAAACCAGTTAGAACGGGGCCTCCAGCCAAGACGTAGGGGATCCTTAGACCACAGGAAGACACTTCAATCAGAGCACGCGCCGCGGCTGATCCTCTTCCTTCTCAACAGGGACAGCGGCTTACAACATAGGCATGGAGGGCCACCAGGCCGAAGAACACTTTGAGCGAGACGCTCCCTTTCGGCTGTGTACTGCAACAACACAACAGAGTTCAATGGTTTCAGCGGTATACAAGCGCTCAACAGTAACACCTTCTCTCTTCTGAACAGGGCGGAGGCCTTCAATGGGACGTGTGGAGACCACCAGGCGGAGAGGACACTTGAACGAGACACCCCACTTCGGCTGTGCACTGTAACCAGGTAGCAGGGTTTAACTATTCAACAGCGCAATAAACATTCAGTTAAAAATACCTTCTCTCTTTCTGAACAGGACAGCAGCTTTCAATAGGAGCGTGTGGAGACCACCAAACGAAGAGGATGCTTTAAGCGAGACACTCCACTTCAGCTGTCCACTGTAACAATGCAACAGGGTTTAACCATTCAACAGTAGATGAACATTTAGCTGCAATACCTTCTCTCGTTCTGAGCAGGACAGCGGCTCTCGTTAGGAGCGTGTGGAGACCACCAGGCGGGGAGGATGCTTTAAGCGAGACACTCCACTTCAGTTGTACACTATAACAATGTAGCAGGATTTAACCATTCGACAGTAGATGAAACATTCAGCTGCAATACCTTCTCTCGTTCTGAACAGGGCAGCGGCTTTCGTGAGGGGCGTGTGGAGACCACCAGGCGGGGAGGATGCTTTAAGCGAGACACTCCACTTCAGTTGCACACTGTAACAATGTAGCAGGATCTAGCAGTTCAACAGCATATAAAACATTCAGCATTAATAGAGCCAGGCTGTCTCAAAGTGGTAAGTTGGGCGTTCGATATATCAAAACCTTCCTTGGAGACAGCGGGTGAAAGACTGTAAGGAGAGAGTGCACAGCAGACTACTATTACCTCTCCACCCGATGAACTTCACTCCATAACACAAACCGTGTGAATCGTCACTTCAGGCACTGCATTCCACTCGCACACCGTGCATTCGGGCCAGCACTCACCCACCGGTCTTCCTCCCACCAGATCAACTCTCGTCTCTCACAAGGGCTCAACTTCTCTCCAGAGACAGCAGAAGACAGTTGCAGCGATCGTCACATTCAGCGAAGGAAGGACAAAAGTTGGAGACAGATCAATAATTCACTCGGTGTACTAGTTCACTCGTGCCACACGCTTTCCAAACTCTCTCCACACCACTTCAGTGTTAGTGCAATAACAACGAATCCAATACTCATCACTTTGCGTCTTTCCCACTGCTGACGATAATCCCTTGGGTTTCCGTTGACAAATACTTCACTTTCTTCTTTCCACTTCTCAACTTCAATCTTCGCCCGCTTCACAGCCCAGCCTCAAATACAAGCAACCCGCCGACAAACACAGTATCTCACGGGAGGAGAACCACACGACAGTCTGTTTCCTCTCTCTTTTTAAAGCCCCATCTGAATCTGTGTTCCTCTCCCAATGCTCTCTGTTAATTTCTCCACACCTGCTGTCAATCGGGCAATTGGCCTCGCTGCCATAGCAACAGATTTGCGGTGTGATGAGACGGGTATCCACAGGAGGTCTCCAAATAACACTATTCACGAGGGTTTTTAATCTCTTTTCTAATTGTTTTTGTCACACCGTGACATACCCCCCTGCCAAACCGTTCTAGTCCCTAGAACGGGATCCGGACACCCAATCTCCATACCTGGATGGGGGTTGTCCCCGGTTCTCCCGTTGGGACCGTCTCGGCGGGGAATTAGGTTGCTCGGGCCTTGGCCCTATCCCCAGTCTCCGAGGGACCACAGCCCATCCCACCATGGGAGGCGTCCACACTGATCTAGTCGGAGGTTTCTCCACAGCAGGTTTGGGATAATTTGGACAAGGGCGCATCAGGTTTCGGTGGAGCACCCGCTCTGGACCTGCTCTCCCTTCGGGACGGATGGCATACACAGGCTGATCGAGATGCGGCTGTCGTTGGACCACGTACGGCTGGGGCTCCCACCGATCACTGAGCTTATCCTTTCCTTGTCGTCGGTTATCTCGCACTAGAACTCTCTCGCCAGGCAGTAGCGGTGCACTTCGAGCTGTCCGGTCATACAACCTTTTGTTCTTGGCTGCGGCTTGATTAATTCGGTCCGAGACCCGTTCATAAGCCAGTTGAAGGCGTTGATGGTGTCTGGTCACCCACCCCGTTACGCTGCCTCCCTCTTCAGCGGCCGTAGTCCCCAGCAATAGATCCACTGGTAGCCTCACATGCCTTCCGAACATCAGGTAAGTCGGTGCATAACCCGTCGTGCTGTGAATGCTGTTGTTGTATGCCTGTACCATCGCCGGGAGGTTGTCAACCCAATGTCCCTGTTGGTCGCCTTCCAGGGTCCCCAAGAGACCGATCAGCGTCTGGTTAAACCTCTCACACCCTCCGTTCCCTTGAGGATGATAGGGCGTCGTATGGGTCTTCCTACATCCATACAGTTGGCACAACTCATGCACTACCCTGGATTCAAAATTTGGCCCTTGATCCGAATGGAACACTTCAGGACACCCGAAGGGCTGGATGACGTACCTCCACAAAGCATTAGCGGTAGTGATGGCGGTTTGGTCCAGAGTTGGGATGGCCCAGGCATATTTAGTGAACAGGTCCGTGATTACTAAGATGTTTTGAATCTGGTCGACCGGCCTACCCAACGTCAGATAATCCATAGCGATGATATGCATCGGTGCTTTGGCTCGAATGGGGACCATTGGAGCTCGAGGCTCTTTCCTGGCTTTAAACAAGGTACAGCGCGGGCAGCTCTGCAGGTAAGCCCTCGTAGTCCCCTCCATCCCAGGCCAGTAGAAGTGGCGTCGCAAGAGTGCCGTCGTCCTCTCCTGCCCTTGATGACCAAGCCTGGTGTGATAAGCCTCCAGCAGAGCATGACACCTCCCCTCGGGAACCACTACCTGGCAGACCGGGTCACCTGAGTGCGAGTCCTGGAGGGACCGACAAATCACCCCCTCCTTCAGATGGAGCCTCTCCTTCTGGCCCAGCAGGCCTCTCACAATTCGGGTTTGGGCCCGACGTTCCGTGCCCTCCGGCCAATTGCCCTGTCCCAACCAGGCCCGGACCAGTAACAGGTCCTCATCCTCACCCTGCAACATCCTCCAGCGCTGTGGGTCCCATCCCCAACTTGCAGGCGGCTCCTCCGGTGGTTGTCCCGGTGCCTCCACAATGCCCACCATCATTCCCTCGTCGCGGTCTACCTCAAGCATAGATCTCGGATCTTCCGACCCTCCTTCAGGCCACCTAGACAGCACGTCAGCGTTGGTATGTTCCCTTCCTGGCCGGTACTGAAGCTGATAATCGAAGTTGGCCAATTGCGCCACCCACCTCTGTTCTACCGCGCCCAGCTTGGCGGTTTGCAGGTGTACCAGCGGATTGTTATCGGTCACCACGGTTACCTTTGCTCCCCATAGGTAGTCCTTGAACTTCTCACTGAGCGCCCACTTCATGGCCAGTAACTCGAGCTTAAAGGAACTATAGTTGGCATCGTTTCTCTCCGCAGGGTGTAGACTCCGACTAGCATAAGCGATGACTCTCTCTTCCTCCTGTTGTTTCTGGGCCAAGACAGCCCCCAAGCCCAGATGGCTAGCGTCCGTGTAAAGAATGAAGGGCTGTGTGAAATCGGCATATGCCAGAATGGGTGCTTGTAACAACTCTTGCTTGAGCTTCTGAAAAGCAATCTCGCATGCCTGGTCCCACTCCACCACTGGGGACCCTCGGCCCCGGACATGTCCCGTTCCACCCAGCAACTGGTTCATGGGTTTGGCGATCTTGGAGAAATCCTTGATGAATCTCCTATAGTACCCCACGAAACCGAGGAAGGATCGAACCTGGCGCACAGTCTTTGGGGCCGCCCACCCCTGTACGGCCGACACTTTCTCTGGGTCCACAGCGATCCCTGCCGCACTCACAATATGGCCCAGGAACTTTACCTCTTTCCGGAAAAGCTGGCATTTATCCGGTTGGAGCTTCAGCCCGTACCTCTCCAGAGAGCGGAACACCTGCTCCAGGTGCTGAAGGTGAGACTCAAAATCGGGGGAATAGATAATCACGTCATCCAGGTACACCAGGGTGGTATCCATCAGCTGGCTCCCTAAACAGCGCTGCATTAGTCGCTGGAACGTGGCAGGGGCGTTGCAGAGGCCGAAGGGCATCCGGTCCCACTCGTATAACCCAAAGGGGGTCGTGAAGGCCGTCTTCTCCCGGTCCCGCTCGTCCACCTGCACCTGCCAGTAGCCGCTCGCCAAGTCTAGTGTGGAATACCAGGCCGCCCGTGTGAGGCTAGTAAGGGAATCCTCGACTCGAGGCAATGGGAAAGCATCCCGCTTTGTCACTAGGTTCAACTTCCGATAATCCACACAGAATCTCCATGCGCCTGTCTTCTTCCTCACCAGTACGATCGGGGCCGCCCAAGGGCTGCTGCTCTCGCGGATGATCCCTCTATCCAGCATCCCTCGCAACAGAGCACGAACCTCAGAGTATAATGTCGGGGGCACCGGTCGGTAGCGCTCTCTACTGGGTGTGGCCCCTCCAGTGGGAATTTGATGCTTAACGATGTTAGTACACCCATAATCCTCATCGTGAGTGGAGAACAACTGTGGCCATTTTGATAGGAAAGCCTTAAGCCGCCTTGTCTGATCCTCCTCCAGCCCTTCTCCCCGTAGGGACTCACCTCCAAGGTGGGCCGGCAGTCCTTCTCCAGCCTCTCTGCTGTGCATCCCCGTCTGCGCCAAAGCAACCTCTACTACGGATGGGCCTACTTGGCTGAACTTGACTTCTCCTGGCTCTTGCACTTGCTGCGGTTTCACCGAGATGACTCGGGCTAGACACTGATGACGATACAGTTGGATTGGAAAAGGATTTGTGTTCCGAACTCTCACCCGAATTCGGCCTCTTTGGGCGGATGCCAGTCCTCTGGCCACCTCCACCTTAGGACCTTCGTTGTGTGGTTCCACCAGCACCCACTCCTCCGGGTGGTAAAGTCTAGGGGGCACCCTGACCCAGACCATCGCCTCGCTTCGAGCCGGGACGGACAAAGCGTAACGGCAAGCCACTCTCCCAGTGCTCTCCCGGTCCTCCTGCTGCTCGGCCAGGCAACCTCGGCGACAGTCTGCCCGAATACGCTCCCATTCCCTGCCCTCAGGTGTCACAGTCGCTCGGGCCGGCCCACGCTGGAACAGCTCTTCCCAGCAGTCGGAGATGACATTCATGCCCAGGGGGGCGCGATGAGACCCCAACCACACGTCACGAACCACCACCACTCCTTTCTGGGGTACAACCATACCGTGGATCTCCAGGTCTGTCACTACATAACCCACATACGGGATATCGAGCCCATTGGCCCCTCGCAGAGTTAACCAGGGGGCCTCAGTCGTCGGCCGGCCCTGGGTGCCAAATAGTTCCTGAACGAGGCTCTCCGCAAACAGAGTGACTTGCGACCCCGTGTCCAACAAACACTGCACCTTCTTGCTGTTGACTCGGATCGTAATAACCGGACAGCGGCCCACCAGGCGTTCTTTAGACAGTCCAGGAGAAGAAGGGTCTGAAAAGGGGGTCCCGACCACTTGACCCACAGTGGCCGGAGACTCTAAAAAACCCCCTTGTGAAGCGCGTCTGGAAGGGCACTGACGGATGTAATGTCCAGCTTCTCCACAACCGTTACAGATAGGACGCCCCTGTTCATCCCACTGGAATCGGGGACCCATGGATCGGGCGAAACAACGCTCTGGAGGGCGACTCCCGTCAGAGTAGGCCCGCTCTCGCGGCGAAGGAAGTGAATGGAGGCGTTCTCGGCGGAGTTCTTCGACAACAGATTTGGACAGATCAGACATTTGTTCACGGATATCCCTTTTCAATTCTTCCCGGAGGGCATGCTTCCAATCGGAGGTGGCAGGGGCCGAAGGCCCACTAACAGCATTCGCCACCAGACAGCTGGGAGGATCCACACCTTCGGTGTGATCACGCTCAAGG
The DNA here is from genome assembly GCA_021554675.1 of Leuciscus idus. NCBI lineage: Eukaryota > Metazoa > Chordata > Actinopteri > Cypriniformes > Leuciscidae > Leuciscus > Leuciscus idus. Next base: position 42,214,908 of record CM038630.1, on the reverse strand, counting down.
GCTAGAGCTTCTCGCCGCAGTTCTTCAAACGTGAGGTCAGGATTTCGTCTCAACTGCACCCGCAGACTCTGACGTACTGGGCCCTCCCGTAATCCTAGCAGAAACTGATCTCGCAGTAGGGTCTCCTCGTCGCCCAGGCCGTGGTCCTGTCTTCCCCTTAGCCTGGTAAACTGTTCCCTCAGTTGCAACGCGAATGGCCGAACAGTTTGTCGTGGCCCTTGCCTACAATTAAAGAATTGGGTTCTCAGGACAGCTACCGGGGTGGTATCTCCGTATTGTACCGTGAGGAAATCAAAGATGGCTCGGACTGTGGTGCGGGTTGCTTCCGGTGCTGCCTGTACTTCTCTTCTTGCTTCTCCCTCTAGTGAATTTAATACAAACTGTACCTTCTGCAGGGCGTTCAGCCCTTGGAGCCCTGCCAGGTATTCCACCTGGGCCTTCCATGCTGACAGGCTTAACCCTCTGAGGTCTGAGGGGTTTTTGGGGTCCTTGAGATGTTCTGACATGCCCTGACATTTGTGCTTTTTTCAGTTGCTTATAAACATATTAATGGCAAAAAAAAATTACACACTATTTAGCACAAACAGGGCTACCATAATATGTGAGCAACAAGAATGTACATGTCTGCATTTTTGAGAGAATAATGTTTATGCGTGGTTATTGAAAAAACTAAAAACTAAAGTTTCTGAAATAAGGCCATAAAACACATACTAAATATGTGCCAATAAGACTTTTGTCTAATAGATGTCATTGCCTAGTGTTTTTTCTTCAAAATGATGTGAAAATCATCCTGCCCTTATCATTCACATAACACAATACATTGATTTGAATTTTGCAAAGCACTTTCTGTTTGGAAAGGCAATATGCGGAGTGGGCGTCAACGATCATGCATATTTAGTGGTTCACACCTTAGGAGACAATGGGGCCTGCATACTTAATGACCCTTTCATTCAGGTGAGTCACTGAGCCACAAGAATGCAAGAGCAACAGTTGGAAGCATCTCAATTATTTTTTATTTTTCCACATAGTGTGCTTGCAATTTGGCCTATAATATCCAAGGAAAACATGTCTAGTAATTGTGCAGTTAATTCTCATACTGTATTTTCAGTTTTGGAATATTTATCCTCTCCCCAAATTTGTCACTAATAAAACACAATAAAAATTATTTAAAGAAAAGGCTTATTACCTTATTACCTTTTAATAGTTTGTTTACATCTACCTTGTAAATATATTTTTTTATTAAAAAGGTTACAATTACAACAACAATTCAAGTGTAATCTTTCTTTGTAAAAACTAAAGTATACATTTTATCATACATATTTCAAAGTTAAGGATTTGATTGATTATTTGATTACTTTATTTTTGACAAAACATACTATATTTAACATGAGCAAATATTGGCAAACAAATATTGGCTTATTTGAGTTGGCAGATATTTTACAGTAAAAATGTATAATCTATCCAAAACTAATCAACGAAATGTTGTCTTTCATATGTCTGTAACATAGGTCTTTCGTTTTTATTATAAGAAATATAAATGTTAATTTGCAGTTTAATACGTTGCTTATACAAATACATTTTATTTCAACATTTCAGTCGATTTTTACTCAGTATAGCAATACAGTTTGCTAAAACCGAAACATTCATTCACAAACAGAAACGCCTGACTGTAACGTTGTTTTTATGAAATATTAGGACATATAAATGTTAATTTTCAGTTTACTCATCTCAGTATAGCAATACAGTTTGCTAAAACATCATCATTCATTCACACAGAGACGCAATTTAAATTTAAACTGTCTTTTTGCGAGCTGTGATAAACAGCGCGCATCTCTGCGGCTGCCGTTCATTCATTCACAGAAACGCGATTAACTTGAGAAGGAAAAAAAACTTACTACATATTCGGATCCTCTCTCCTGCAATACCCGCACTCTGAGGTAGATTTTCCGTTATTATTATTCCTCACAGCGCTGCCAGATGGTGTAAACACGTAGGCTACAATGATATGATTAAACTTGTGTTTTCTCGAGCTGATATGGGGGCGTTCACAGGTTTGCCTCAGTAATTTGCGTTTGAATAGCACGCGCTCTCCGTGGGCGGAGTCACATTACCTTTGAATGAGCTCTAATGAGCTCGACTGGAATCGCTCTCTTTTAACACAGATTTCACAAGATGAGAATATTTTTTTTTTATATAAATTACCTCATTTTAAAGAAGAGAATTCAAGCTTCATGCCTGTGTGTCTGTATGCCTGTTTGACTCAGGATTCGTTGAGTTATTGTTCATTTTCGGACGCGTTTCAGAATGGTCTTCACTGACAGAGAGAAGGCAGAACTCGCATCACGTTTATTTTTCTTTATTTGGCAAAAAGCACAACACTTTGTTTTTATTGTGAGTATACACAAAAATAATACACATTTAACAGAATCGATTGATGTATGAAACTTGCTTGTAATATCAAAGTCAACAGAGCAAAATTAATTTCTTTTGAACTGAACTGAAAAAAATCCAGCAAAACGCGCGGGCGCGTTTGTCGACCTCAGAGGGTTAATTCTGACCCCGGACCTCCGTACTTCTGGGCCCACGGGGCCCCCATAAAGAAGGGCATAACCGGCTGTCTGGCCACTGGCTCTTCTTCCTCGGCCATTTAGGACCTTGATCGCTCCACTCGAGACGGTAATCCTGCCGACTACGCCAAGTTCTGTCACAGGTCGGGGTGGGCCAAGCCAGACTGCACCCACCCCTGGAGACCGGGTACCACCTCGAGGAGCGTGTCAAGGAACCAAACAGCAGACAGAGAATAAGGGAATAACAATTTCTTTATTGAGTTAAAAGCGGATAATTTAAAAGTCCTAATTAAAATCTTCCTTCTTGTCGCCAGAAGCCATTCGATGGACCCCCTGGACCGGAGCGAGATGGACGTTCGTGAACACCCTGCGGCTCGTCGGAGAGAAATCAAAGGAGGACACACACCATCCAGGTAGGTCACTGGGTAAGTACTCTTTACAGGGCTCACAAGGAAATCTTGGCTACCCGGACCCCATTCAAACTGGAACCAGGTAAGTACTCGCGGGCGGGGATGGAGCAAGTCTCGGATGCTGTCCACAGGTAAGTATCCAGGGAGCGGTGGCCTCAGACTCGGACGGAGCACAGGGACGCAGGTGGCGAGCGGGCCGGGCCAGGAGGGGAAACAGGTGAGTATCCCAGTAAGTGTCCTTGGTGCCAAACCAGTTAGAACGGGGCCTCCAGCCAAGACGTAGGGGATCCTTAGACCACAGGAAGACACTTCAATCAGAGCACGCGCCGCGGCTGATCCTCTTCCTTCTCAACAGGGACAGCGGCTTACAACATAGGCATGGAGGGCCACCAGGCCGAAGAACACTTTGAGCGAGACGCTCCCTTTCGGCTGTGTACTGCAACAACACAACAGAGTTCAATGGTTTCAGCGGTATACAAGCGCTCAACAGTAATACCTTCTCTCTTCTGAACAGGGCGGAGGCCTTCAATGGGACGTGTGGAGACCACCAGGCGGAGAGGACACTTGAACGAGACACCCCACTTCGGCTGTGCACTGTAACCAGGTAGCAGGGTTTAACTATTCAACAGCGCAATAAACATTCAGTTAAAAATACCTTCTCTCTTTCTGAACAGGACAGCAGCTTTCAATAGGAGCGTGTGGAGACCACCAAACGAAGAGGATGCTTTAAGCGAGACACTCCACTTCAGCTGTCCACTGTAACAATGCAACAGGGTTTAACCATTCAACAGTAGATGAACATTCAGCTGCAATACCTTCTCTCGTTCTGAGCAGGACAGCGGCTCTCGTTAGGAGCGTGTGGAGACCACCAGGCGGGGAGGATGCTTTAAGCGAGACACTCCACTTCAGTTGCACACTGTAACAATGTAGCAGGATCTAGCAGTTCAACAGCATATAAAACATTCAGCATTAATAGAGCCAGGCTGTCTCAAAGTGGTAAGTTGGGCGTTCGATATATCAAAACCTTCCTTGGAGACAGCGGGTGAAAGACTGTAAGGAGAGAGTGCACAGCAGGCTACTATTACCTCTCCACCCGATGAACTTCACTCCATAACACAAACCGTGTGAATCGTCACTTCAGGCACTGCATTCCACTCGCACACCGTGCATTCGGGCCAGCACTCACCCACCGGTCTTCCTCCCACCAGATCAACTCTCGTCTCTCACAAGGGCTCAACTTCTCTCCAGAGACAGCAGAAGACAGTTGCAGCGATCGTCACATTCAGCGAAGGAAGGACAAAAGTTGGAGACAGATCAATAATTCACTCGGTGTACTAGTTCACTCGTGCCACACGCTTTCCAAACTCTCTCCACACCACTTCAGTGTTAGTGCAATAACAACGAATCCAATACTCATCACTTTGCGTCTTTCCCACTGCTGACGATAATCCCTTGGGTTTCCGTTGACAAATACTTCACTTTCTTCTTTCCACTTCTCAACTTCAATCTTCGCCCGCTTCACAGCCCAGCCTCAAATACAAGCAACCCGCCGACAAACACAGTATCTCACGGGAGGAGAACCACACGACAGTCTGTTTCCTCTCTCTTTTTAAAGCCCCATCTGAATCTGTGTTCCTCTCCCAATGCTCTCTGTTAATTTCTCCACACCTGCTGTCAATCGGGCAATTGGCCTCGCTGCCATAGCAACAGATTTGCGGTGTGATGAGACGGGTATCCACAGGAGGTCTCCAAATAACACTATTCACGAGGGTTTTTAATCTCTTTTCTCATTGTTTTTGTCACACCGTGACATTTTTCATCCGCGTGAAGAGGTCAGTAACACAGCTGGAGAACAATTATGTCACATTTACCTCAGGAAAGCCATTTAATGAACGTAATATAGGCTATAGCACGTTAGTTGGCTAGAAAAAAGAGCTATAGAGAGTATTTTGCTCAATATGTGTACTATATTACATATTTATTATATTTTTACTTATATCATTAAATAAAGTTGTTATTATAATTAAAAAAAACGCATTATATTTAATTTGAGTTATTTTTAACCTTAAATAATACCACCAGCTGACAGGGCTCTCTGTGTGTTCACAGCATTAGCCGAGGTTTGTTTTTTCTTGAGAAAAATTAACAGTTACAGTATCTTAAATGCTTTTTATTGTTAGTTCATGTTAGCTCAGGTCTATTAAATATTAACAGACTGACAACTGTTGATTTAAAAAATGTATTAATAAAATTAACATTAACTAAGATCAATAAATGTTTTAGAATTATTTTTCATTGTTAGTTCCTGTTAGCCGTCGTACTTAACTAATGGTGAACTTACTATACGACTGTCACATGTAGTTCCACACGCTCGAGTCAGAGATAAACTAAGAGTGCTTTAATCACCAATGGGAACATGCAGGAGACACAGGATCATTACACTCAGACTATACTGGACAGGGAACGACCTCAGACTGGCACACGGGAGAACGGGAACAGAACTAAAACACAAACTACACCTAAAAAGAACATACACAATACAAACAAATGTTACCATTATTTATTCTTTTGAGCATGTGCAGATACTTTTATTTATTTATATAGCCTTGTTTATACTTCTCGCTGTCTAATTTTCTTTTTGTGTCTGTACCCCTATTATAATATTAAGTTACGATTTGGTATAATGTTAAATTATAATTTGAATGTCATCTTGATGTGATATTTTAGTTTTTCTTCATTTAAAAAAAACGAAACAAAAAAAAACAATACCTGGGTCTCTGAGGGTTAATATGAGACTTGATGTGTACAGTAACAAAGTACAACAAACAAATCTGATTTCATCCTTACAGGGACAACGGCGTAAAAAGCTAGAGGCGAAAACCGTTCGAGAGGCGATGGCCGAGGAGAAGAGGAAACAGCTGGACCTGGAAGAAGCGGAATACCGGGCCCAGACACGAGAGGAGGCCATCGAGAGAGCACGAACCCAGCAGTTCTTCCAGACCGACAGAGTGAAAGGCTCCCATGTGTGTGTCTTACGGTACTAGATCACAAATCTTCTTCTGTGGTGAAGTGTTGTAGAAACGATCCTCTTGTTTTATAGAGCGCTCTGATGCTGACGGAGGTCCAGAAGGAGAGGGAGGCTCAGATCGAGCTGAAACGCATGAAGCTGAACGCCAGCAGAGACACAGACAGAGAGTTCTTGGCTGAAAGGTCTCGCAGAGAAGAGCAGGCGGTCCAGCGGGATCAGCAGAACGCCCTGCGGAGGAGACGAGAATACCTGGCCGTCTCCGAGAGCTGGAACCTACAGTAAGGCTCAATCCCAATAAAAAGCAAAAGTTTGAAGCGAAGTGGACGTGCGAATGAGGGGAATTCAATCTCCAGACTCGCGTAAACGCGTCTTAATATTGAAATCACTCGCGCCAGACGCTCTATTCGCGTTTGGTGTGAACGTAGCAGGCGTCGAAGATATCGTCATCTCTGTTGTTTTCTGCGAACTTCAGAAGAAAAATGCAAAAAAAATAGCTGTAACTCACGCAAGACTACAGCTGACGACGGCATCTTGGAAGTTTGTGATAAACATTGGCGCATCTCCTGTGAGGTAGGCGCTAGCAACGACGTATAATGACGTGTAACGGTGTAGTAGTGGTCTCCCATTTCTTAGGGGAATATTTTCACCCCTACGCCTTGCCACTCTGTTTCAAGGGGCAAGGGTAAGGGGTAGGCGAAAGGTTAGGGGTAGGCGAAGGGGTATACAATAGAATTGGGATTGGGCCTAAGGGGAAATGCTTCAGTGCACACACAGCTAACAACAATACGCTCGAACAACCTTTTGCTAGCGTTCCAATTAAGATATTAATGTTATTTCTGAATGTTCTCTAAACGTTCAAAGTGTCAACAACATTTAAAATTCTTTTCTTTCATTCTATTTTAGAATTCTCCAAACATTATGGGAAAGTTGCTTTTAAAAGTAATACATTACAATATTGTGTTACCTGAAAAGTAACTAATTGTATTAGTTAGTTTTAATGGAAAGTAGTGTTACGTTACTTTTGTGTCACTTTTTCTCGCTTGGGCTGGGCTTGCTTGCTGCTTGGTTTTTAATAACAAAAGAAAAAGTTTTGGCAAATGTACCAAAAGGAATTCCTGCCTGTAAAGTAAAGGGTGCAGCTCAAACACACACTTCAGCTGTGCTGCCATAAACACGAGAAGCTCAACTCTCAGTTCAGCAACACAAGAATGAAACACGAATGTGTTGTTTATCTAAAGTCATTTTTGCTTATTAGTAATTGGAACATCAAAGGTCAACAGCGAAGCCATTGCTTAATGCATAAAAACTCACAATAGCTAAGCATAGCACAATAACAAACCAGATCGGGGCATCAAACTAGAACAACCTCGATCACCAGGAAGAAAAGAAAAAGAAAAAGAAGAAAAAAAAGCAATACCAAACAGAAAAGTCAGACTAGAATACTCCAATCCAAATTGTATCAATAACCAGGCAAGCCTTCACAAAAAAATAAATAAATAAATAAATAGCGTGTTTATGCCGTTAAAATAGCCAAATTAAATCAAATCAGCAAAGCACGGAGCTGCAAAGCACAATAACGAAAACACCAAAGAACTGTACTAGCTGCATAGTCTCTGGCTTCATCAGCTGAGGAGAACATTTTCCTACCTCCCTCCTTCGCATTGATGGAAAGTCTTGCAGGAAACAGTAGCGCGGGCTTAAGTCCAAGTTTATAGAAGTCCGACATAACTTCGCGATACTTTGATCGCAGTTCCATTACTTCAGGAGTGAAGTCCTCATAGATCGCGATAGGTGACCCACGGTACTAAAGCTTTCCTCTTCTAGCTCTGGCTTCGCGTATGATAGTCACTTTCTGCTGGTGCCTTAAAAGACGTATAATAACTGGCCTAGGTCGTTGACCTGGGCTTGGTTTAGCAGAGAGAGCACGGTGAGCCATGTCACAATCCGGCAGGGAGCCCAGAACACCTTCACCGAATACCTCCAACCGAGTAGCCTAATATTATTGCGCCGGCTACGTGATTCCAGATCAGCCACTTTAGCCAGCAATTTCGCGTTAGTTGCCGACAATGAAGCACTGGACTTTTCCAAAATCGAAATACGCTCGTCTTGAAGATTGGCGTTGGTCTCAAGTGTTGAGATTTTCAAAGCATGATCAGACAAAGTATCTTGCATACAATCAAGCTTCATTTCAAGCGAAGAGAAAGATGTTTTAAAATCCACAGCGATCGATTTCCTGAGGTCATCCAGGAGAGTAGAAAGAGTCACCACATTTAGCTCACTGGTAACTTCTTCAGCAACAGCCAAACCTGCATTTTGATTCTTCAGATTTGGTCTAGTTCCTTTGGCAGCCATAATGAAATCAACCGATCGAATCAAACAACAAAACACATAAAGTCGAGGGAGTGAGATTCAGGGAGCTGCAACTACGCTACCACACCCGCCGCCATGTTTTTTTCGATTACTTGTTTTGCGTATTTCTGGAACTGGTTTTCCTCCTCAACAAAGAGAGCCATGTTCTTCGCCACAAAGTCTTTCTGTTCTTTTCTCGTACGGAGAGCCCTTTCATGTTTTTCAGCCTTTACAAAACCAATGTTGCATTAGAGAGAAATTATGAGTTCAATGCATAAAATAAAACATATTAAAATAATACCCACCATTTGTTGTATGTAGCTGTCTTGGAGTGCTTTTCCTTCTTCTTTAGCTTTTTGAGCTTTAAGTTGTTGCTTTTCCCTGAAGAGTTTCTCTGCTTCCTTCAGTGCATACAGCATCTCCAGAGATTTATGTTTGTCTTCCTCTGCCTTTCGTTGCAGCCCTCGCCTCTGATATAGAGTTGAGAAAAGTGTTTATTTCAATAAATGCATTTCAAATTATATAACAGTGTGATGCTCTAACCTAGCCTCACTGTGGTAAAATGAAGCCATAAGCCCCGCGCAGCCGTGTGTTACAGTGGAGCGGCTGAGGGGCGATGTGAGGCACGACGCGGAGCGCAGATTTAACCCTCTGAGGTCGAGAAACGCGCCGATGCGTTTTGCTGGATTTTTTTCACATAGCAGCAACATAAACTTAAATTACTCCGTCATTTATGGTTATACAGAAAAAATAAATATAAAAAAAGAATCTGTGATATTTCTACTTTTGTATGTGTCCACTTACAATCAAATCAAAACATTGTGCTTTTGTAAAATAAAGAAAATAAACAGGGTGTGCGTTCTGCCTCTCCGTCGCGGTGAACTTTTTTTTCTTGAGCACGTCTATAAACTGAAACAAAACTCAGCGAATACTTCTCACACATTTATGAGCCATATACCTTTATACACATTTAAGTGTGTACTTTTAAATGATCGGATTCAAACTGAAAACAAATATTCTCTGTTTAAGTAATTTGTATAAAACCAACAGGATGTCCAGTATCTCAAACGCTTGCTAATTACTTTTTAATTCGACACGCCCACTCGCGCAAAAGAGATTCACATGCAAATCGTCCACATGGAACGCGAACGCCCTCGTTACCTCAAACACAAAACACCAAAACACTTCACAAGTCTCTGCTTTTCGTCGAGTTTGGAAGACACGTCTGAGCTTACATTGGATTTACCTCAGAAGAAGAAGAACGCGATTTGAAGACAAGAAAGATGTAAGGTAAGAAATTCTTACTTATTAGTTTATGGTATTGTTGCATAAACTTCACATTGCAGTTGAACTGTTGCTAGATATATGGTGAATATTATACTATTTAGACCCGTGTTTACTGTTAAATACTGTTTGTGGATATCTGCTCAAACATAGATATGTATAACCATAATGTTTAATATTTTGGAGCGCGATGGCGTTTGAATGTATCATATTTTGGAGCGCGCTGTGCGTTTGAATGTATCATATTTTGGAGCGCGCTGTGGGTTTGAATGTATCATATTTTGGAGCGCGCTGTGGGTTTGAATGTATCATATTTTGGAGCGCGCTGTGGGTTTGAATGTATCATATTTTGGAGCGCGATTGCGTTTGAAAGGAAAAATGCACCAAACATTAGGCTTTATGTTTTTACTATTATCTCATTTCATATCATCATAACGAATGGAAACATTTGAAGTAACATATGATAATCAATATATTTTTCTCTAGCGTAGTTGTTCTTGAAATCTTTTGGAAGATTTAATTTATTGTTATTATTATTTTATGCAGCACTGCGTAGCCTATGCCTACAAGGCACAACAAACCTGGTGTTCATTTTATATTGTTGGAAACGTGTGTGTACGTGTATTCTGTGAATTTTAAAAAGAAATTTTAACCAGAAAAATCTAAAATCTATTCCCAAAATCGTGCAGCCCTATAGTTTCTCTTGATATCAGTATGTTCACAGTTTTTTCATTTTTTTTTTCTTTCAGGGACCAGATGCAACTGAGTCCTGCTGACTTCAACATTCACATGAGTCTCTGTACATGAACATGGTAAAGTGAAAATCAAACACCTTGGAAATGAAAGGTATGTTTTTAGGAATGGCACAAAGGTCTCTGTCTTTGGATCATTGTTTTCAATGTGCTCTTTTGTCATTTGTATTTTTGGATTGTGTTGTGTTGTAAATAAATCCAAACAATCTAAAAGCCATTCTTTTTTAAATCTCCTCATTCTTTGTGCAAGGTTGCTCTGAATGACAGGGCCTGATCGCTCCTAATAGGGCAGTTAGGGGAGTGTCTTTGTCTTTCTCAGGTGTAAAAAGCTTACATATTCATGAGATGATCACGCCTCTTCGCATATGGCTTTGTCACACAAAACACGTCTTAGAAATTTTAAATCAATATATTGTCTTATCTGAATGAGCAGTCAGGGTGATTTTCACATAGTTTTGGAGCAAATATTCTAGGCTATGTCATACAATTTTCAAAAGTCTTGTGAAGAAATAATCAGTATGGGTTTCATGGCCTTATTTCAGTGAGAATTTTTTTTTGTATTTTCACAAACCACGCATAAATGTCATTATCTCAAAACTACAAACTTTTACATACATGCTGCTGATATATTATTGTAGCAGAGTTTGTGCTGAATACAGTGTAATTAGACTTTAGCCATGAAAATGTCACTAGTAACAGAAAAAAACACAAATGTCAGAGCATGTCAGAACACCTCCAGAGCCCAGAAAACAGCTCAGACCTCAGAGGGTTAAACATGTGTCACCGGTGCAGGCCGGGGCGGACTCGGATGACCAGCCGCCCCTGACTCCAGACACCACCGTGAGGAGCCAACACCACAGGCACGCAACAGATGGACAAAAGAGGAAGCAGGTAATTTGGTTCAAAGGTAACAATCTTTATTGAATAATAATCAACTTGAAGAAAGAATGAGCAACTCCTGTCTTCTCGAGCTATTGGACCGGAGTAGCCGCTGAAACGATTTTCCACTGTCTTCGGGGCACAATGGAACGATAGTGGCTAGGAAGGCTTACTCCACGGCGTTGCTGCACGTCTGCAAGACTCAAACGATAAGTAACAAGTAATGTTTACTTCTTCAACAGCAGATTCTCTTAACAGGACGTGAGAGGGGAATTGTGACTTTAAAACTCACTTCACAGCGTTGCTGCACATCTGCAGGACTCAGGCGGTAGGTAACCGGTAAGGTTTCTTCTCTTAACAGCAGATTCTCTTAACAGGACGTGAGAGGGGAATTGTGACTTTAAAACTCACTTCACAGCGTTGCTGCACATCTGCAGGACTCAGGCGGTAGGTAACCGGTAAGGTTTCTTCTCTTAACAGCAGATTCTCTTAACAGGACGTGAGAGGGGAATTGTGACTTTAAAACTCACTTCACAGCGTTGCTGCACATCTGCAGGACTCAGGCAGTAGGTAACAGGTAAGGTTTCTTCTCTTAACAGCAGATTCTCTTAACAGGACGTGAGAGGGGAATTGTGACTTTAAAAGCTCACTTCACAGCGTTGCTGCACATCTGCAGGACTCAGGCGGTAGGTAACAGGTAAGGTTTCTTCTCTTAACAGCAGATTCTCTTAACAGGACGTGAGAGGGGAATTGTGACTTTAAAACTCACTTCACAGCGTTGCTGCACATCTGCAGGACTCAGGCGGTAGGTAACCGGTAAGGTTTCTTCTCTTAACAGCAGATTCTCTTAACAGGACGTGAGAGGGGAATTGTGACTTTAAAACTCACTTCACAGCGTTGCTGCACATCTGCAGGACTCAGGCGGTAGGTAACAGGTAAGGTTTCTTCTCTTAACAGCAGATTCTCTTAACAGGTCGTGAGAGGGGAATTGTGACTTTAAAACTCACTTCACAGCGTTGCTGCACATCTGCAGGACTCAGGCGGTAGGTAACAGGTAAGGTTTCTTCTCTTATCAGCAGATTCTCTCGTCAGGACATAAAAGGGAAATTGTGACTTTAAAACTCACTTCACAGCGTTGCTGCACATCTGCAGGACTCAGGCGGTAGGTAACAGGTAAGGTTTCTTCTCTTATCAGCAGATTCTCTCGTCAGGACATAAAAGGGAAATCGTGACTTTAAAACTCACTTCACAGCGTTGCTGCACATCTGCAGGACTCAGACGGTAGGTAACAGGTGAGGTTTCTTCTCTCAACAGCAGTTTCTCTCGTCAAGACATAAAAAGGAAATTGCGACTTTATCAGCGATGTTATACATCTTCAGGGCTCCATCACTAAGTATAACGGTTCAGACTTTTCCACAGCCATACGGTTCTTCACGAGACTTGTAATTTCAGAGAGAGAGAGGGTTAACAGGAGCCTTCAATAAGGGATTACTTCACAACAATACTCAGTGGAAGAGAGGATAATACAAAGCATTACTTCACCAGTTCAGTTGCATCGTTCTGAATTTTGGATGAGGACAAGTAGATCATTTCACAAGAATGAAAGCAGGCGTTGGGAGACTCTTCTCAGCTTAGCACACAGCACTCGTGTCCACTACAAATCCACAGCATTAATTCAGCGTGCATCAGGTAAGGCAAACAACTGCAAATCACTCACACACAGTAGGGCTGATCAGAAAACTCGCTTCGTCCATGCATTTCAATGGGAATATTCAACTCTCCATTCTCTCCAGCGCATCTGAAACAGATGTCCTCCTCAATAGTAAGTTTCACATTCACAGTCTTTGCTTCAGGCTTTACATTTAATTCAACGATGTAATTTAATTCACTTATCTTTCTCTTTTCCTCTTCCAGCGCAGATCCAAGCAACAATTCAATCCAGTAATATTCCACAAGCAGCTCCAAACGACAGACTCAAATGGCAGTTCCTCACTTACACGAATTTCCAGGATGACAGCGTCCAATGTAAGCGTCCAAACCGGAGATCTTCTACCCCAAAACACAACGACAGAGACCCAGCCAAACAACTGATCAACGGAACACCGATTGACCTTTACCAGTTCCAACCTTCACCTTACCGGTTCCAACCTTTTTCCCCCTAACTCGACTCTGAATGGCTCTTTTATCCTCCTCTTGTGAAGCGGAAAGCCTGTACAAACACCGCTCCTCTCTCTCCCTCACACCTGTCGTGCATCAGCTGTAATTAGTTTGCGCAATATCTCCGCTACACCCGGAACCGGAGTGAGGTGTTACACCAAAATAACTCCCCTCGGGGACATAGAAAGAGAAAAGGAAGGTTCCGCTTTTCCCAGCATTTTGTCACCCGTGACATCCCCCCTTGCCAATCGGTTCTAGTCCCTGGAACCGGTCTTCTCTAATGCCATTCGCCATATCTCTCAGGCGGCTGTCCTTGGTTGTCCCGCTGGGACCGTCGGGGTGGCGTGGGTGAAGCCGCTCGGGCCTCCGCTTCGGGATTCCCTGGGACTATTGCCCACCCTACCATGGGCACATTGGGAGCAAGCGGCGCACTTTGTATTTCAGCCGCTGGCTGTGGATAGTTCGGACATGGACGGAGCAAATTTCGATGAAGCACTCGTATAGGTCCCGGTTTTCCCTCAGGCCGTACCGAATAGACTGGAGCATCAGGCCCCTGCCGGTGCTCCACCACATATGGTGTCGATTCCCAACGATCATGGAGCTTTCCTTTCCCTGGACGTCGGTTGTCCCTTACCAGCACTCGCTCTCCAGGCAGTAAAGGGGCTTCTCTGGCAGTTCGATCATACAGTCGCTTGTTCTTAGCTGCTGCAGCACTCAAATGGTCTGAAACTCGCTTGTAGGCATTTAGTAGTTGTTGATGGTGTCGATTTACCCAGTCCGTTGTGTTGTACTCTCCTTCGGTGGCCTCGGTGCCCAGAAGCAAGTCTACAGGTAGACGTAGATGACGCCCAAACATGAGGTAAGAAGGGGCATACCCGGTGATGCTGTGCACGCTATTATTATAGGCTTGTAGTAACGTAGGGAGGCTCTCGGCCCACTGACACTGCTGCTCACTCTCCAACGTTCCCAATAGCCCCAGCAGGGTCTGATTGAATCTTTCACATCCCCCGTTGCCTTGGGGGTGATACGAAGTCGTGTGTGTCTTTCGACAACCATAAAGCTGGCTCAGCTCCTGTATGACTCGGGACTCAAAATTTGGACCTTGGTCCGAATGGAGGGTCTCTGGACAGCCGAACGGCTGTATTACCGTTTTCCAAAGGGCATTGGCCGTAGTCACTGCCGTCTGGTCTACCGTAGGGACGGCCCAAGCGTACTTGGTAAACAGATCCGTCATTACCAGGATGTTTTGATATCGATCTGCGGGTCTCCCTAGAGTCAGGAAATCAATCCCTATGATGTGCAGAGGTGCCTTCGGCCGAAAGGGAACCAGTGGGGCTCGAGGTTCCTTCCGGAGTTTGAACAGCGTGCACCGTGGACAACTCTGAACAAACTCTTCAACTTTCTTCTCCATCCTTGACCAGTAGAAATACCTCCTCAACAGTGACAAAGTCTTTTCTTGGCCTTGATGGCCAGCATGGGTGTGATAGGCATTCAACAGCTCTTGGACTTGGTCCTCTGGAACCACCACTTGATACCTGGTTTCCTGAGTTTTTGGATCTCGCAGTGAACGGCAAATTACCCCTCCTCTGATCCGCAGTCTCTTCCACTGTTTCAGGAGCTGTTGTACTCCCACTGTCTGAGCCTGCCTTTCCCCAGCTCGCAGCCTGAATCCTCGCCTGAGATGCGAGGCGACCTGACACAGGTCTTCGTCTCCTTGCTGTAACCTGCTCCACCGTCCGGGGTCCCATCCCCAACTGGACGGAATGTCCCCCTGGGTCCCGGGAGCTTCCACGACCGCCACCAACAATTCATCCTCTTGACCAGAGGCATCGAGGTGCGTTTGACCGTTTCTCTGAATGGCTGGGAGTCTGGACAATGCATCAGCATTCGCGTTTTCTCTGCCGGGTCGATACTTGAGCTGATAGTCATAATTAGCAAGCTGAGCCACCCACCGCTGCTCCACTGCTCCCAACTTGGCAGTCTGTAAATGAACTAGAGGATTGTTGTCCGTGATCACAGTCACCTTAGCTCCCCACAGGTAGTCTTTGAATTTCTCGGCCATGGCCCATTTCATGGCTAGCAACTCTATCTTGAAGGAACTGTAGTTTGCTGCGTTCCGCTCTGCAGGATGTAAACTTCGACTGGCATAAGCGATTACCTTCTCCACTCCTTGTTGCTCTTGGGCTAATACCGCCCCCAATCCTGCATTGCTGGCATCGGTATACAGGAGAAACGGCTGAGTGAAGTCTGCATAGGCCAGGATAGGGGCCCTCAACAGTTCCTGCTTCAGACTTCGAAAGGCTATTTCACATGCTGAGTCCCATTGCACCATCGATGAGCCTTTGCCACGGGAACGTCCAGTACCAGCAAGAAGCTGGTTCAATGGCTTAGCAAGCCCAGAGAATCCTTTAATAAATCGTCGATAATATCCTACGAAACCTAGGAAAGACCGCACTTGTCTCACTGTTCGTGGGGGCTCCCAGCCTTGGACTGCTGCAACTTTCTCTGGATCAGGGGATATACCGGCAGCGCTGACTCGATGTCCCAGGAACTGTACCTCTTTGCGAAACAACTGGCATTTTTCTGGTCTCAATTTTAGCCCATATTTCTCCATGGCCCGGAAGGCATTCTCTAAGTGATGCAGGTGAGTTTGAAAGTCAGGGGAAAAAACGATTATATCGTCCAAATAGACCAGCGTGGATTCAACTAGTTGCCCTCCCAGGCATCGCTGCATAAGTCGCTGGAAGGTCGCGGGGGCGTTGCACAACCCGAACGGCATCCGGTCCCACTCGAATAGCCCGAACGGTGTGGTGAAGGCAGTCTTCTCTCTATCGCGGTCATCCATCTGTACTTGCCAGTATCCGCTGGCCAAATCCAAGGTCGAATACCATGCTGCTTGAGTCAAACTCGTAAGTGAATCTTCGATTCGCGGCAACGGGAATGCATCTTTCTTGGTCACACTATTGAGCTTGCGGTAGTCGACACAAAATCTCCAGGCTCCCGTTTTCTTCTGTACTAGGACAATCGGGGCTGCCCATGGACTACTACTCTCTCGAACGATCCCTCCATCTAGCATCCCTTTTAACAGGGCACGGACTTCGGTGTACAGAGTGGGGGGCACCGGACGGTACCGCTCCCGACTAGGTGTTGCTTCCCCGGTGGGTATTTGATGCTTAATCACTCCTGTACAACCATAGTCTTCCTCATGGGTCGAGAACACATGTTTCCACCTCTTCAGGAGCTCCTGGAGCTGTAACACTTGTCCTTCCTCCAGGTCATCACCCTTCAAAGATTCCCCCATCAAATGGGTCGGCATTCCTCCTCTCACAGGGCCTGTACTGGCCTCCACTGGACGGACGGCAACTTCTACCACCGCAGGGCTCACCTGCCTGAAACAGACATCTTGTTGCTCTTGGACTTGGACAGGACGGACAGATGAAACTCGGACCAGCCGTTGGTGTCGACGAAGGAGTACTGGGTAGGGATGGGCATTTCGCACCTTCACTGAAACTCGCCCTCGTCGTATGACCGCTAGCCCATGGGCTACTTCGATGGGTTGACAATCTTCATGAGGCTCTACCAGGACACAGTTACCGGACTCACGGGGTCCAGCCGGCACTCGGACCCAAAGAACAGCCTCGCTCCGGGCTGGAACAGACAGAGCGTACCGGCAGGTGACTCGACCGATATCTTCCCGCTCTTGCACCTGACTTGCTGCATGAACTCTTCGGCAATCGGCCAGGATCTGGTCCCAGTCCTGCCTCACTGCTAACGGGGACGTTCGGGCCGGTCGGTCTTTAAACAGCTCTTCCCAGCAATCCAGGACAACATTCATCCCTAGCAGTGCTCGATGGAGACCCAAACAATGGTCCCGAACAATGACAACACCCTTCTGGTGGACAGGAACCCCTCGAACCAAAAAGTCTACCACGATGTACCCAGTATAAGGAATGTCCAATCCATTCGCTCCACGTAATGTGAGTCTTGAAGTTTCCGTCCTGTGAAGCCGATGATCCGCGAATAGCTCCAGAGCCAGACTCTCTGAAAACAATGTGACCTGAGAACCTGTATCGACCAGACAATTAATCTTCATTCCATTAACTTGAACTTCTACGGTGGGACAACGCCCAACCCAGTCGTCTCTCATCACAGGAACAGAACAAGGGTCTCTTGAAGGGGTCCCGGCCACTTGACCCACAGTGACCGGTGGGACTAAAAACCCCCTTGAGAGCTTCGACGACGGTCGCACTGGCGGCTGATGTGTCCCGGATTTCCACAATTGATACAGATGGGTCGACCCTGATGATCCCACTGAAACCGGGGGCCCGTCGGACGCGGAGGGCGGCATACAGGTCTTGGCCCTTCCTCTGAATATGATCTTCCTCGCACCATCGGTCCACCTTCGACTCGACCTCGATGAAGCTCACCAAAAAGACTCCGAGACAACTCTGCCATCTGTCCCTTAACATCCTCCAGTAATTCTGTCCTCAATTTCTGCTTCCACTCACTTGACTCAACAGGCGCGGGCACTGTGGCGCTGCTGGCCGCCACACGAACCGGTGTCCGAGTCGTCTCTCCCTGATCTGACTCCAACGCCAAGGCCTCTTGTCGAAGAGCCTCAAAAGACATAGTGGGGTCTCGTCGAAGCTGGAGCCGTATGCCCTGGCGCACCGGTCCTTCACGCAGCCCCAAAACAAACTGGTCTCTCAATAAGCCCTCTCCTTCTCCCAGTCCATGATCTTGTCGACCTTTCAGCCGGCCAAACTGCTCTCGCAGTTTCAGGGAGTATGCTCGCAGAGTCTGCTGAGGCCCCTGCTGACAGTTAAAGAACTGGGCACGAAGGATGGCTACCGGGGTAGAATCTCCATATACTCCAGACAAGAAATCAAAGACATTCTTCACAGTGGCCCGCGTGGCTTCTGATGCAGCAAGAACTTCCCTTTTGGCTTCTCCTTCTAACGATCCTAGCACAAACTGTACCTTTTGCGATGCACTCAGTCCTTGTAATCCAGCCAGATATTCTGTCTGTGCTTTCCAGTCCTGAAAACTCAGCTCCGATCCTGGTCCTCCATAGCGTTGTGCCCAAGGGGCTCCCATCATAATGGGCATTACTTGCGAGCGAACTGGTGGAACCTCTTCATCCACCATCGCGTACCTGTGGCCGCTACAACTCACGGTGGCAATCCTGCCGACTTACGCCAAATTGTGTCACCGGTGCAGGCCGGGGCGGACTCGGATGACCAGCCGCCCCTGACTCCAGACACCACCGTGAGGAGCCAACACCACAGGCACGCAACAGATGGACAAAAGAGGAAGCAGGTAATTTGGTTCAAAGGTAACAATCTTTATTGAATAATAATCAACTTGAAGAAAGAATGAGCAACTCCTGTCTTCTCGAGCTATTGGACCGGAGTAGCCGCTGAAACGATTTTCCACTGTCTTCGGGGCACAATGGAACGATAGTGGCTAGGAAGGCTTACTCCACGGCGTTGCTGCACGTCTGCAAGACTCAAACGATAAGTAACAAGTAATGTTTACTTCTTCAACAGCAGATTCTCTTAACAGGACGTGAGAGGGGAATTGTGACTTTAAAACTCACTTCACAGCGTTGCTGCACATCTGCAGGACTCAGGCGGTAGGTAACCGGTAAGGTTTCTTCTCTTAACAGCAGATTCTCTTAACAGGACGTGAGAGGGGAATTGTGACTTTAAAACTCACTTCACAGCGTTGCTGCACATCTGCAGGACTCAGGCGGTAGGTAACCGGTAAGGTTTCTTCTCTTAACAGCAGATTCTCTTAACAGGACGTGAGAGGGGAATTGTGACTTTAAAACTCACTTCACAGCGTTGCTGCACATCTGCAGGACTCAGGCAGTAGGTAACAGGTAAGGTTTCTTCTCTTAACAGCAGATTCTCTTAACAGGACGTGAGAGGGGAATTGTGACTTTAAAAGCTCACTTCACAGCGTTGCTGCACATCTGCAGGACTCAGGCGGTAGGTAACAGGTAAGGTTTCTTCTCTTAACAGCAGATTCTCTTAACAGGACGTGAGAGGGGAATTGTGACTTTAAAACTCACTTCACAGCGTTGCTGCACATCTGCAGGACTCAGGCGGTAGGTAACCGGTAAGGTTTCTTCTCTTAACAGCAGATTCTCTTAACAGGACGTGAGAGGGGAATTGTGACTTTAAAACTCACTTCACAGCGTTGCTGCACATCTGCAGGACTCAGGCGGTAGGTAACAGGTAAGGTTTCTTCTCTTAACAGCAGATTCTCTTAACAGGTCGTGAGAGGGGAATTGTGACTTTAAAACTCACTTCACAGCGTTGCTGCACATCTGCAGGACTCAGGCGGTAGGTAACAGGTAAGGTTTCTTCTCTTATCAGCAGATTCTCTCGTCAGGACATAAAAGGGAAATTGTGACTTTAAAACTCACTTCACAGCGTTGCTGCACATCTGCAGGACTCAGGCGGTAGGTAACAGGTAAGGTTTCTTCTCTTATCAGCAGATTCTCTCGTCAGGACATAAAAGGGAAATCGTGACTTTAAAACTCACTTCACAGCGTTGCTGCACATCTGCAGGACTCAGACGGTAGGTAACAGGTGAGGTTTCTTCTCTCAACAGCAGTTTCTCTCGTCAAGACATAAAAAGGAAATTGCGACTTTATCAGCGATGTTATACATCTTCAGGGCTCCATCACTAAGTATAACGGTTCAGACTTTTCCACAGCCATACGGTTCTTCACGAGACTTGTAATTTCAGAGAGAGAGAGGGTTAACAGGAGCCTTCAATAAGGGATTACTTCACAACAATACTCAGTGGAAGAGAGGATAATACAAAGCATTACTTCACCAGTTCAGTTGCATCGTTCTGAATTTTGGATGAGGACAAGTAGATCATTTCACAAGAATGAAAGCAGGCGTTGGGAGACTCTTCTCAGCTTAGCACACAGCACTCGTGTCCACTACAAATCCACAGCATTAATTCAGCGTGCATCAGGTAAGGCAAACAACTGCAAATCACTCACACACAGTAGGGCTGATCAGAAAACTCGCTTCGTCCATGCATTTCAATGGGAATATTCAACTCTCCATTCTCTCCAGCGCATCTGAAACAGATGTCCTCCTCAATAGTAAGTTTCACATTCACAGTCTTTGCTTCAGGCTTTACATTTAATTCAACGATGTAATTTAATTCACTTATCTTTCTCTTTTCCTCTTCCAGCGCAGATCCAAGCAACAATTCAATCCAGTAATATTCCACAAGCAGCTCCAAACGACAGACTCAAATGGCAGTTCCTCACTTACACGAATTTCCAGGATGACAGCGTCCAATGTAAGCGTCCAAACCGGAGATCTTCTACCCCAAAACACAACGACAGAGACCCAGCCAAACAACTGATCAACGGAACACCGATTGACCTTTACCAGTTCCAACCTTCACCTTACCGGTTCCAACCTTTTTCCCCCTAACTCGACTCTGAATGGCTCTTTTATCCTCCTCTTGTGAAGCGGAAAGCCTGTACAAACACCGCTCCTCTCTCTCCCTCACACCTGTCGTGCATCAGCTGTAATTAGTTTGCGCAATATCTCCGCTACACCCGGAACCGGAGTGAGGTGTTACACCAAAATAACTCCCCTCGGGGACATAGAAAGAGAAAAGGAAGGTTCCGCTTTTCCCAGCATTTTGTCACCCGTGACACATGTTTACATGTATAAAAACATCAGGAATAGGCCATTTACCTTGGATTCTCTGTGTGCAGTGATAGAGTCCAGCATGGCTGCATGTTTTTCCTCTTTCTCACACTGCACTCGGGCATGTTTGGCCTCATGTTCAGCGACTACTTTAGCGATGCTCTGTTCCTCATGGCTGATTTCTTCCTGCTTCTGCACGGCTAACTTCTGCACAACAGTGTCTCTGGGTCTTTGACGCTCTCTAAAGCAAACATAAAGACAAATACAAGCCCAGTTCTGAGACAAAGCAAGCAGTGGGAAGAAGTATACTTTCTCTCCAGGCTTCCCACACTGATTTCAATAACCTTCCCAGTTAGGTGTGATTCATGAATGAGCAAGTTGTAAGAATGTGGATGTCAAATGGTATGTCAGGTAACAATCTTTTGAATTAGTTTATTTTGAATTTAGGTTTATATACTAATTTATTTACATTTGTATAAATGTTCCCAAAAGACCTTTCACAGACAAATTAAAGATTGGAACTGGTTTGCAAGCAAGTTTGAATTTGAAACTAACACTCAGAAAGAGCAGTTTCTAGTTGGTTAAATACACTGTACACCCGAATAAAGTTGGCAAAACTCAAATAATTTGAGGTAATCAGTACATCAAATCGTTTAAGTAAAGCAATTGAATGTTTAAGTAAGCAGAGCTTGCAGATTTTTGTTTTGTAATCATACATTTTAATTGCTCTAAACTTGAAATATTTGAGTAAGATCATTCATACACAACTTAAAATTGTCATGTAATCTCAATTTCAACATTTTTAGTAGTGGAAACTTGACTAGATTTAACCAGCTAATTCAGTAAGTGCTACCTTGCTAATTGGTGACACGATGCCTTGATAGCATCAGCATATCATAATACTTGCGGAATGAGTACAGCAACTTAAAACATTTAACACACACTGTTCTCAAACCAAGCTCATGCTCCACTCGTCACCAGCCATGAAAACCCAACATAACAGAAACTCTTCTAAACTAGCATAACAAAACATTAAACACTACTAAATCTCCCACTTAACATTAATCTGACACAAAAAAAAACATTAAAGGACACTTCATTTTAGAATTTACTCTCCCTTTTGAGTGTCATTGCAAAGCATGCTGGGAAATAAAAATCCCAGCCTAGTTTCAGTTCAATTTAAGTTTGTCAAAATTAAAAGAAACAAGTTCATAGAACTCAAAACACCGAACAATTAAACTTACTTAAAATGTATCAGTTTTGTGAACTCAAAAGAAAAAAGAAAGTTTTAAATACTCATAAAATTTTAAGTATCTTTTCTTAATTTGATGGAACTAATTTGTATAATTTGAGTTGGCCCTACTCAAAACAATGAATTATTTTGAGCGTTAGGGTTTACAGTGTTATGAAGCTAAAAAAAAAAAAAAAAATATTAGATGAGAAACTTAAACTTAACCCTCGGAGGTCGAGAAACGCGCCGACGCGTTCTCTTACGAGAGGTTCTCTCGTATTGCGTAAGTTAGCTTACGCTACGGGTAAAGTCATCTTTTCTCGAGATATGAAGCCAAAAAATTATCCTTAATTTTTATTCATTGTCAACGCAGTGCAGCAGCTAGCAGACCTAGAGCAGGCTATCTAGCGCGCTCATTGGCTGCTCCGCGGCAACTGCAGCAGCCTACCAGTGAGCCTGGCGTGACGTCACGCCCAATAAGGGCGCGCGCGCCCTCACGCGTCACAGCCCGCCAGCATGGGAGTGGCTTAGCGTATAAAAGGAAGGCTCGGAGGCTGATACCCTGATTTTCGTCTCTTCAGCGAAGCTCTCTGCATCGCTGGATCTCTGAGAGAAGCCGCCGCCGCCGTCGAAGCAAGCGACAGAGCAAGCCATCCGTGCCTGCTACGCTATCCGGCGTCATATCCTTTTACTGCTGTGTGTGTGTTCGCTGCTGCGACACATACTCTCGCTTCTAAAAGAGAAATTTCCTACGAGGCGTTGTTTCAAATGCCTCGCACCACTCCCCGCTCTCTCTCTCCCTCTGTTCGAGCCGCGCAACTGCGCCGTTCACAAGGGATGTCAGAGATGCGGACGATTACGGGGCTCGCTCTCTCCCTCTGTTCAAGTCGCGCAAACTGCGCCGCTCACAAGGGATTGCAGAAGCGTACGGTCACGGGGCTAGTTTTTCTTTACGTTACAAGAAAGCTACCCCGCCCCCCTGCGCCCGTCTCCCGGCGAAAGGAGAATAGAGTGTTTCACATCCATTTCACACATATTTCTCAGTCCCCTCCTAAGTTCAGGCTACTGGAAATATCAATACTGCAGTAAACGAGCCTGTTACACAGTACACGCACGCCTGCAAAACATGATGACGCTCTCTGGCTACTCGCCCCTCTTCCCGCGCTCTCTCCCTCTGCTCGAGCCGCGCAGACCGTGCCGCTCACAAGGGATCGCAGAAGCGGACGATCACGGGGCTAGTTTTTCTTTACGTTACAAGAAAGCTACCGCCCCCGCGCCCGTCACTCACCGGCGAAAGGAGAAACGAGAGTGTGTGAGTCCCGCCGAGGCTTGACTGACCGCCATGTCTGACATAGTTCTCAGTCCCCTCCCAAGTTCAGGCGACTGGTAATATCAATACTGCAGTAAACGAGCCTGTTTATAGTACACGCACGCCTGCAAAACATGATGACGCTCTCTGGCTACTCGTTCCGCTTCCCGCGCTCTCTCCCTTTGCTTGTGCCGCGCAAACTGCGCCGTTCTCAAGGGATGTCAGAGCGGACGGTAACGAGCAATGTTCAGCACCCCGCGTGCCTCACTCACCGGCGAAAGGAGGAGAGAGAGTATTTGTAGCCCCGCTGAAGCCGGGCCAATCTCCAATCCTCACACATTTCTCAGTCCCCTCTGAGTTCAGGCGGCTGGAAATATTAATATTGCAGTAAACGAGCCTGTTACAATGCACGCACGCCTGCAAGCTAACGCCGACACGAAACATGACGACGCTCTATAATATGCTCGCGCGAACCGATAGCCTATGTATTCTCCCCCTGTGGCTCAGTGGCAGAATCTTAGGCTTTTGCACCAGAGACCCGCGTTCGAGTCCGGCTCTGGCAGCAAAAAAAAGAAAAAAAAAAGAAAAAGAAAAAGTGTTTTATGCCGAGCTCGCGGCCAGCTTCTCACATGCAGAAGTGAACCCGCCCCTCGCACCCTCCCGCTCACATGATGGTGCTTGAGTAACTATGAGGGTCTAAACATTTGAGCCTTCAAAGCATTTTGCGCTGTCAGTCACTTAAAAAGGCGACTGCAGATGTGTATTTTGCAGCCAACGAGTCAGTTACACAACTCGCTCGCCTGCACACAAACGCCGTTCGCACAGCGACCCAGAGAAATCTGAAAAAGAGTATTAATTCTGGTTATTCGGCTCACGCCGACGGTGTTTTGAGTGTAGGAAATGTGCCCACAGCCCAGTGCTCACCCCTACACACAAGCACGATCTCCCCTGTGTCTCTCACAGAGCTCACTCTCACAAAGCGGGCACGCGCCGCTCGAGTGATAAGCGTAGGAATTGTGCCCACGAGTCAGTGCTCACACCTACCCACTGCCCGCTCTGTCTCACAGCTGCCCCGGGGGTTAGATCACATAAAGCTCCCCAACACTGGCCGTGTTATGAATGTAAGCCCTGTGCCCGCCCACGAGCGCTCACACTTACTGCTAAACACATTAACACCCACGCCGCTCTCGCGTCACGGGTTTCTCACTGCAAAACATTCTCCGTCCCAAGTGACCGAGTCATTGAGTGCTGTCCAGCCAGTTATCGCTATCAGCGAGCTCCCGTTCCCCAGCATCGACAGCGCGCGCACCGCGCAAATTCCTCTGCTACGAGTTCCCTATCCCGCGCAGTGCAGCGGCCAGGACCCAGAGGCCATTCGACCACTAGCTATGCATGCGGAAGCGTTGGAAGCTATCCCGGGCGTGTCAGAATGGGTGCTGAACATTGTGAAACGGGGCTATTCGCTGCAGTTCGCTCGCCATCCCCCGCGCTTTCGAGCACGGACCGAGACGAGAGTGAATACAGAAGCAGCCCATCTGCTTCATACAGAAATAGCGAAACTATTGTGCAAGGGGGCGATAGAACGAGTGCATCCTTCTCTGACCGAGACGGGCTTTTACAGCCGTTATTTCCTCGTTCCCAAGAAGGACGGAGCTCTCAGACCCATATTAGATCTGAGATATTTGAACAAAGCTCTCATGAGACGGCCGTTCAAAATGCTCACAACCAGACAAATCCTCGCACAAATCCGCCCGAGGGACTGGTTTATTTCTCTCGATCTGAAAGACGCATACTTTCAGATTCAGATTATACCCCGTCACAGGCCATTCTTGAGATTCGCCTTCGACGGTCAGGTATATCAATACACCGTCCTCCCGTTCGGCCTGTCTTTAGCACCCCGTACGTTCACGAAGTGCATGGACTCGGCCCTCGCTCCCCTGAGAACACAGGGCATGCGAATTCTGAACTATTTGGACGACTGGTTGATTCTAGCGCAGTCAGAGGAAGAACTCATATCCCACAGACTAGCGCTTCTCAGCCATCTGAAAAGCTTGGGTCTCTCGGTCAACTAGACCAAGAGCTCATTAATACCCAGTCAGTCAATCTCTTTTTTGGGAATAGAGCTGGACTCGGTGGCTATGACGGCCAGACTGTCGACACAGCGCGTGCGCCGTATTCGACATCTCGCCGCGTCTTTTAAGAAAGGCAGGTGTTTCCCCCTGAAAACATTTCAGATGATGTTGGGCCACATGGCTTCAGCTGCAGCGGTGCTTCAGCTGGGCCTACTGCGCATGCGCCCGCTTCAGCGCTGGCTGAGAGCGAGAGCGACCCGCAGAGCGTGGATTGCCGGCGGCTCGCGAGTCACTGTGAATCAGGGCTGCGTCTCAGCCCTGCAGCCCTGGCTGGCGGCCGGATGGTACCAACGGGGAGTTACAATGGGAGTTATCTCGCACTGGAAAACAATCTCGACAGACGCCTCCAACCTAGGTTGGGGGGCGCTTCTCGAGGGCAGACCAGTCTATGGCCTCTGGTCAGACCGGGAGAAATGCCTTCACATAAACTGTCTGGAGATGCTAGCGGTCGAGAATGCACTGAAACATTTTCTCCCATACCTGCGAGGACACCATGTACTAGTTCGCACAGACAACATGTCAGTGGTGTCCTATGTGAACCGTCAGGGCGGGTTCCTCGTTTGGGCTCAGGGCTCGCTGCGCTCGCTGAGAGCCGCGCATGTGCCCGGTCACCTGAAAGTCGGCCCAGACAGACTGTCCAGAGACAACGTTCCCCCCGGGGAATGGTCTCTGCACCACCAGACAGTCCAGCTTCTATGGCGCCTGTTCGGCAGAGCGAAAGTCGACCTCTTTGCGTCAGACGACAACGCCCACTGCCCGATATTCTTCTCGAAGAGCGAGGACGCGCTGGCCCAATCCTGGCCCAGCCTCCCGCTGTACGCTTTTCCCCCGATCTCGCTGTTACCCCAGGTGATCGGGAGGATCAGAGAAACGCGCCACTCAGTGCTCCTCATAGCCCCGCACTGGGAGAACCAGACATGGTTCCCGGAATTAATGCGGCTGGCAGACTCAGCCCCATGGCCGATCCCGGTGAGGAGAGACCTTCTCTCTCAAGCCCGCGGTTCGATCTGGCATCCCCATCCAGAGCGCTGGTCTCTGCATGCGTGGAGAATCAACGGATACTCGTTGATTTGCCAAAAGGGGTCGTGAACACGATCACGCAGTCCAGAGCCCCCTCTACGAGACGGCTCTACGCGTCAAAATGGTCTGTGTTTAACAAGTGGTGCACGGGGAAAAATTTAAACCCACAAGCGTGTGGGATTTCGTGGGTTTTGTGCTTCCTTCAGGAGCTGCTGGACGCGGGCAGGTCCCCCTCCACGCTCAAAGTCTATGTTGCGGCTATTGCAGCGTTCGCCGACTCGGCGCGCGGCCGCGCATTAGGAAGGAATGAATTCATCATCCGCTTCCTTAAAGGAGCCAGGACGATGAATCCCCCGCGGCCCCCCTCGGTTCCGATCTGGGATTTGTCTTTGGTCCTAGAGGTCCTGAAAGCTTATCCCTTCGAACCTTTGGACACTGTGGATCTGAAATACCTCACTTTCAAAACCGTTTTTCTGATAGCTCTGTCTTCAGTTAAACGCGTGGGTGACTTACACGCGTTATCAGTTAACGCGGCGTGTCTTGAGTTCGGACCTAATGACTCTATAGTCATTCTCAAACCGAGACATGGTTACGTCCCCAAGGTGATGGGCACTCCTTTCAGAGCGCAGGTCATTTCCCTCTCAGCCCTACCGGCATCCGGCAGCAAGGTTGATAGTAACCTCCTCTGCCCTGTCAGGGCCCTGAGGAATTACGTCACGCGCTCCGCCGCTTTCAGGCGCTCGGAGCAGCTTTTCGTTTCGTTTGGAGGGCGCACCAAGGGTCTCGCCACCTCGAAACACAGTCTGTCCAGATGGATAGTGGACGCTATTGCGGCAGCTTATGCGTCCAGAAACCTGCAGTGCCCCTTGGGCATCCGGGCTCATTCCACCAGAGGCATGGCCTCATCGTGGGCTTGGTCTAGCGGGATTTCCATTCATGACATTTGTACAGCGGCAGGCTGGGCCTCCCCCTCTACATTTGTTAGGTTTTATAACCTGGAAGTCCCCACCCTGCAGGCTAAACTTCTATCAGTCTGAGTCGTGTGTATGTCCTGCCCAGACTTTTGTGCGCGGGCTACTCACTCGGTTTAGCTCTCCTGGTTGAGCTGCACTAGAAAGGGTTATGTCAGTATAGACCGGCCGAGCCGCTCTACACCCCCTAATGTGTGCTTATGAACATGTGTTGGCCCACTAATAAACTGTCGGCCACCTGTTTCCCACTTATCAGTGTTCCCCGGGTTTCCCCTGGGACTCATGTAGTGGATGCTGGGCGCGCACGGCGTTGACAAGGGGTTCCCGTAGCGTAAGCTAACTTACGCAATACGAGAGAACCTCTCGTAAGAGAACGTAATCGGTTACTAACGTAACCTCGGTTCTCTCTAGAAGAGGGAACGAGTATTGCGTAACCCGCCGTGCTCGCGCCACGAGCTCTTGTCGCTTCAGTCAACGAAAACCAGGGTATCAGCCTCCGAGCCTTCCTTTTATACGCTAAGCCACTCCCATTCTGGCGGGCTGTGACGCGTGAGGGCGCGTGCGCCCTCATTGGGCGTGACGTCACGCCAGGCTCACTGGTAGGCTGCTGCAGTTGCCGCGGAGCATCCAATGAGCGTGCTAGATAGCCTGCTCTAGGTCTGCTAGCTGCTGCACTGCGTTGACAATGAATACAAATTAAGGATAATTTTTTGGCTTCATATCTCGAGAAAAGATGACTTTACCCGTAGCGTAAGCTAACTTACGCAATACTCGTTCCCTCTTCTAGAGAGAACCGAGGTTACGTTAGTAACCGATTACGTTTTGCACAGAAAGGAAGCCTTAAGTCTCACACATGGGGATATTTTGGGGATATTTAATTTAATTTTATCAATCAATAAATTCCTCTTGAAACAAACTTTGTTGTATTATTTTAATTTAATACTGTGAAGCTGCTTTGATGCAATCTGTATTGTGAAAAGCGCTATACAAATAAACTTGACTTGACTTGACTTGACACATTATCATCCACACTGGAGAGAAACCGCACGAATGTGATCAATGTGGTAAAACATTTTTTAGGGCTTCAAACCTGAAGAGACACCTGACAGTTCATTCACAGGAGAAACCACATTCATGTTCTTTGTGTGGAAAGAGTTTTTCACGTCTGCAGAGTTTAACAGTACATCAGAAAATATACACTGGTGTAAGAAATCATATGTGCTTTGAGTGTGAGAAGTGTTTCATCACAGCTGACACTTTAAAACGGCATCAGAGGATCCACACTGGAGAGAAACCTTACAAGTGTTCACACTGCGACAATACATTCAATCGGTCAGAACATGTGGAGAAACACGAGAGGATCCACACTGGAGGGAAGCCGTATCACTGCACTGCATGTGGGAAGAGCTTCACTCGTTCATCTTCTCTACACAGGCACACAATCACAGCAAGTAGATCATCTTCAGATCCAGCAAGTCTGACGCCACATCCTCACCAAACGTGTCACAATAATACTGTTAACCCTGTAACCTAAAAAAAATATATATTTTACCTTTCAGATGTTGCCTTTGATGCAGAAAAGAAAGAGTTTTTTAAAAACAAATGTTGTAATGAGAAATGTTGTAATATTGCAAAATTTCGGTATTTGTTCTCACATTGTCTGAACAACAATTCAGAACAACTAAGGGTTCATTTGCAGGTCTGATTGCTTACTTAGCCCCATAAAGGTATATGTTAATAATATATTAATATAAGATTTTAATAAAATAAAATAAAATAATTAAAATAAAAAAAAGTCGTTTTTTTATAAAGTCATTTATTTAAAAAACAACAACTATTAAACAAGATAAAACTCTGGCTTTTTCTAGAATCTTCTTCATTCCCTTTTTCTTTTCATGACTGACTTTTATTGGTTGTGAAAGTCCCAAAAACAGTTCTTGTCCTCTGAAAAGCAAAGGCGAACATCACACTTGCTGCATTGCGTGTTGGTGTATCCTTTATTGCAGTGTTTGCAGCGTCCTCTCCCTGTCTTACGTGGGAAATGTGCAACTTGGTCCTTGCGTACATCCAATGGGAGGTGTGCACATCTCGTGGACGGTCTCTTCTGAGCATTCACAGGGCTTTTTGATGTCACTGTCTGTGTTGCTGGGCTCCCTTTGCCTGGAGTTGGTCGTCCTCTCTTTGGAGTTTGAACTGTTGTGTTTATCAGGATGAGAGAGGATGCTAGCTGTGCCTGAAACTGTCTCCAAAAAAATCAGTGTTGGGACTGATGAAATCTTTTTTCAGCCAGCGATACCCGTCACGGGGCATGGTGCGTTTGCTTGTTTTTGGCTCGATGTCCTCATAATTATCAGCTTGACAGTCCATGGGTGGTTGGTTTTCTTTGTCCACTTGTTGACAGACATCTTCATCTGAGTCTTCATCACTCTCAGTGACATTGAGTTCCAGATCAACTTCACTCTCTCCATTTTGGATGACATCAATCACATCCTGCACACTGTATCGCGGCTCTCTCCTTGCTGGTGGCATTCTGAAAATAAAATATCAATTAATTGCATGCATGCATTATAATGATTTTATATTATAGTACATAACCTGGAGTAATAGATAGGGTGGTGGACCAAGTGGTCAGAGTAGAAATGTTTTCCAGGCAGACAAAACTGTCTGCCTATTGTAAGTTGCTTAGGACAAAAGTGTCTGCTAAATGCCCTAAATGTAAATGTATCCCAATCACCAGCCATTTAGTCACACATTACTGCCTGGACATAACAATACTGCTTGTTATGCTCTCTAATGATCATACTAAAAGGAAACCATTCACACCCCCCAACTTACATCCTGTAACGGTTTGTGAGTGCCTACAGACAAAGACTAACTGAACTGAAGGGAACTAAATACTAACACTGATGAACAGAAACAGGTGAGACAGAAGATGATAATTAACAGGACACAGGGGATCTAACTGAACTACGTGTAACGCGTAATTTTCTTTTATTAAATCCAGACAAGACAGAGGTAATACTTATCGGTTCAAAAAACCGCCCACAAAACCTCGCACAATACAACTTTAACATCATAGGATGTCCTGTTACTTTATCCTCTACAGTAAAAGACCTGGGTGTTATACTCGATTGCAACCTGTCTTTTGAAAATCATATTTCATATGTTACAAAAACAGCCTTTTTCCACCTTAGAAACATTGCTAAGCTACGTAATATGCTATCAGTTTCTGATGCAGAAAAGTTAGTTCATGCATTCATGACCTCGAGACTGGATTACTGTAATGCTTTATTAGCTGGTTGTCCTGCATCCTCAATAAACAAGCTACAGTTAGTCCAAAATGCCGCCGCTAGAGTTCTTACGAGATCAAGAAAATATGATCGTATAACACCGATTTTATCATCACTGCATTGGTTACTGTTGTGGTTTAATTATTTTCAGGGAAATGACTTCAGAGATTTTCGATACCAGAAATATTAGACTTTATTAACAAACAAAGCCGAGTGCCCCTCTGCAGAAAGACCCCTCTGCAGAAAAGACCCTCCTGTAAGATTGTCCAGCAAACGTATATACCTACATCCTTCTCCCAAATATGGTAATACATTCTATAGGTATTTTGAGAAATAGTTTTGTACCATGTGACATTACTGAAATAGAATTCTCTGCTGTAACCACACAGCTCTCAGGTTCCAAAGTCACCCAAAGTCATACACAGACAGAAAGGAAATAATAGTGTACAAAAAATAGTTAAATTACTTATTTTCTAAATAATAAAATCTTCAACATTCCCTCCTCTGGGGCTTATTTAAGCCCCACATTCGCTATCCTTTTCCAGAGTGTAGTTTCAAAATCCAGTCCCCTCCGTTATACTACCTTAGTGACTAAATTAAATCACTCATTCTTATTTTCAATGACTGAAATTATGCCACCACACTCCTGGAGGAGCAATCAAGCCAAACATCTTTCTCCATACATTTTTCTTTCTTTCAGTTGTTTTTCTTTCTTTTTCTTTCAATGGAGAAAGTAAAAGACTCGAGTCCTCCCTGATCAAACATCAAACATTGTTACAAGTGTGTTGATGAAATTGGTTTAGCATTGTCTGTTATTGTCACGGTTATGTATAATATGTCAAACATAAAAATCCCTTATGCAATTAAAAGTTCTTCTTGCAATGTAGATATCCTCTTCGACCCAGACACATGATGGCTTATTCATTATCTTCTTCATCCTCATTCAAGGTACTTCCATCAACGTCCAATGATTGTAAATCTCAATTTGGTTTATAAACCCAATCTTAATAATATATGATTTATTTGCCCTCTAAAATTAGTTTTCATTATCTTCTTGATATGGGAAGTACACAACAGAATAATAACCCCCTTTCAATATTGCAACTTCAGAAAACATTCCTTAATCTTTAAATCAAGTTTTCCTTAACTTTTTGACTCAATCGTATTTGCTAATTTTTTCTCCAAACACAAGTCATTCTACTTTTTTCATGTAATTGTTTTCATTATAATAAAGACAAATCATTATAATAAATCTCTGCTGATTATAGTAGAATCATTGGTTTAGTTTGCTTTTTAATTTTGCATAATCCATATGAATTTTGATTTAAAATAGGGCTGGGGAAAAATTACTTCCTCTCATTTTTATTCGCTTCTTATTTTTATGAAGGAATATCAATTCTTAAATTTGAAGAATCAATCTTTTAATCAGTCATTTTTAGTTGATTAAACAAACATAACACTGTAGTGCACCTTCTATCCATTAAATCGCAATATGCTTCGTTATAACGCTTTACATTTCAAATTCTGTCTACTTTATTACCAAATTTAAACAATAAATACCATTTTTAAAATGTTTAATCTCACGTGTTGCAGCTTCTTCTCATTTTAACTCCTCAATTCAAGCATTCCTTTACTGAATACCTTTTTCTTCCTTTCTGCTAATTTCTAAATGAACTATCATGAATTAACTTAATTATGTCACATGTAATCACTCAAATTAAGAAAGCTTTAAGAGCAATGTTACATTTACTTCATACAAGTCATTCAATAAACTCATTAGACAATTAGAAAAAATAACTCTCAAAAATAACTTTTTATACTATCTTACATATTCATTGTACGTACATTTCTTTTTCTGTATATCTAATTTTAATCTTAATCATTTCAAACATAAAGCATTATAACTTAAAACTTCCTTTCTATAATTTAAGTTTCTGCCCACAAATAATTTTAATCTTCAATTTGTTTTATTAGTCCTTCTGGTACTGATATATGGCGTATTTGTGTCACTGTTCCTTTTTTACCTTTATTTTTGGCACAAATTTCATATGTGTACAGTCAAAAATTGCAAAAAATGCCTTTTATATAATTTTCCTTTAATTCTTAATTTAGCCTTTTAATTCTTTCCTTATTCTTAATCCCTCTTTACTCCCCCCTTGCGCACTGGTCAAAACCATGCGCATCTGGATTGAGAATATTCAAAAGTATGTTTTTGTGCAATAACCTGTCATTCTTACCCTCCTCTGGTACCATATAAATTGTTCATAATGCCTGTTTGTTATTGAATTCGAACAATTTACAACTGAGGTGGTCATTCTATTTGCACCATTTAAAATACATTAAATTAGTCAATAGCATATTGAATCAAATCATAATCTTATAACTTAAATTGAAATCAAATATTTGTTAATAGCCAGTGTTAATCTTTTCTTTAATTTTCAACTGTAGCTTTAAATTAATTACTTATACTCCTGTATTGACAAATTACATTCGAGTAGGCCTACCATTTATGCTTTTTTTTTTTAAATGTCATTTAGTTCTAGTTGTATTTTCCTTCATGACTTGTCTTAATTCTCACTATGCTATGACAATTACTTGAATTAGTCGCTTATTCATTATTTTGTTTCTTTTTAAATCATTTATAATTTCTTTTCTACGTTGTTTTTGATATATTCTTTAATTCAATATTTTTCCTTCTGGTGGGGTTATTATTAAGTTGCTACTAGTATATTCAAGGGCTTTAACATTACCTTTAAATAAAGTTTGGTTGATGTTGACTTTGAACTTGTACTCATCTCTGTTGATTCTCTCTTCTTTGCACAACTTTTTGTGAGCTTTCCACATTCTGCAAATTTTCATTTAAAGTTCTTCTTGTCGTTTGTCTTCTTTTTCCATTCATGTTGATCATTGTGTGTTGTTGTAATTGGCTTTTTCATTTACTTTCATTGGCAAGGGAAGATCATTGCCAGCATGTCCTTGAACCCTCACTTCCTGTTGTGGGGGGTTGCTGGAGTCGTTTGGTGTATTGAAAGCAGTCACTGGTTCTTTTTGTTTGAATCGTCTTAGTAACCTTCCTGGAACTGAACTGTTCTCATCTGTGAATGAAACCTTCATTATTTCTGTTAGTTCAGTTAGTGACAACAACATATTAAATCATCTGCTCATCTGGCCCATTGTCCTTCTTGCTGTCACCTGTAAAATGATCATGTGGGCTGAGTGGTGTTCTGTCCCCTTCTGGGGGTCTTAACCCCTATATTACTTTTTACAATTAGTCAATTCAGCTCAGTTATCTCATTGTTTTGAGTCCCACTGTTAGCACACTATTTATCAGGCATCTTAGACAACACTCAACCCACTTTACTAAAAGACAAAAGTTACACAACAATATTTCATACTTTTGACAAAACGTCAGCTCCTTCATGATATGCTGAAAAGGAAATCAGATGTGTTATTCTCCATCATGATATTCTGAAAGGAAAGTCAGATGTGTTAGGCGCTGCGCAAAATGCAGTACTGTTTTATTTTTTTTACACATTTTTTTTTTTACACATTTTCTTTTTCTATTGCCACTACAGTTTCGACCAGGAAATTAACCAAATCCATCCATGGTCATTATTTTATTGGGCAGAATATGCCCTGTGGGCCCACATATCAAATTTAGATACAGCTGTAGGCAAAATAATGGATTTGCCTTGGTGTACACCATCTTTCACTCATTCATACTCAGTCACTCATTGGCCATCACACATTCTTCTTCCGCAGGTTGTGCTCTATATGCGGAACTTGTAAATTTAGCTGTGGAATTCCAAAGGTCTGACGGACAACGTCACAACACAGCTACGCAAACACTATTCAGAAGTGTCAGTGATCTTAATGTTTAGTTTAACACCGTTGTTATAAACCCTTTTTTCTTTTTCTCTTTTCAAACTCTAATAGATTAAATATTTCAGAATAATAGGCCTTAGTATGGTGCAGTTGAGAGTAAGACAGCCAATTGTAATTTCTCAAATGCATTTTGTCATTTGTTTGGTCTACTTTTTCATATTCTTTTTGTTTTTGCTCATGAGCTGCTTTAAGAAGAAAATTGGAGATCTCTACCTAATCTTGGAAAATTGGAGATCTCTACCTAATCTTGGATCCATGGCCAACAACATTTCCATCTCATTATCCCAGTTTCGACAGCATTTTTGATTTCATAATTTTTTTTGGACTTTTGGAGTTATTTTTCCTTCTCCAATCTATCTCTAGAAAATTATTAAAACAAGATGGAGTGACCAGTATCATGGTTTTGCAAACAAAAATAATAATTCTTTGACATTTTGTGTCTATCTTTTTCTTTGCCCTATATGTCTAATATAATAGCCCTCACTATACCAAATCCAGCCTCAGTTTTAACTATTTGGTGAGTTGAGCACCCACTTTTCTGTATTTTCTTTTTCTTATAGAGCTGGACTTGTACCTATTGAAAGAGCAGAGAGGGTTAGTTTAGCAGAGAATATAAAGAATTGCTATGAGACCAGTGAATAATCAGAATGAATAATGTTAATATAATAATTAACCAAATTTGAAGCAGTCTCTAGAGTGTTCATAAGGTTTGTCACACCTGTGGTGCCCCGTAAGGGTCAGTTCTTCTGTTTTTAGCTTGGCTGTCGCTCTGCATGTTTTGCCAGCCTAGCTATCACTCAAAGGCCATTGCAGAGTGGAGAATAGGCTCTGTTGCTTCTCTGTCTCTTCTCAGTTTGGGCTTTTTATAGATCCTGCCAGTTTTGCATCTCAGTATTTCTCTTTGTCCTCAGGAAAAGTCTCAAGTGAAAGTTTCACCTTTTCCCACATTAACACTAGAAGTGCCAGAATTCCATAACTACTAGAACTGCCGCAAGCGGTCATTTTGACCGCTAGATTCCAAACTCTATATCTTTAATGATACATACCCAATTGAGAGATTAATGCATTTATTGTATTAGGATATATTTTAAAAACAAAACAACACCAAACTGTACATTTAAACAAGTTTAATTATACATTTATAAATAATATCTGTAGATGTCCTGAACAAAATAACGGAGTAGCCTATGTTTTCATGTTTCCACTGTTCGATCGCGCCCGCGCCCGCCGACACACACACACACACACACACACACACCCACACACACACACACACACACACACACACCATATTACAGCATTGCAGTCTTGACATTGCAGCCTGTTCATTATAGCCATAATAAAATAGTCAACCTAACATATACAAATTCCACTGCTCTGTTTATATAGTCAGTATAGCCTCATACAATTCGTACCATTTTGCACGTGTGAAGAGGATGATTTTTTCCGTCGATACTGGAACGTAAGTGAAGTACAAAGCCTATAATAAAGTAGTTTAGTTTAAAATAGTTTACCATCCAAATACATCGCAAATGTTGAAACATTTTGATTCTAATTAGAGAATTACGTGAGCCTAACGCCGCTTACTTTCACTTTCGCTTATAAAGTATTTCATTTTGGCTTGTTTATAGTTATTTTTTCATTCTTGTTCTGTTCTGAATATCATTACATTTAAATTATTTGTTGTTGAATATGTTCTGTGTATTTTTACCACATTTTATTGTTGTGTATATTGGTATAGCCTATAATAATACCGCGAAATTCAGTGCGGTCAATATGACCGTCTATGGCCGAAATAGGTAAATATGTTCATTTGTTTTTTTGCCTTATGTGCAATTTATATGAAAAACATTTTAAATGAAAATACAGACACTTTTAGGAAAAGTCAGGTACCGGCAGGATTTTATTTATTTTTTCAACAAAGTTATTGCAGATATAAAATTCAAAACGGTCAAAATGACCGCCATGGCACTTCTAGTGTTAATTCAGTCTTTCTGAGTCTTTTTGATTGGTCAACTTCAGGAGGGGAGCTGAGAACCCCTCATCCACTCTCTGTTCTTCTCTCTGCATTTGTGTCTTTGCCCTTTGCCCTCTTGTTGCTTCCATTTGTCACTGAAGGTATCTGGAATTTGAACACTCAGAGATCTGCATGAATCAAATTGAACTTTTACATATAAGCTATTAGCTTTTTATGTACATCCCACTTTTTTAACCTGCATCTTTTCACTAGTTCTTTTATAAAAATCTCACTGGTTGACAATAGCAGTTCCCCATTCTATTAGTAAGCAGTTCTTCATTGCAGGAAAAAGCAAGCTAGTTCTGTTTTTCTATATCAGCAATAACTCTGATGATCTGAGAATAATACAATTGAATAATTTCCCCTATCATAAAATTAGACTTCAATCTTTTTTCTATATTTGCATGCAGTGTTCACAATAATCTAGTTTCTCAACGAACATCAATGAATTCCTCTTATTTATTTATTCTCAATTCACAAATCCCATTTCTAAGATTTTAAGATTTCTGTAAAATATTTATGACTGTTCTTGGTCACTCAATCTTGCTAACCTTCAGCACTGCACCAGTTATTTTTCTCTTAACACAAACTTATTAATCTGCAATGGAATACTTTTTCCACTCTGTCTTCAGGGATAATGAGATACAAATTTTAGACGTCTTCAGATATAATATATAATATATTAAGCACGTGCAATCTTATTTATATTCATCTATTAATATATCATTACATTTATTGATTAAATATAAATTTTATTATGTTAACTTGTTTTATACAATATTCTTTATAGTTAATATCTTGGAACAATTGTTTTCCCTTAGTTTTCTTTCTTAATACACACCATTTAATATCCCTTCATTCACACATTCTCTGTCCCTTCAAGCAACCAGAGTCAGAGGTCACTTATTTTCAACCACAGGCACAGTCACACAGGATCCTACAGGCACACCAACATGATTTCACACTCTTTTTTTCTCTACTCTGTCAGATCTGAACAATACATTAAAATATTACACTTTTAACTATCCTATTCCATAAACCTCTGTGATTCACTTCCTCAACACAACAGAGTGAAATAAGACCTAGCTTCTTCTGTGTTCATGCTATTCTTGTATCCTCAAGGCCCACTTACAAGAAAACACAGAACAATAATTGATATCCTTATCAATACGCTTGTCATCCATCCAGGCCCTCTTGACAAGTAAACACAACTTAACTGATATCCTTATCAGTGAATTCAAACCCTCTGTGTACATGCTTTGCCTATCATCCTCAAGGCCCTCTTGATACGCAAACACAGAAAAGCAACTTACATGCGTACGTCAAAACTCTTAGCGCTAAATCAGCATCCCCAGTAGTTATAGAATCCACTCAGGATTAAACAAGTACTGGCAAACACTATCGGGAGCTCCCCCACGCTATTACCAACTACTTGACATTTACAAAGACAATGCATGCAATTATTTCTGATATCAAATATCACTTTTTAAGTTCTTTAAATTTGGAGAAGCTTTTTCTTACCACATCCGGGCCACTGGTGACTAACACATACCTTATTCAAAAGCAAAACTGCTCACCTCAAAGTACACTGTTGTCTGTGTCAGTCACCAGCGATCTCTTCGTGGCTTCTTCAGCTCCTAAGCCAGGTCCCATCTGGGGTGCCATTTGTTGTGGTTTAATTATTTTCAGGGAAATGACTTCAGAGATTTTCGATACCAGAAATATTAGACTTTATTAACAAACAAAGCCGAGTGCCCCTCTGCAGAAAGACCCTTGCAGAAAGACCCCTCTGCAGAAAAGACCCTCCTGTAAGATTGTCCAGCAAACGTATATACCTACATCCTTCTCCCAAATATGGTAATACATTCTATAGGTATTTTGAGAAGTAGTTTTGTACCATGTGACATTACTGAAATAGAATTCTCTGCTGTAACAACACAGCTCTCAGGTTCCAAAGTCACCCAAAGTCATACACAGACAGAAAGGAAATAATAGTGTACAAAAAATAGTTAAATTACTTATTTTCTAAATAATAAAATCTTCAACATTACCTATAAAGCTCCGTATTAATTATAAGGTATTGCTACTGACTTATAAAGCCCTAAACGGCTTAGCTCCAGTCTATTTAACGGATCTTCTATCGCCCTATAATCCATCGCGCTCTTTAAGATCACTAAATTCAAGGCTTTTGGTCATACCTAGGATATCCAGAACCACCAAAGGAGGGAGAGCATTTTCACATTTGGCTCCAAAACTCTGGAATAGTCTTCCTGATACTGTTTGTTGCTCAGACTCGCTCTCCCAGTTTAAAACTAGATTAAAGTCGCATCTCTTCAGCCAGGCATTCATATAATCCTACAATTCAAACTACAATCCGGCCTCTAGCTCATAAA
Organism: Leuciscus idus; assembly: GCA_021554675.1. Classification (NCBI taxonomy): domain Eukaryota; kingdom Metazoa; phylum Chordata; class Actinopteri; order Cypriniformes; family Leuciscidae; genus Leuciscus; species Leuciscus idus. Next base: position 42,175,543 of record CM038630.1, on the reverse strand, counting down.
TGCCAGAGGAGAACTGGCCCCCGACTGAGCCTGGGTTCTCCCAAGGTTTGTTTTTTCTCCATTAGATCACCTGATGGAGTTTTAGGACACCATTAGGTCACTTGATGGAGTTTTTCGGTTCCTTGCCACTGTTGCCTTTGGCTTGCTCAGTTGGGGATATTTTGGGGATATTTAATTTAATTTTATCAATCAATAAATTCCTCTTGAAACAAACTTTGTTGTATTATTTTAATTTAATACTGTGAAGCTGCTTTGATACAATCTGTATTGTGAAAAGCGCTATACAAATAAACTTGACTTGACTTGACTTGAACTAATAACGACAAGACACGTGACTAAGAATGACAACAGAAGATCCAAATAGAAACAAGCGTGACATCCACACACCACATTCAGGAACATTTTCACCTTTCCCAGAACTGAATTGTCTGTTGATATCCTGCTATTAACAAACCTGCTATTTTGACTACCACAATCACCCAGTGTTGTATAATTGCAACAAATATATAACAAGCTCTAAATGAAATTTGATGCATCTATTCCATAATAAATACATATCGTCGCTGTCCGATGAAAACCGCGTATGTCCATTTTGCCGATTTTGAGATTTTTCGAAGGATAGAATGTCCAGGTTCATTTCCGTATACAGTATGCTTCACATATCTAAATGACCAATGAAAAGTTGTGAAATCATGTCATCTGATTTTCACGTATATCCATTTGGTGTCAAAGCTGTCAATCACGCCGCGTATCTCCCACCCTGTGGAGGCATCTCGCCGGTCTCGTGAAGTTTCATCTTAAGCGTCTCTGGAAGCTCAGCAATGGATAGCCGAATAACACTGTGGTGTAAAGTATCAGCAAACGTTTGTTTTGGGTCACAAAAAGACCCAAATCAGAAAGACATCAATTCATTTCTCAACAGTATTAATCTGCCTCAACTCAGTAAACTTCAAATAAACAGAACAAGAACTTTTCAATGCCCTAAAACTCATGCCGAACAATAAAGCACCAGGTCCTGATGGATTCCCTGCAGAGTTCTACAGACAATTTTGGTCCACTTTATCACCACTCTTCATCCGAATGATAAATTAATCAAAACTACCGGATAACATGAACACTGCCACAATTTCACTCAAAAGTTACCGTCAAGCTATCGTCCGATCTCCCTAATCAATGTAGACATTAAAATCATCACCAAAGCACTAGCCCATAGAATAGAAAAAGTCACACCATCTATAATTCATCCAGATCAAACCGGTTTCATCAAAGTGTGGCGGCACGAGAGCAGACAAAACAGAGGAGGTTATAGTCTAGGTGAAACCTGCCCCAAAAACACAGACTACGCCACCCTGGGACTTTCACCCAGAGAATGATTTTATTTATTCCCTAATTGCAATACTACCTATACTTAAGGACACACAGGTACGCATACAATTCAGCCAGAGACGGTTCAATTTTGAAAATGGACAACAACTTTATTTCAATAATTTAAAAACACAATTCAGAACACATTCATACTTGCTGCTGAGGCTTACCAGTGGAGGAGAAAGGAGTCACAAAGGCAGGAAGGAATCCCAGGAAAAGTCACCCATGTGAACACAAACACTGAAAAACACAACAGTGAACACAGCAAAGAAAACGTGGTAGACAACACAGCACGCAGGAAGGGGATACCACCACCCAGACACCAACACCACCACCTTCGGCTCTCAGCAACTAAAACAGACACAAACACGATCAAAGGGGATTCACTCAACAGAAAGAAAATCAATATAATATTCAAATGAAGAGAACAAATTGAAATAATCTTAATCACAAATAACCAAACTGCCAGAACCAGCAATGGTTCCAGAAGGCAGTACACTAGAAAAATAAGATATAAATTCTAAGACACTTCTCAATGAACCAAGAAAAACAAAATAAACATGGATTAAAGTACAATAAAACCTTGGCCAAGGAAAACAAATTCAGTAATAAGACAGAATAAGACAAAATATATATATAAATGTATTAACTGGATTAGTTCATCTAACGCGATAAACTAAAATCACTGATAAAGAAACAAACTATAAATGCAAATTAACTAAATTGAAAACAAAATAGAAAGGAAATATAAACACTTAACCCAAATTATAACTGTAAAGAGCCAACCCCTTCAGCTGCACTCAAACAGTTTAAAATACTGGCCCACGTCAAACTGGAGGCTCACACATTCAAACGTATGGCCGTGATTGCCCAGTGGCCGTGAAGGCAGAACGGGTGGACAGCGATCAGTAACGTTCCTTGGAAAAATGTTCAAAACTTGCACGTTAGATGAGTGCAGCACAAGCGTGCAGCGATCAAGTAGAGTTGTTGGTATAATGTTCAAAAACGTACACAATTACAGCAATCGAATAGAGTTCTTGGTATAATATTCAAAACGAACACAATTACAGCTGTCCAGGGCGGGCATGCAGCGATCGAGTAAAGTTGATGACACAATGCTCAAAATATGCACATTAGGCAAGCAACACTCCAGGACGGGCGTGCAGAAATGGTTAAAGTTGCTGATACGATGTTCAAAATGCACGTTAAACAAACAGCAATCCAGGCAAAACAGCAGCTAGTGAATAAATGCTCTGCGGCTGACGTCAGTCTCCAGTCAAACCAGCCCAGTTCCTGTTATTTATTCAAAAAAATGAATTAGCCCCAAATCAAACAAATGAATCCTACACCATGTATCCTACACATACCGATCAAGCAGCGTTTTGTATCACCCAGAAGAAGGCAGCTCAACGGGTACAAACAGTACAGGAAGCTTTCAGTAACATCCGCTTTTGAATGCGTTGAATGACGGGGTGGAGGACTGGCCCACCAACCGGAGATCTACGATCGTTCAATGCATAGTAAACATAACGGCAGCTAATAACAATGGAATAAGGGCAGAGACAGCAGAGCCGCTACTTTACCTGTAGCACAGCAGAGCAACGCACAGAGTGAGTGACCCGGAAGTATGACGCACTTCCGTCACCAGTGAGCAAGAGGGCAGTCAGAGGGGACTACTGCCTGTATTTATGGGGGGAGCCTGTGGCAGTGATTGGCCAACAGAACACCAGCTCATTACGAGTTACATACTGCTACAAAAGGCAGACTCGCTTCTACTAACACACGCAGACTTTTTTAAAGGTCCTGTATTATGCCCCTTTTCACAAGATGTAAAATAAGTCTCTGATGTCCCCAGAGTGTGTATGTGAAGTTTTAGCTCAAAATACCCAACAGATCATTTTTTACAGCATGTTTAAATTGTCATTTTTTGGGGCTCAGAAAAACGCGCTGTTTTAAGGCTGATTTATACTTCTGCGTCGGACCTACGCCGGAGCCTCTACGCTGTAGGCAACGCGTTGGTTTTCATTTATACTTCTGTGTCGTTGTCCGCGTTCACGCGCGCAGAGGGAGCATGTGAAACCCGAGGGAGCGGTCCTAGTAGACCAATCACAGCGCTTGCGTCCGCGTAGAGTTGACGCGTTGTTACATTTTTGGAGAGGTGCACGTCAGGGTACGCCGAAGGGTACGCGCTACACACAGCCTACGACGTAGCTACGGCGTAAGTTCGACCCAGAAGTATAAATTGGGCTTTAGTGTGTGCCCTTTAAATGCAAATAAGCTGCTGCTGCACGCACAGGGGGCGGAGCTTCACGAGCTCGCGCTCAGTCTCTCAGGACAATTTCATCTCACGGAATGATGATAATATCAGAAACTCAGTAACGGTGTTCATTTCGAGTCGGACAATAATGCCTACAGAGTCAGAGTGCTGTATAGAGATGAAACAGGTATAGTTTAGTAGTTTAATTGCGGTTATTATAACGTATTTGTCATCTGCTTGCAGAGGTGGAAAGTAACGAATTACATTTACTCGCGTTACGTAATTGAGTAGTTTTTTTGTGTACTTCTACTTTTTTAAGTAGTTTTTCAAATCTGTAATTTTACTTTTACTTAAGTACGTTTTTATTGAAGTATTGTACTTCGCTACATTTTAAATCATATCCGTTACTGAGTAAAAAAATAACTAAAATAAATAATAATACAAGGGGGGAAAAAAATCGCGCTCCGGAAACTACTGCAAGGGCGGGAGAACAAATGTGCAAAAGAAAAAAAGTGATGCAACACAGTCGAAAACGAAGCATTGTCAGTATGGGCAATATTTAGATGTGCAGTAAACGACTGCACGTGGTTGTCCTCGAGGATAGATATACAATTTGCAAAAAAATGTGGATGCAAAGTGGCTGAAAAAGGAGGAAACACGTAGAACATTTTCATCATCCCTCTGCACGGATAAAGGTATGTCCCGTTTATATTTAGATGCAGAGGGAATCCCGGAATCCAGTCATGCAAATTGAATTTACAGTAGGCCTATAGATACTTGCACAAAAGTTCAAAAGTTTCGTATGCTTTTTCGTATTCGTCATTCGGTGGCTATGAATTGTCAAAACACCATTGAAAATGCTTGCTACGGATGCGAAAAACGCGAAAATCAAGACGTGAGGTCGTATTTATTTTTTAACATGCGAAAATTTCGGACGCGAATTTCGGACTAGTGTGCAAGGACCTTAACGCAAATGTCACGTAAAAGACGCAAACTGATGGATGGATAAATAAATCGAAAGTAGAGCTGTGCTCTAAATCAAATCGCGACATGGTCTGTGAATATTAAAGCACAAAAAGACTGCTATATACTCGCTTGATCTGCGTGTCTCTGTGGGAATGAGCTGCGCCGCTTCGTCTATAGCTTAAGGTGTTTTCACTGTCTCACAAACAATACGAGGACATGAATACATGGACATTTCCAGAGCTGCTCTGAGAGAACGCCTAATGAGCATTTTCATCATTTTATTTGAGAAAAACCATTGTCAAATACACTCTGGAACAGGTCTTCACTACAACCCGTCAAAATAAAAGTTTGGTTTAAATAGGAGAAATTATGAAAGAAATATATTATTGTAGACCTACAATAGAAAGCACTTCTCAGAATAATAACAACAACAACAATAAGACAATTTATTTAAATATTATTTAAAGAATATTTTTTTGTCCATGATTTAATTTAGTAAATCTGTTTTGCAGCACTTCCCCCAAAAATAAAAGGATAAAAGTTTAAATTTTCATTTGATTACCACCGTTTTTGATAATATATTTGTATTTATTCATAAAAAGAAAAGAAAAAAATCTGAATAAAATACATTTCATAGGACTCTATTATTCTTAAACATTTTAATAAATTATTAATGTTAAAAATAAATTGTTGATCTGATTCATTATCAATTATTGAATTTAGTTGATTAGACAAGTTTTATTGAAATTTTAATAAACAAAACAAACCAAATGGTTTTCAAATTTGTTACAATAAAAGCATTTGTTCAACCAAAAAAACCTGTTTTCATTCATTTAACTGTCATTTTATCTGATGACGATAATAATAATAACCACCATAATTTAATAATACCGTTTATTTATTTGTTTAATAATTGATTAATACTGTAAACCGTGATCATTTCTGAGATGGTTATCATACTGTAAAATCTACAACCTGGGAGAGTCCCCCACCCCACCCCTGCGGTTTAAAAAGTAGGCTAACTCAGTAACTTTTACTCTGAGTAAATTTTAAATGAGCTACGTAGATATTTAGACCTGTAATTTGACTTGTACTTAAGTAAAATTTCATTGAAGTAATAGTACTTTTACTTGAGTAGAATATTTTAGTACTCTTTCCACCTCTGTCTGCTTGTATGTATCCATTATTTATTAATAGCCTACAAGTCTGCTGTTTCGGACCAGGTCCAAATGATGATCAAACATATACTGATGAGTTTAATAAAGTTTATTGTACATCACACAAAAGATCATCATTACACGGAAAATCTCCGTAAGAGCTGAGTAAACACAGTAAGTTATAAGAAGTGCGCAAGTACATAAACGAATTTCGGTAGAGTTGAGGGAGCATTCCTGTGGGCGGAGGTTAGTCAAAAAACTGTTCTAGTGACGTCATTAAAGAAGGAAGTATAGGGATGTAGTCCAAACGAGCCGTTCGATGTAGGCGACTTATGTTAAATAAAATATATCGCTTGGCATTGAACTTTGAGCTTTATAATTTTACAGATATTATTTATGTATAACAGCAACATTACACACTGACTAAAGTTTGAAACATGGGATCACGAAGAACGGGACCTTTAACTTAATGGATTACTCATTGTAATGGAAAAATTTGATTTCCATTGATCTTCAACATACAGTACAGGTCAAAAGTTTGGAAACATTACTATTTTTAATGTTTTTGAAAGAAGTTTCTTCTGCTCATCAAGCCTGCATTTATTTGATCAAAAATACAGAAAAAAAAATGTAATATTGTGATATATTATTACAATTTAAAATAATTGGTTTTCAATTTATTATACTTTAAATCACATATGTCAAACTCAAGGCCCGCGGGCCTATTCCGGCCCACCACATTATTTTATAAGGCCAGCGAGATCATATGGGTGTCTTAAAATTAGGGATGCAACCAAATTTAGGCTGCCGAAAATTTTCGGCCGAAAATACCATTTTCAGTTTTTGGCCGAAAGATAGGCTACTAAAAAGCCGCCGCGCCCCTCCGTGTTCGGCGATGGTTTGACTCTGGCTCAGCGTGTTTTATGACTTTGCGTGCGAGTCCGCTTCCGAAAATGCACAACTTCGAAGCGCGTTCCGCTGTGTGTGTGCTGTGCTCTCCGCTCCGTGTTCACAGCGCGTTCTGCTCAATGTTCCGCAAGCAACCTCTGTGTGTGTGTGTTTGTGTGTGTTTGTGTTGCGAGCTCTGCTAAAGTTTAAATTATCATTTATTTCTGTGATGCAAAGCTGAATTTTCAGGATCATTACTCCAGTCTATCACATGATCCTTTAGAAATCATTCTAATATGATGATTCATTATCAAAGTTGGAAACAGTTCTGCAGCTTAAGACTTTTTCATAACCTGTGATACTTTTTAGGATACTTTGATGAATAATAAAAAAAAAAGAAGCTATTTAAAAATAGAAATCTTCTGTAACAGCAATATCCACTACTGGTCAGACATTTGGGGTCAGTAATTTTTTTCTTTTTTTTTTTGAAATAAATCAATACTTTTATTCAGCAAGGATGTGTTAAATTGATAAAAAGTGATAGTAAAGAAGATTTATAGTATTAGAAAATATTTTTATTTTTTTTTATTTTTATTTGCATTTTATTTTGAATAAATGCAGTTCTTTTTAACCTTTTATTCATCAAATATATTAGGCAGCAGAACTGTTTCCAACACTCATAATAAATCAGAATATTAGAATGATTTCTAAAGGATCATGTGATAGACTGGATGTCACATGTGACACTGAAGACTGGAGTAATGATCCTGAAAATTCAGCTTTGCATCACAGGAATAAATTATTTTTTAAAGTATATTCAAATATTATTTTAAGTTGTAATAATATTTCACAATAGTACTGTTTTTTTTCTGTATTTTTGATCAAATAAATGCAGCCTTGATGAGCATTAGAGACTTCTTTCAAAAATATAAAAAAAACGTAATGTTTCCAAACTTTTGACCTGTACTGTATATTGCAAAGTAATGTGTCTCGTGTCTATATTGTCTTGTGCCTGGGGAGGGGCTGGGTGTGACGCTTCAGGAACATATGGGACAGGATCTTTGACCCTAGTATCAGACAGTTTGTGTCTTTAGGTGTAGAAACTTGAACAGCAATAGGTCCCTTATCTATATGGGTCAAAGAGACAGCCGCTGGGAAGGAACCTAGAACAGGGTATGAAGGCTGCCCATCTCTTCCTGTCTGTGTCTCACTCGCTCCACAGTGTGGAATGTCTGTGTCAAAGCTGTCCAATATGACTATATCTAGCCTATAATAATAAGTTATTGATATCATTATGCACAAAATAATAGCCATATTTATTAGATGCAAAGGAAAAAAAACAATGTGTGTGATAGACATACAATCTGTTCCATAGAAGAGATACACAACCAATGTCATGTAGAGCACGCCTGAGATGAGCGCGCCGTCACCCCGATACCACCGTACCTCAACTACCGCTTTCTGGGCAAGGAGAACTGTGGCGCGAACCCACAAAACTCCACGGGATGATGTACTTCAGCGACGACATCTGGATACATTTGGACATTTGGATCGGGATTTGGTCTGTTTTGTGCTGCGCGTCCTCTTTATTTACCGTCCTGACTTATTTAGATGACATGAAGTGTTTAAGTTAGCCGGAAAGACACATTATTTTCCTGTCAGGGAGTTGAACGATGGCGTCCATCGCTTACATCAGCCAAATGTAATGCTTTTTAATGCCATTTAAGGCCTTAATTTTAGCAAAATCCATTAATGCTTTTTAATGCCCCGCGGAGACCCTGTTAAAAGATATTTAAAAACTTTCACAGTTGTCTTATTTAAAAATCATTCATTATTATTACACTTAATGTTTACCTAACTTAGTCCTTATATCAGGCGATAGCGTAATTAGACTTAATGTTACACTTAATGGCCCTCATTTATCAAAAGTGCGTACACCAAATTTCCAGCGGACACCTGGCGTACACCCAAAACCACGGTGACTTTGAGATTTATCAATATGGACGTTGGCGTACGGCACGCTCAAATCCTACGCCAGCTCAGGAGGTGGTGTACGCATGTTTTGAGTTAGTGCGGAAATGCGCAGAAAAACAATTCCTAACACCACAAAACTCACTGACAAACTAAAAGATATGATATATTATGACCCACTGTAAAAAACAACAACAATATAGTAATTATAAACTTCAGTGTTTATTTTTGTGCAACATGGACTTCAATGTTTAATTTGTGTGACTTTACCAAAGCATTTGATTTGTAGGCATATTCCTTCAGTTGCGAGCCTGTGCGCTTTACCTGACGTTTCAAGCCTTGTTTATACTTTCGCCTGGCTCCGCAGCGCGAGTCTCCGCAGACTGCGCGCGCACCTCCCCAAACGGACGAGGCGTTTATACTCGACGCGCTCGCCGTCGTACTATTCTTTGAAACGATGGTTAGGCCAGGCAGGTGCGCACAGACTGGGTTCAGTAATGAAAGGCTTTCAATGACCAAAAAATAATTCAGACTGACAAAATTATAAAAATGACATTCTTCTTCTTTTAGATAATAATAATAATACAATTAATAATAATAACGACATTCTTCTTCTAAATAACAATAAGCGTCATTAATAATAAAAATCATAATAATAATAAGAAGAATATTACAAATTGTCATGCAATTATTAATGTGAATGAATGATACTCCACATCACATCATCATCACTATTGTACACCCCAATACATGTGACGTGATACGAAATTAAATGCTAATTGTTTCAAAACACGTGCTGTAAAATAATGCATTGTGATAGGTAATTTGCTCATCCAAGTTTCTCTTCTTTGCCGTCTTCCGTGTGTCCATGGCGTAAAATGAGGGCGTGGGGGAAGCGGAGACTTGAATATATAGGGGCGTGTTATTCTAATGACGATCGTTTTCAGCCGCGGCATTTATCAAGGGCAGGTATTGCGTACACCTGGATTTCAAAGGTACGCACAGCTTCATAAATCAGGCGGTGAGAGGAGTGTAAGCATAATCTTACGCCAACATATACGCCCGTTTCTACGCAAGAATGATAAATGAGGGCCAATGTGTGTGTGATGTGGCACGTGCCAAACTTAAAGAAGCACACTAAACAGTTTTGTGAGATCTTTATTGTGTGTTTGTGTTACTCTAGTGGCGGTCACATGAAAGTGCACATTCCTTGGTGACTGTTATCAAAGTGGAACATAAAGATTCAGATTAAGAAAGATAAAGAATATAAAGGTAAAGTTAAACAAACAATGTTTTAATATTAATGTGCATGTCTCTTTGTCTTACCGGCTCCTGGAAATGCCCAGTAGGAGAGGCCGCGAACAGGAAACGGTTATATGTCGTCCTGAAGGAGAGGAGTTGCTCTATTAAGAGTATTTAGACCCAAACCTCATGAATGTTTATGTGTTTGTATAGTTTTCTAAGTGGTAATGTAACTGGAAAAAGAGAGACATTAGCAATGTATAGTTGGTAAGGTTGCCAATACTTTGTGAACTATGAAATGTATAGTTAATAACTGATGAAGAGTTATGATTGGTCAGTTTGAAAATGAAGGAGGAGATCAAAACTATAAAACAACAGATGAAATGTTTGGAAAGAAAACAAAGGGGTGTTTGGTTGGATCAGTAGCCAACTGTGTAACTTGTTTTTCCCTTGAGTTTGTTTGTTGTTTTGTTTGTTGTTTTATTGTTGTTTTGTTTTGAGTTGTACTTTGTTTTCCTGCAGAATTTCTGAGTTAAACTTGGACTTGTAAATGGACATTTTGCTTTGGACTGTGTTGCACCTTTTGTGGAGTTTGTGGCATCCTGAATAAACGTGAATTTTTCCATGGACATTTTTGAAGTGTTTCCAGTTGTTTGCTGCTTGTTTAGCCAACGCACTGACCATCCTACACCAGTATGCCTCCCACATTTACCTTTACCTCACCTTTTGCATATTCAGTGCATGCATATTTTTTTCCCTAGCATATTTTACCAATTACAAACCACATCAATCTTAATAATTAGCACTAATTTTGTATTTAATTATTTATAAGTGATATATAATTGTTCATGAAGGCTGGAAGTGTAAAATGCCTTATATTCAGGTGTGCATAAAGAAAACCTGCTTAATAATTATGCACACCTAAAATACACAATTAATAGTAGTTATTAGGATTGATGTGGTTTGGAATTGGTTAGGTTACCTCTGGCCACTTCTGCATATCGTCTACACACGTTAACAATGACGATGGATGGGACAATTCATCCTTCAGCGTGGATCCCGCCCCTCCGCTTCTCTCCTCTGGGCCGCGCCGTAAAAAGCGCCGTTCACAGAGAACGCCGGAGGCATCTGCCACGAGTGCTTGCATGCCGGATCTCTCCCCGTGTGCATCGCTCCCTGAATCCCCCGCTTCTATCACGGCCGGCCAGCCGCCCGCTGTGCATATCGAGTCGGGGGGAGATGACGAAGAAGGGGACAGCTGCTCTATTCTGGCTTCTGACTGTGAAGGATGGTCGGGCTCCATTCCGGACCCCGCCCCTTCTCTTCAGGAATCGAGCGGTGTGCGGTCTACTTTCGACGCCGAGCTTCTTCGCCTGCTTACCAAGGCCGTGGAGGACCTCGGCCTCGATTGGTCGCTTCCTGACGAGCCTGCACCCAGCAGGCTGGACGGCTGCTTTCTGCCAGGCCGCCGCTCGACGCCTCACACCAGGCCTGCCCCCTTTCTTCCGGAGCTCCACGAGGAGCTCACTAAGAGCTGGAAGGCGCCATTTTCTGCCAGGCTGCGCTCTTCTGTCTCTTCGACGCTCTCTCTGGTAGACGGCGCGAAAGACAAAGGCTATCTCTGCATTCCTCCGGTCGAGGAACCCGTAGCCGCGCACCTCTGCCCGCCTTCCGCCGGATGGCAGTCTCATCCTTCACTGCCTTCCAAAGCCTGCAGGACTACTTCGGCTTTGATCGGTCGCGCTTACACCGCCGCCGGTCAAGCCGCGTCTGCACTTCACACGATGGCCGTGCTTCAGGTGTATCAGGCCGACCTTCTCCGTAAAATGGACGAGGCGGGCCCGAACCCTGAAAATTTTTCTGACCTCAGGAGCGCGACTGACTTAGTGCTACGAGCCACCAAGTCCGCTGCTCAGGCCATCGGGAGGAATATGGCATCTCTCACTGTCACTGAGAGGCACTTGTGGTTGACACTGTCCGACATGAAGGAGTCCGACAGAGCCACTTTCCTCGACGCGCCCGTGGCGCCATCCGGTCTCTTCGGCCCGGCTGTCAAGGGGTTTTCGGAGCGGTATTCTGAGGTACAGAAGACCTCCCAGGCTATGCGGCATTTCTTGCCGAAGCGCTCCAGTTCCGCTATGGGCCGCTCTAAGCAGCCGTCCAATCGGAAGTCAGCGCCACAGTCTCCCCCGCCGTCAGCCTCACAGCGCCGTCAGCCGAGGGACTCCCAGCAGCGCTCACGCTCTTCCAGCCGCCACAGACCGCCTCCCCCTCGGGGGCCTCGGTCCAAGATTGTGCTGAAGGCAGAGCCCTCAAAGTCTTCCTGACCGTGCTAGGAAGACGAAGATGGTCGAGTCCCGCTGCGGCCGGACCGCCATCGAAAACAGCGCAGCTCGCTCTCACAGTTCCCTCAGAGGAGGTGACCGGAGATGTGTATTTCACAGCCAACGAGCCCGTTACACAACACGCTCGCCTGTACCCAAAGGCCGTTTTTACGGCCACCCAAACATATCACAGCAAGAGCATTCTGTCTGTTTATCCAGCTCACGCCGATGGTGTTATAAATGCAGGTCACGTGCCCACTCCACAGTGTTCGCGCCTACATACAAACACGGCCGGTTCAGTGATTCCCACTCATTCACGGCCCATATCCATAAACTCGGCTCACGCCGTGTGTGTTTCAAATGTGGAAGAGGTGCCCGCTGTACAGTGCTCACCCTTTCACACAAACACGGGCTGCTCTGTGATAAGCACTCATTCAGAGCCCCCGTCAATAAACACAAAATGTGTCCCGTGTGCAAATCACCCTCTACCAGACACGAGCTGTGTTATGTGTGTGCGAAGCGCGCGCGCTCTCTCTCTCAGGCGCTGTGAGATATGCGCCACACACATACAGCGACAACAGCCCGCGCGTTATTCTCCCTCTAGCCTTTCACATAAAGGCATGGAGGGAGCTGCCGGGCGTGTCAGAATGGGTACTGAACACGGTAGAACGAGGCTATTCACTACAGTTCGCTCGCAGATCCCCTCGCTTCCGAGCCAGGGTCGAAACCACGGTGAACAGCGATGTAGCACACCTACTTCGCCAGGGCTCCAGACTAACTTTTTTCACCTCCGTCCTGGAACCGTCCTGAAAAACGATTTGAACCGTCCTAAAGTGAATGTCAACCGTCCCAAAATAAACATGTTGTTTCTGTACTTTGTTATTATCATCTATAGTTGTTAGTTACATAATAAAAACACCATTAAAATGTTTATGATATATATTATTATATTTATTTAGCTCCATTCAAAGTAGTTATCTGTAAACAGGTAAAAAACAGATGTAATAAAAAAATAACAGGAGTTAAATGCTTTTTTGTATTCATGCAGAACAAATCTTTTTTCTTTTCTTTTTTTTTTTACATATACGAAAAATAAGATGATAATACATACAGCTCAAAACGTTTTTGAGTTGGTTGGATTAAACAATAACAAATAAATACTGGTGACTACATATCTCAAAAAATATCATCATTCTTTATTCTTTCAAGCAGCAGACATATTTATTTGTATGAATTAAATATAATGAATCATTATTAAAGCTATTAACGAGCAGTGAATGCTTTTCTCTTTTTCTTTTGTTGCTTGATCAATATTAAGGACACAGACCGCATTAGGTTTATTACCCACTGTCACTTTAAGACATCGGATCATGTCCAATGACATGCGGATCCAATGCACTGATGCACATCCGATACACTCACAACTGTTTAAGACATAACCAACATAGTTTACGTGAATACTCTCCAAAACGGACATTTCGACATAATGTTGTGTGTATTTGTCCATTCAGACATGAAAGAGAGCTCAGTTCAGTACTCGCGCGCTGTATAGGTGTCTATGTGAATGGCTGCACGCTTCGGGTCGGGTGTGTGCGCACAGAAAACCGTACCGAATAGAGCTCTTTTTTTGCGTCGTCACTCTTATTCAGATCTATATGTCTGCTCTACTCATTCTCCCAGACGTTTAAGTATTTTAACGTTTTATGAGACATGCAGGATTCAGCGCATGTCAACCCGTGTGCCGCTGGGTAACGTTAGATCAGCACGTTACAGTACACATGTGCGCATCTACCACAAACGCAGGACATCAGTTCTGACTGGATCCGGATCGCTTCCCAAATCGTCACTATCTAACATTTTTGTCTAGTTTTTATTCGTTGACGAAAATGTCAATAGATTTTCGTCATGGTTTTTGTCATTCAAAACTAGTTTTATTTAGTTATCGTCTCGTTTTTGTCTGTGAAAATAAGCCATGTGATAGATGTACCGCGAAACAAGTCTCCGGGTGAGTAACCGGCCAGTGATAGTTACTATAGTAACAGCATGAGAAGACGCGCTCCGTTGTAGTCAGCGCTTGGTCGGTTAATTTTGGCATTTTCTAAGTAAGTTACCCTAATAGGCTAGTAATAAATGAACACGCATACAAAATGTCTTTCGTCCTGTAGGCGTCCTGGAGAATATTTCTGTTCGTCCTAAACACATTTTCTATCGTCCCCAGGACGATAGGACGCCGTTAGTCTCGAGCCCTGTACTTCGCGCCGAGATTGCGAAACTGTTAGAGAAACGAGCCGTAGAAACCGTCCCTCACACACTGAGCGAGTCAGGTTTTTACAGCAGATATTTCCTCGTTCCAAAGAAGGATGGCGGTCTCAGACCCATCCTAGATCTCAGACGGCTGAACAAAGCCCTTATGCAGAGATCGTTCAAAATCCTCACGACCAGTCAGATTCTCGCGCAAATTCGCCCGAGGGACTGGTTTATCTCTGTGGACCTGAAAGACGCATATTTTCAGATCCAAATAGCGCCCCATCACAGGCCTTTCTTGCGATTCGCCTTCGAGGGTCTGAGTTATCAGTATACCGTCCTGCCGTTCGGTCTGTCCTTAGCACCCCGTACATTCACGAAGTGCATGGATGCAGCGCTCGCTCCCCTGAGACAACGGGGAATGCGAATACTGAACTATCTGGACTGGCTTATTCTAGCCCAGTCAGAGTCAGAGTCAATAGCGCACAGAGCTCTATTACTCGACCATTTACGGGATTTGGGTCTCCAAATCAACTGGACCAAGAGTTCACTGTCTCCCAGCCAGAGAATCTCTTTTCTGGGAACAGACTTAGACTCTGTGTCAATGACAGCGCGGCTGACGTCACAGCGCGCGCTGCAGATTCAGCGCTCAGCTGCAGCTTTCAGGACCGGCAGCATTTTTCCTCTCAAACGTTTTCAGAGGATGCTGGGTCTTATGGCTTCGGCCTCGGCAGTGCTTCAACTGGGCTTGCTTTTCATGCGCCCGCTGCAGCACTGGCTGAAAACGCGGGTCCCGTTGCGAGCATGGTCCGCCGGCCGCGTTCGCCTCAGGGTGACTCAGAACTGTGTCACAGCACTGAATCCCTGGAAGGCGGCAGACTGGTATCAGTCAAGAGTGGATCTGGGCATGACTTCGAGACGAAAAGTAATCTCGACAGACGCATCCAACTCAGGTTGGGGTGCCCTCTACGAGGGCAGACCAGTGTTTGGTCTGTGGGCAGCCTCAGAAAGGCACCTACACATAAACTGTCTGGAGATGAAAGCGGTCGAAAATGCCTTGAGATACTTTCTCCCCCTCCTCAAAGGCCACAACGTGTTAGTCCGCACCGACAACATGTCTGTGGTATCATACATCAACCGCCAGGGCGGTCTCAGGTCACGGAGTCTTCACAAGCTGGCGGAACGCCTCCTCTTGTGGGCCCATCACAACCTGCGCTCACTGAGAGCATCGCATGTTCCGGGCTGCCAAAATGTGGGACCAGACATGCTGTCCAGGGACAACGTTCCCCCCGGGGAATGGTCTCTGCACCCTCAGATAGCCCAGTTACTATGGGACATCTTCGGCAGAGCGGATGTCGACCTCTTTGCGTCGACGGAGAACGCGCACTGCCCAGTATTCTTCACGAAACAGAGAGATGCGCTGGCCCACGACTGTCCCAGCCGTCCGCTCTATGCGTTTCCCCCGATAGCAATGTTACCACAGGTAATCGAGCGCATCAGGGAGAGCAAATGCTCTGTGCTCCTCGTTGCGCCGCTCTGGAGGAATCAAGTGTGGTTCTCAGAGCTGATGCAACTGACGAGCACGACCCCGTGGCCGATTCCGGTGAGGAAAGATCTCCTCTCCCAGGCCAGGGGCGCGATCTGGCACCCGCGCCCCGACTTATGGGCCCTGCATGCATGGGCCATCAACGGGTACCCGCTGACCTCCCAGCGGCAGTGTTGAGCACAATTACTCAGGCTAGAGCACCTTCTACGAGAAGGCTCTACGCCTCTAAATGGTCAGTGTTTTCCGGCTGGTGCTCAGCCCGAAACTTAGACCCACAGCGCTGTAGCGTTACAGAGGTCCTCTCCTTTCTGCAAGAGCTTTTGGAGGAGGGCAGGTCCCCATCCACGCTCAAAGTGTATGTGGCGGCCATTGCTGCGTTTACAAAACCCTTGCACGGCCGGTCACTGGGTAGAGATGACTTCATTGTTAGGTTCCTAAGAGGAGGAACGGGAACAGATACAATAGGTGCCTACGCACCTTCGGTGCTTGGCCCCTAATAACTGTAAATAACATACCTGAGCAGCTTGCGGAATATAAATAACAGCGGAGATTGTGCTACGTGCGGTGATTGGTCTATGAAAAAATGGACCTTGCCATTTCATTGGACTGGCAAAAATAGAGAGAATATGAGCGGAGATTGGATGGAATTTGCTCAAAGATGGACTATGTGCGGTGATTGGTCTATGAAAAATGGACCTTGCCTTTTCATTGGACGGGCAAAAATGGAGCTCGTAACGTAATTGGTTTTTAAAAGAAGGAACTCGTCATTGTATTGGATAGATTTTACAGACTTTTGGTTGTCAGGTACCGCCATCGAAGGCACACTGGTCGGGGATAGAACCTCAACCCATCAGGTTGCTGAAGCTCCGCCGCTGGCTAAAAGGGTTACTGGCACAGACAGAAGTGCTGGCTGTCTCGATAAGTGAAGCAAAGACAACCCTAACCAGGTTTTAGCAAGGCCTCCAGAAGGTTACAACCTAAAGCAGGCACATGCTGTCAAACGTAGTCGGCAGAATTCGAACCTGCGCGGGGAGACCCCAATGGATTTCTAGTCCATCGCCTTAACCACTCGGCCACGACTACAAGCTGGCCTACGGGGGGACTTCATTTTGCTTGGTGCCTTACAGCGTCGCTGCCCGAGGCCAGCGCTGGTCAGCAAGAACTCGACAGCAAAACGTAGCGCTCCACAAAAAAAGAGGCTCGATCGCCCGAACAGGGACTTGAACCCTGGACCCTCAGATTAAAATTCTGATGCTCTACCGACTGAGCTATCCGGGCTCTTTCTCGTGGTGCGTGCGAGTTGCATGGGAACGCGCAGCAAAATGAATCGTGTCGGCTGAAAAAACAGACGTTTCTCCCATGCATCGCATTCCCTTCTTCGACGATTAAGAACGGCCGTCCAAACGTCTGCTATGTCAAAATATATTTGCGAATCAGTGGGAATGCAGCCTATTAGACGGATAATAATAATCAACAGACAACAATGCTAGGAAAAAGAACAAAAACTCAAAGCTTCTTGTCTGGAAAGCATCTTTACACGCTTTTTAATGCTGTGGACTTGCTGCACTCTTATCGTTATTGTAAACTTGCTTCAAAGGCGCAGTTGTTTGGAGAAAATAGCAAGTCCACTGCACTCTAGGTAACAGCCCCAATGGATTTCTAGTACATCTCCTTAACCTGAGCGGAGGCCTGTCATGACATTGTAACAATAACGACTCGGGGTAAATGTGAATTAGCTCAAGAATATAGGGAATTTTGGAAATATTAATATTTATGACTCATGGTCAGGGAATGAGCTTTTGCCCTCCAGCGGCGGTCGTGATTGCAAAATGCCGCACTACAAACTCAAGCGCTGACGGCCTCGTCGAGAAGCACGGCCAAGGAAAAAAGACCTCCTTCGAGCCGGAGTCGAACCAGCGACCTAAGGATTGCTAACTTTCCACCTACAGTCCTCCGCTCTACCAGCTGAGCTATCGAAGGCACACTGGTCGGGGATAGAACCTCAACCCATCAGGTTGCTGAAGCTCCGCCGCTGGCTAAAAGGGCTACTGGCACAGACAGAAGTGCTGGCTGTCTCGATAAGTGAAGCAAAGACAACCCTAAACAGGTTTTAGCAAGGCCTCCAGAAGGTTACAGCCTAAAGCAGGAGCATGCTGTCCAGCGTAGTCGGCAGGATTCGAACCTGCGCGGGGAGACCCCAATGGATTTCTAGTCCATCGCCTTAACCACTCGGCCACGACTACAAGCTGGCCTAAGGGGGCACGTCATTTTGCTTGGTGCCTTACAGCGTCGCTGCCCGAGGCCAGCGCAGGTCAGCAAGAACTCGACAGCAAAAAGTAGCGCTCCACAAAAAAAGAGGCTCGATCGCCCGAACAGGGACTTGAACCCTGGACCCTCAGATTAAAAGTCTGATGCTCTACCGACTGAGCTATCCGGGCTCTTTCTCGTGATGCGTGCGAGTTGCATGGGAACGCGCAGCAAAATGAATCGTGTCGGCTGAAAAAACAGACGTTTCTCCCATGCATCGCGTTCCCTTCTTTGACGATTAAGAACGGCCGTCCAAACGTCTGCTATGTCAAAATATATTTGCGAATCAGTGGGAATGCAGCCTATTAGACGGATAATAATAATCAA
>CM038630.1:42131949-42151949 GCA_021554675.1 Leuciscus idus | reverse complement strand
ACAGCATCCCCAGGCCAGTGCTGTGCTCTCGGCCAGTCCTGATCACTGCTACGTGGGGGAAAGAAAAAGAAAAAGAAAGGAAGAGAAAAGGAGAGAGTTTATGGCCATAGCACTGTTATATTTCAACACAATGCCATCTTTTCATTCACTATCATCCTTTCCTCATCAAATATGACTAGTTTTCATAGAAATAAAACGTTGTCAGCTAAAGTTACTTCTCAGATTATCTTTATTATTTCTGGAAGACCTTTCTAACATTGCTTTCACAAAGTTGGAGCTTTTGTTATCCCAACCGATAAACATCTTTAGAACACAATTGTGCAACAATTAAGATACTTCACAAACTTCAACAGATTAATAAATACATTTCCTAATTATTCTCTCTCTCTCTCTTTTTTTTTTTTTACATATTCACAAATCTTTTGAAGTCAATTACTGTGACTCATCATCTTCACTTGACTTTTATCAGCAACCACTCTTCTAAGGACTTTAAACTTTAAATTTACACAGCACTTCACTTTGTATCTGACTTAAACCAAACGTCTGTTACAACATATTTAAATTCACACAGCATTTTACTTTAGTTTTAAATTCACACAGCACT
Organism: Leuciscus idus; assembly: GCA_021554675.1. Taxonomy (NCBI): domain Eukaryota; kingdom Metazoa; phylum Chordata; class Actinopteri; order Cypriniformes; family Leuciscidae; genus Leuciscus; species Leuciscus idus. The sequence goes on along the minus strand of CM038630.1, from coordinate 42,151,345 downwards.
TTACTTGTCTATATTTGACTAGAACATATTTAAATTCACACAGCACTTTACTTCGTCTATATTTGACTAGAACAGTTTTAAATTCACACAGTACTTCACATTGCATATATCTGGCCAAGAACAGTGAACCTCAATAGAACAGTAGTGGGATACAATGAGTTAAACAAAGATACTAAACTAAAAATACTTCAGGCAAATGTTTTTTTTAATTATTGAGAGTCTCTTTCCATTCAGGGATAGTCTGTCCAGATGATGGACAGTACCACTTACCCTTAATCTGGGTGTGGCCAGTACGCTTACTTTTTGACTGACCACATGTTTTACACTGGTAATGGTAGTCGACTTTGCACTGACGCTTCTTTAGTGGCTCCCCTCTTGCCAAACGCTCCTCGTCTTCAAGTGCTGCCTTTCGCTGTCTCCACTGTCGGTGTCGATTGAAAATGACTAAAGACTGATCTGATGGTGTACTGCTGAGAGGTGATTGTGAGGAAAAGGCAGGAGAAGTGGCAGGTGGCAGATGACCCTGCTGATACCAGCCAGGAGATGGGACTGGTGGCGGATGACCCTGCTGATAAGTGGGCCAGACAGGAGGTTGGGCTGGTGAGATATGGCCCAGCTGGTAAGAGGAACAGGCAGGCAATGGGGCTGGGGAAGTGTGTTCCTGCTGGTGGGAGGACCAGGCAGGAGGTTGGACTGGTGGCAGATGACCCTGCTGGTAAGAAGGCCAGACAGGAGGTGGGGTTAGTGAGGTATGGCCCTGTTGGTAAAACGACCAGGCAGGCGATGGGGCTGGGGAAGTGTGTTCCTGCTGATGTGAGGACAACAAGGCAGAAGAGGCAGGCCATACATTCGGCCCAAGAGGATAGTGCTGTGCCAGTGCCGATCCACTTCTGAAGCTGTGGCGCGGGCGTATCACTGCCTCACCTTCACGATTTTCTGGCTCCTGAAACTGTATTTTTGCATGTCCATGTTCCACGGGTGCAGAAGGAAGTGCTCTTGCTTGTGGCAGAGGATCCTTAGCCACAGAGACCTTCTGGGGTAGCTGTACACCTTGCAGCAATGAGTCCCGGTCAGTTCTTTTCTGCCTGTCATGCAACCTGGAAAAAGTACAAAACAAAATGTTTACCATTTCATAGAAGCACAATTGCAAAGGTTGTAGCTTAATCAAATCCTTCCTGGTTAAATTAAAAATAATGCAATATATTTACACTTCTCAAATGCAGATGTCAAAGTGAATGTAGGAAGCCAAAAAAGATATCTCACCAAGAAGACACTGTGGAGTTGTTGATAGTAACTAGCACCAAGTTGGTCTGCTCCTGTATCACCCGGCTGTCTTCAAGAAGTTGCTTAATCTGACGGTAAGCTTGTACAATAGACTGTGGAATGGGCAGGGTTTTACCCTTGCAGTCTCTTGGCCTATTTCTAGCTTGGGCAAACTCCTTCAAAAGCCTGAGGGAAACACATTCTGAAGTCCTGTTGGAATCAGGTCTCTGGGCAGCCTGGCCATGGGTCATGAATAGTCTGAAAGAAAAAGACAATATTTGTATATAATAAATATCTATATCTATCTAGATATATATAATCAATATTATACAACAGGCGGTTTTGGTTCGCTACTATGATTGGAGAGGCGTTTTATGAGGCATAGTATAATTCCACTTCACGATTTGACTATTTATAGCAGTCCACCTGTCTGAATTTGTTGCTTGTGTAATACAGCTTAAGTGTTATTAATGATAATTATGATAAATATGAATTACATAATGTGTGCATCAACTATTGGTCAGTTCACCTTTCAGCTGCTTGTTGACCAGGTGCAGAGCCACTGCGTTTCCTGGAAGCTCTCCATGGCCCTGGCAAGGTCTTCTTCTTGCTTTTCAGGGAATATTTGGAGGGAGACTTGTCCATTTTATGCAATCTAGAATACAGCCGCACAATCTCAGCTGTTTCTGTGGCTGACAAAGCAGTTATTGTGCGGTTGAGGTTCACGAGATACTCCGCCAGGTTATCAACCGCCTCCCAGCCAGGAAAACCTCTTGAATCACATCGGCTTTCCTGAAAAATGAAAAACAGCTGTTGAAGAAATAACTTACTTTGTACTAAATAATCCTCTTAGGGGGATTTATTTTGGGTGCAGTGTTGCTGCATTTAACAAATGTCATCCTACTTTAAACAGAGTATGTAGACAGGTGACACAGTCACATAAGTCATTATTGCAAGAAAGATAAACTGTGTTTGGGCTTAGAGTACCACTCTAAACAAGTAGTCAGAAACTCTTTCTTCCAACTAAGGAATATATCCAAATTAAGAACACTGGTGTCAAAGGGTGAGTTGGAGATGATCATTCATGCTTTTATTTCCTCTCGTTTAGATTACTGTAACAGTCTTTTTACTTGTTTGAGCAAGAAGGAGCTTCACCGTCTCCAGGCTGATCAGAACTCTGCTGCAAGGCTTTTAACCCACATTAACAAACATCACACCTGTTTTAGCAGCACTTCACTTGTTACCAGTCCAGTATAGAATTCAATTTAAAATCCTGGTCCTTACTTTTAGAGCCCTGCACGGTCAAGTTCCTCCCTACATCTCTGAGTTAATACAGCTTCATACTCCGAACCGTAGTTTGAGGTCATCAGGTCAGAGGCTGTTAGTGGTTCCCTACACTCATTTTAAATCCAGTGGGGATCGTTCAATCCAAGCAGTGGCAACTAGGCTGTGGAATGCTTTGCCTCCCTTTCTATGTGTGTGAATTCTGTTGATTCTTTTAAAAAGCAACTGAAGACGCTGCTATTCAAACAGGCTTTTAGTTAGAATTGGGGTTTTTTATGGTTTTTGTTTCTATGTTTTCCATTAGTTTTTAAATTTTCTTATGCTTTGTATTGTACTTGTTGTATTGTGTTACATTTTACTGTGAAGCACTTTGTAATTTTTTTATCTGTGAAAGGTGCTATACAAATCAACTTTACTTAGGTTCCAAATGGTTACTGGTAATGTTGGAGTTCCATCTGGTTTACAGAATGTATGCTGCAAGTGACATTAGCAATGCATAACCCTGTGTCTATAGTGTACAGTTGGGTAAGTTACTTCTAAAATGTAATACATTATATATTACTAGTTACTGTCATTGGAGATTACATCTGATTTTAACGGGTATAATATTACCGTTTTTTTGGAATGCGTTATATTACTGTGTTACAGCAAAAAGAAATATGTTACTGTAATTGCGTTACAATTTACCATGTAACTATACACTGATAGGGCTTGATTTACTTAAGGTTTGCGTGAGTAAAAACGTGTGCAAACTTGATATCACCAGCAAATTAACACATAAGCTGATCTACTAACGGTGTGCAAGCAGAATGACGTCTTTAAAAAGTGCAAAATAGCACCAGTTGTTCATTTAGTACTTTTGCCTTAATGAAAATGCAATTTGGGGCGTTTCAGTTTTATTGTGCAAAGTAATGGGAGGGTAACATGCAAATACATTTATTTACTACACGCAATTTGATCTAACAAACCTAACCGTAATTTAGTGTGAGTGCAACAGCATCTGTATTTAATACGTTTGAAAGGAAGGTGCAAACCGCCAAGTGTTGCGCAGAGATGGCTGCCGCTATCGTTGACAGAAGGAGACAGAGCCGTAATGAAAGAAGACGTAGAGAAATTAACAATATTTTATAATATTATTCTATATCCAATACATAGAAATACAATTAGTTTATTTTATTTATTCGATGAACTTTATGAATGGAATTGTTTTTTTGTATTTTTCTTTAGCTTTGGTAATACTGTTGTATTAACATTCATGCCAATAAAGCAAATTTCGTTTCGACCTGACTCCTTTTCTCTGTCAGATGGAAGTCTGCTGCAGTGCATGGATCACGCGTAAAATTCATCCAGCCAGAGGGAACGATTACCAACAGTTTACAGCGCGCCGGTCGTAATAGCGACACAACCCATTGTAGGTATCGGAGAGGGAATAGGACATTGGAGTGTACAGGGCCAGGAGATCGTGGAGCAACCGGACACGGATCATCTGGCTGGATGAAGCACGATCTGCTGGCATTTCCTTGAGTCTGGGTCATTGCAGCACACTGTATCTGTTTCTGCTGGGGTTCCCCAAAGCGGCTTTTAGGTGTGCTGTCCCAAGTACTTAGTGCAATCTTAGGCAGGACAATTTCTGCATACTCGGGACGCACTGAGTGGAAAAAACAAAGGTTTTTACGCAGTGGCTGCTTTCCCAGTGGCACAAACCATTAAAATACGCAAAACCCTCATTTAAATACTGCCACCTCCATTGTGTTTGCTTCTGTTGTCATCTACGCAATAATTGTTAGTAAATCACTCATAACAGGTATGAAAACTGCAAATGCAATATTTTAGAATGCACTCGGAAATTATTATTGTTTATTCGGGATGTTAGTAAATTGGACCCATAGTATATAGTTACATGGTAAATTTGAATAGCCTACATTTGAGCATAAAATATTTGTGAAGATTGACAGCCCTAGTACATACATTCAAGTGCTATTCATTGAAAAGCAGGACATAACACCGGGTTCGCAAGCGTAACAGAGCCACAGAATAATACAGAAAGACATTAGTCTCATTACCTGGACTGATGTGCTGGGTCTACTAGAGGAATTGTCCTCAGCAGGTAAACTACTGGCTGGACTGACAGGACTGCAAGAGACACTGCTTACATCAAAACCGGTGTCCTGGGGATTTGTGTGACAGAGAGAGAGAGAAACAAATATCCTTTTGATTATTAAATTGCCTTTGTACAAAATGTATTGCTGTATATGCACACATCATTCATAGTATATACAAATGAATAACTTTTCCTGTAGAATTTCAATGACAGATGATCAGGAAATGGTCAGATTACCAGAGATGATGTGTTGGGTGAGTCGTCAGGTGGTAAAGGATTCTGAGGCGGTGCAATATCCAGCTGGTCATCACACTGGGTGGCTTCAGGTGGTCTCTCAATGAGGATGTCAGCTGCATCACTTATTGTGAGATCAAGACACTGCTCCTCCTGAACTTCTACCTGCAGGTCTGGCAGAATGATGCCAAGTTCACTGTGCCGTTGTGGATTCAGCAGATCTCCTTTGTCAGACTGAGCCAGCAAATACTCCACAGCAATACGCTCACCTATGTAAAGAATCATGAGGAAAAAGACATAGTTTAATTCAGAATTGACAGGTTGCCACTGTCACTGGTGAGTGAAGACAGGTAAAGGTTTATTTGTTGACTTTATAAAAGTGTAGTCACAAGGAAAATGCTCTCTCCTGGAGGATCTTACCGGTGGGTTTCCCAGGTAGAATAAATTCTGGAATGAGTGCACGGCCAAGGACACTGTTGCTGAGGGCATTGACGTTGGACATCAAGCGGACATCATAGATTCTTGTGTGTGACGTTTCACTCACATCCACAGCTTCATGGGCTCGGTTCATGTTCCACCTGGATCCACCCTCAAGCATGTACATCTGTGTGTGCATGGCATTACTTCTCCATCCTTGAAAAAAAAAAAACCCACAAATGATAATTGAAATATTAGTTTTTTATCTCCTCTTAGACACTTGAGACATACCAGAAAATTATAACTTAGATTGATAAGATATTTTCTGCTGCTTTGTGGGGATTGACCTGCCTGCTTTGTCCCTGTACTTTATTGCCTCTCACATGACAACAGAAAGGCTGAACATTTAAACAATATACACATTTAAAGCCATCTACAAACACACACCCACCCAAGATAGAACTAAAAGAATGTCTAAACATTGACATTGTTAAACAAATTATAGTACAGTGCCTTTTTTTTTTTTTCAGAGTAATGATCGCAGAGGATCAAAATATTATTTTTCATAGATGTTGCTCCAAACCAGTGGGACTTTGCAACGTTGACCTGATGGCAGTGACTGAAGGGGACTGGTGAAGGGGGTGATGGGGGTCCTGCTTAATCAAAGAGGCTATCCTGATTACTGCCCGGGTGTACAGTTCAGATAGGGGGGCTTTGAGGTGAACCCATTATTATGCTGAGCGGATTAGTTATGCGGGTGAGTTTTGTTTTGTGTTTGATGGTGAGGGCGTTTAAAAAAATTATATTTCTATCACTATAGAATTTCTACTTACCCGGGATAAAGGTGCACTGGTGGCGATGAAAGCTTTCCACAGAGGACGACCCTCTGCCACATCTGAATACATCCAGGACCTTGTCTCCCTTTTGTAACCCAGAGCCAAGTTTGGTGTATAGTTCAACACCAGGTGGATCTTGGATGCATGGCAAGTGCTTCTGTTGCACCTCCCACACATGTTTCATGCTCTCAGGGTTTATCAGGCATAATCCTGATGTGTCAGTCAGAGCCCACATGGAGTTCAGCAATCCTTCAATCAGGCTGTGTGTCTCCTCAACCCCACGAGTTCTCCTTTTGCAGTGCTTGGCAAGTTCACTGGAGCTGATGTTGGCCAGAACTTGCGCTTCCGTGGGAGCATGACCACCATGCTTTCTCTTAAGCTGTGACCTCTTTGCATCCTTGAGACGAGAGATGTCATCCTGGTCCCACTCAAAGATACAGCTTGACAACTTGGAGCAGAAGGTGCCATACAGAGGATGGTGTTCTGTTGTGAGACCAGCAGTGAATCGCCTCATGAAGTGAAAAATATCCAGTCTCACAATGGTCTTCCACGGTTTAAACCAAACAAGAACTGGGGGTGCACCTGTACACATGAACAATGATGTGACAATCATGAAAGGATGCAAGAAAGGATCATATCGAATGAAGTACCTCATTACAACAACTTGAATCCTTGTTTAATTTAGGAATACATTTAAAACTACATCAAGTTAAGCATGTTGCTAAAAGTTTACTTTTGTGCCTGTAATAAATATTACATTACAACGCAAACATTATGACGGTAGTTTTAATGATCACAATCCAGCAGGGTTGTAAAATGAAACGTGTATTGTAACTCCCTTCTGCTACATAGTAGAGAATATACAGTATACAAAAAACAATCATAGAAAGGTAAAACAGAAGCAAACTATACACTATATATACTGTACCTGTCTCGCTGCAGCAATCCCGGTCAACATAAATTACTTCTGGCTCTGGCTCCCCGGCGTCCTGGTAGCGCTTGACAATGCCTTGGCACAAGTCCTCAAGACCAGCTCCCTCACCAGTGGTTAGCACACAGTTCAGGACCAGGCCACATTCGTTGCTGATGTTTGTCATCCACGTAGCTGTGTCCGCAATGCCACCAGCAAGTTTCTTTGTGATCTATAAATATAAATCAGTATTACAACATAAACAAATAATAAATAAAACAGATTACACAAAACACAAAAAATATAGCCAACAAAACACCCACATTTCTGCGCCTGGGGATCAATTAAGTGTTCCCTTATCAATTTTAATCAATGACCATTGATGAAAACAAAGACCTGCCTGTACCTTTTTTGTGGAGTCAAGCTTTAAGATCCTGCCGTATGTTGAGGTGATGACACCCTTCATCTCATCCAGGTGAGCAAGGATCTCATTGGCATGCACTGTTTCAAACCACTGTGCCAGAGGTAGGGGGCAAAAAGGTGGTGGTAGCTCATAGACTGCTTCCTCACACTGGTATATGGAGCTTCTCCTTTTGTGAAGCTCACAGTCAGACAAGTAGTCAATGGTCCGCCTTGCCCACTCCTCACTGTGAACTTCCTCCAGTGCTTTCTGTAGGTAACTGGAGCTGTTCCCTGCAGTTCGGGGTTTCAGCATTGTAACACACCTCCTGTCCAGAGCCAGCTGTGTTGTGAGAACAGCAGGGAATCGGTTTCTGTGAGCAGGATCTAGCTGTCCCAACATCTCAGTACTCCACGGACAGACGGGGATCATGCACTTACTGCATCGTGGATAGTCCCCGCCAATCAAGTAGTACCTGGTGTCAACGTCAATCACTTCCCTTGCCTTAGTGTAAATCCTCTGCCTGAAGTAGGTCATTGGATCAGGTGGTGCAGTTGTCACCTTTGGTGGACTGGGAGGATAGAACCAGTTTTGTGAAAGCTGCTGCTTCAGCTGTCCTGTGGGTTCATAAAGGCACTGGGCAATCCACTCCCTGTCAGCTGGCTTAATGACCCGCATGAACTGCTTAGGCAAAAAACTTGGCCAATTCACCACCAATGGCTTCAGGGGGATAATATATGGCGATGTAGCAGGAGTAGGAGGTGGTGGTTGTTGTGGTTGTGGAGGAGGTTGTTGTGGTTGTGTAGGAGGTTGTTGTGGTTGTGGAGGAGGTTGTCTCGGTTGTGGAGGAGGTTGTCTCGGTTGTGGAGGAGGTTGTCTCGGTTGTGGAGGAGGTTGTCTCGGTTGTGGAGGAAGTTGTTGTGGTGGGGGTTGTTGTGGTGCATACCCGCTGGTGACTGAAAGATCATGACCTTCTGAAATATGTTCGAGAAGCCCAAGTGCACCACTGACCTTCACACACTGCTCACAACATTCCTCTGCATGGAAGTCAGATAAATGCTCTGAAAATTGTTCAGCATTAATGTTCTCGCTACAAAGACAGCACTTAATCTGACAGCTTGAACTGCTGTGTGCCACGAGGCCTGCCTGCTGAGTCCCTGCACTGGAGCTGCTGTGTGCCACGGGGCCTGCCTGCTGCCTCCCTGCACTGGAGCTGCTGTGTGCCACGGGGCCTGCCTGCTGCGTCCCTGCACTGGAGCTGCTGTGTGCCACGGGGCCTGCCTGCTGCCTCCCTGCACTGGAGCTGCTGTGTGCCACGGGGCCTGCCTGCTGCCTCCCTGCACTGGAGCTGCTGTGTGCCACGGGGCCTGCCTGCTGCCTCCCTGCACTGGAGCTGCTGTGTGCCACGGGGCCTGCCTGCTGCGTCCCTGCACTGGAGCTGCTGTGTGCCACGGGGCCTGCCTGCTGCATCCCTGCACTGGAGCTGCTGTGTGCCACGGGGCCTGCCTGCTGAGTCCCTGCACTGGAGCTGCTGTGTGCCACGGGGCCTGCCTGCTGAGTCCCTGCACTGGAGCTGCTGTGTGCCACGGGGCCTGCCTGCTGCGGCCCTGCACTGGAGCTGCTGTGTGCCACGGGGCCTGCCTGCTGCATCCCTGCACTGGAGCCACTCTTTGCCTCACCTGTCTGGTCACCTGACTGTGAAAAAAGAGTTAACTTTTTCCCTTAGTCTAAAAATAGGTTTAAAACATTATTGTTAATAATTTAAATTCAATCCAAACACAAGTAATGGGACATTTAATGCATTTTCTTGTGTAGATGTTTTTAATTGCCTGTGGCTTGACTCACAATGACTTATGGCAACTGCCACAGATTTCAACATTAAGTATACTCTTTACTTACCTTATGATATCCACAACTGCACGGGATTCTTCTCCCGAAGATGTCATAATACCGGACTTGTAGGTTAAACGGCGGAGTCAACGGACAGGCGTCAATCCGCTGTATGACAGCCTTCCATTTCCTGGCCCCTGGCCGCTTACCTGTGGTAAACTTGTATTTCCCCTGCGCATACTGGTACATGATACCTGTCCAGTATCCGTCGGGTTTGCCTGTCTTTGTCATTTCTGCAAATATCAGGGTACATGTCAGGGAAAACACTGAGATATTGATGATTGAGTGCTTTTTGGTGTCAGTGACCTGTCATAAATAACTAATCTGTCTTAACTACTAATCTGTCTTAACTTAACATAAAATCAATAGGGAAGTGTTGGTTGCATGTTGTTTTTCTATTCATAAACAAGCATTTCTTGGCTCTTTAGAGACATTATCTAGATTTTTTTGCGTACTATTCTGATACGACCCATGCACGCACTGCTCATTCAGTTTCAATGAGAGTATTATATCATCAAATCATAATATTTTTTATTTACGTTTTTCTTTATGAATAATCATCATAGGGTGATGATTTGGTAATAAAAACATATTTTTATTTATTAAAAAAGAAAAGTTTATCCATGTCGTTTAAATGGTTGTCCACCCTGAGGAATCTGCCCCTTTATGAAAAGGCCATCCACTTTACTGACATCAAGACAACAGTTTTTTTTTGTCTCTTCCGTGGCAGAAAATTCAACACTAGAATGAATGAATACAGTTCCAAAATGAATAAACAAGGTGATTTACATCAAACTGGTTAAGAGTATTTTGAGGGCTGAAGGGCACTCTACGGTGATATTGACCCATATCAGAAAAATTATAGGCACCCCTTTTCAAATTGTATTATTTATTTATTTATTCGCTTATTTTATTAACGTTAATGTTAGCTAGCACTCATCATCCAGGGCAGGGGTTATTACAGAGACAGGCAGCTAACGTTACTCCGGACCGTTCAGTTACATCGAGTCACAGCAACAACAACAACAACTAACGTTATTGCTAAAAAATAACAGAGAGCTTGACACGTAGTTAACAGACACTTTTTTGTTGTGTTGTTAATTATAAGAGTCTCTTTCTGGGATGCTGGCAGTGATGCACAGATGATTGACAGCATAACTTAACATTAACTTTATCACTCTCCGTTTGTAATGTTCAATATAAAGAACAGCTTGTAAATTAATAGTTTAAGAATTCAAATTTGCTTGTAACGTTACATACCGATTTTCTTCTGTTGTCACTAAGTTAACTTGACTGTCGACCGGACATTTTTTGCTCTGCTTTCCTCTTCTTTCTGACTTTACGCGTTGACGCGGTCAGAGACGGTGCTTAAAGTCACGTGGAGCAAAAGGACCAATGGGGAAAAGGGATGTTTCCCTTTTCCCTATTGGTCTTTTTGCCCCACGTTAGGACTTGGTAGGAAAACTGTTAGGAATTGCTAGGACTTTGTTAGGACTTCGTTAGGACCTGTTATGAACTGGTAGGACTTTGTTAGGAACTGGTAGGAACTGTTAGGAACATAGTTAGCAGGCCGATCGCCGCAGGGTACGGCCACGACTACAAGCTGGCCTAAGGGGGCACGTCATTTTGCTTGGTGCCTTACAGCGTCGCTGCCCGAGGCCAGCGCAGGTCAGCAAGAACTCGACAGCAAAACGTAGCGCTCCACAAAAATAGAGGCTCGATCGCCCGAACAGGGACTTGAACCCTGGACCCTCAGATTAAAAGTCTGATGCTCTACCGACTGAGCTATCCGGGCTCTTTCTTGTGATGCGTGCGAGTTGCATGGGAACGCGCAGCAAAATGAATCGTGTCGGCTGAAAAAACAGACGTTTCTCCCATGCATCGCGTTCCCTTCTTTGACGATTAAGAACGGCCGTCCAAACGTCTGCTATGTCAAAATATATTTGCGAATCAGTGGGAATGCAGCCTATTAGACGGATAATAATAATCAACAGACAACAATGCTAGGAAAAAGAACAAAAACTCAAAGCTTCTTGTCTGGAAAGCATCTTTACACGCTTTTTAATGCTGTGGACTTGCCGCACTCTTATCGTTATTGTAGACTTGCTTCAAAGGCGCAGTTGTTTGGAGAAAATAGCAAGTCCACTGCACTCTAGGTAACAGCCAGCGAGTCTACTGACACCTAGCGATCAGAAAATACACCAGCACCATATTCTCTCTGAAGCAAGATTCTTCCAAACTAAACAGGAGCGTTTCGTTTTCAGACTTTTCTCTAAGGGTTCAAACCTGAGAGCTCGTGCTCTCAAAGAAGGTCCCAGTGGCAATTCACTCAAACATCAAGAGCACTTCAAGGGCGCACCGTGCAAAAAAAAAAAAAGAAAAAGAAAGTGGTCTGAAGGACGGCGTGGTAACGTGGAGCTCAATTTCAAAGGCACCCTGAAAATCTTGCCGTGACCCGGATACGAACCGGGGTTGCTGCGGCCACAACGCAGAGTACTAACCACTATACGATCACGGCGAGCTACCGGTCTCCCCGATGTGTCACTGAGTGCAAAAGGGCCCTTGTCATCTTTAGCTTGCAGACAAAAGCGCTTCTTACCAACCTAACTCTTTTCAAGGGTAATATTGTCACAGTGACTTTTTTCTTTTAATCAAGTTTCAGCAAGGCCTCCAGAAGGTTACAACCTAAAAAGCAGGCGCATGCTGTCAAACGTAGTCGGCAGGATTCGAACCTGCATGGGGAGACCCCAATGGATTTCTAGTACATCTCCTTAACCTGAGCGGACGCCTGTCATGACATCTACTTTTTCTCATGCCTTTAACAGGCCTGGAGCCAACGTCAGGAAGGGGTCCGATGAGGGGCCTGCTGTAAAAACCTTGGAGATGGAGGCCTCACATGTTGGGGATCTCGGCTGCTTCGTTTTCATGGCAAGTTGTGGTGTTGTTAGGATATTCCTACAGAGCCTGTGACAGTTTCTCAGCGGAAGAACTGGGATCCAGGGTCAGAGACGTCTCCTCTCCTGGAGGAAAATACAAGCCTCAGTGGTCTTGCTGGAAAATCTGGTAGAGGCGCACAGCCGGGCTTGAGGGGAAGGAATCAACAGACCTTCCCTGGTGGTCTAGTGGTTAGGATTCGGCGCTCTCACCGCCGCGGCCCGGGTTCGATTCCCGGTCAGGGAATGAGCTTTTGCCCTCCAGCGGCGGTCGTGATTGCAAAATGCCGCACTACAAACTCAAGCGCTGACGGCCTCGTCGAGAAGCACGGCCAAGGAAAAAAGACCTCCTTCGAGCCGGAGTCGAACCAGCGACCTAAGGATTGCTAACTTGCCACCTACAGTCCTCCGCTCTACCAGCTGAGCTAAAGCTGGGGAACAATAGTCTGGAGAGGGGGGGGAAGAAGGAGGAAAGAAGGGGAAGAAGGGGGAAGGAGAAGAGAAAAAAAGAGAGGAAAAATGAGAAAATCGCCGGTTCGAATCCCGATTGGAACATGCATCAATTAATTCAAACTCTTACAAAGTGCTATGAATCTATCAAATATAGCTTAAAAACTGATACAAATAGAATTGGTAATTGTTGCAATGACAATAATAAAAATAAGAATATGATACTACTACTACTACTACTACTGCTTATAATAATAATAATAATAAACCTTTATATCAAAGAAATGTTTCTGACAATCACTTATCACATCCTGTGGACCTGTCTGCTATACAATTCTGTCCCTTTCTTGTAATTTTAATGTTTTGTTGCAATACAAATAATTAAAATAAGAATATGATACTACTACTGCTTATAATAAATAATAATAAACCTTTATATCAAAGAAATGTTTCTGACAATCACTTCTCACACACTGTGGATTTGTCTGCAATACCATTCTGTCCCTTTCTTGTAATTGTAATGCTTTGTTGCAATAAGAATAATAAAAATAAGAATGTGATACTACTACTACTACTACTGCTTATAATAATAATAAACCTTTATATCAAAGAAATGTTTCTGACAATCACTTCTCCAGCTTACTTCTCACACCCTGTGGATCTGTCTGGAATACCATTATGTCCCTTTCTTGTAATTTTAATATCTGTGTGAGTTTGGAAAAAAATTTCCAGATAGGTTTGATAGAAAAAAGCCAAAGGATACTGTTGTAGAAATAAAGTTATTTTTATTTTTTATTTACAAACACCTTCTCCTTCTCTCTCACATGAACACACACTCACAAGCATACACACACGCATGCACACACGCACACTCACACTCACACGCACACACACACACACACACACACACACACACACACACACACACACACACACACACACACACACACAGTATATAACAGGTTGTGGACTATTTACAAACAAAAAATCTTTAAGCTTACATAGTCTCATATGGGGTAAATTAACAAATTTAAAAAGCAAATGAACAAATTAGCTTCATGGAGGGTGAACAAATGACCCTAACGGAGGCATACACGCACACACACATACATGTAGAATTTTGAAATAAACAAATTATTTTTTTTTATCTGCCCTCTTCTTCTTCATCTCCTCCATCCACTGGTCAAGTGGCATAACAGCAGTCTGGGGACAGTAAATGTGGCCATAATACTGGCTGTGGCCAGTATCTTTGTTGCGGGGCTGGTGGCACAGACTGCACTTGTTTTTGTCCACAGTGCGGACGTAGGGCCTCCGAGCAGGTGGTGGGGAGGGAATGGGGCCAGCAGGAGCAATCTGCCGGACGGCAGGAACTGGCGCTGGACACAAAAACACAAACGGGCCAAAGGCAGGACTGGGGTTGGGGATGACAGGTGAAGGAGCAGAAACAGGTGTTTGGACAATGGGGGCAAATGCAGGACTGGGGTTGGGGACAACAGGTAAAGGGGCAGAATCGGCAGGGAACAACTGCCTTGGCCGGAAAACTTTTGGAGGAGGGGGGTGTGGAGCTGGAACTGCAGACTTTCGCTTGTCCACTGCCTTTCCCACTGTGCTTTCAGGCAAGTGGTAGCAGTGTTGGGGACCAGGCTGCTGCAGTGCTGCAGTGGGGCGAATCTGTCCAGGGGGGAGAGGCCTAGCAGCAATAGGAATGGGGGCTGGCAAGTTCACACCCTGAAGCAGGATGGCACATTCTTGCCTCTTCAGCCGCTTGTTGTGCCACTGAACTAAGGTTGTTTGATTCACCTCAAACAATTGCAGGGTGGTATTCTCCATCACAGTCCCATTGCCCAGGACCAACTGCCGGATCTTGCTGTAGTCCCTCAGTATTAGAGTCCATCTTGTTACAGCATGATTTCCCAATTTTTTGGGGCTCCTGTGAATATCACACAGTTTAACAAAGATAGACTCTACCAGGCGGCAACAGTCTGGCCACTGGGCAGGGGATCCTGTTGACCCAAGGACGCAACGGGTCATGCTGTCCACACCAGGCGTGAATTCAGGCTTGGTTTTTGAGCACCTGAAGCGTCCTGTTGTAAGACGCACCTGGTGCCGGGCAGCGTACGCCACTCTCTGCTGGTCATACGGAAGCAGGCTTTGCCATAGGGCAATGATGGTACTGGCCTGCTGGTGGCTCAGAGTTTGCCCAGTTTCCACCCTAAGCCCCACCAAGTAGCCTGCCAGGTTGTCCACTCTCTCTATCCCTGGTACACTGCGCTCATCCACAGCCTGGTAAAATATAAGAGTAAATCAATGTTAAAAAGATACAATATCACAGGCAGAAGAACAACACAACCATCACAATGTACTTGTCACAAAAAGTCTTACCAGCGGTTGCTCAGGCACTGGTTGCACTGCTGGAGGAGCAGTGGCTGCAGCGACAGAGACAGTGAGAGTGGTCGGGAGAGGAAGGATGGAGGCGTAGGTGGTTGTGGCGGATGGACCAGAGGCGGCGTGGGTGGTCATGGCAGATGGACCAGAGGCGGCGTAGGTGGTCGTGGAGGATGGACCAGTCATGGCAGATGGACCAGAGGCGGCGTAGGTGGTCATGGTGGATGGACCAGAGGCGGCGTATGTGGTTGTGGCAGAGGATGGACCAGAGGCGGCGTGGGTGGTCATGGTGGATGGACCAGAGGCGGCGTAGGTGGTCGTGGCAGAGGATGGACCAGAGGCGGCGTAGGTGGTCGTGGCAGATGGACCAGAGGGCACCCTGGTCATCCAGTTGAAAGACTGAAAAAAAGGGGGAAAAAAACATGTTTATGGAATTTAATCTATCTTTTTTACTTTGCTTTTTTATTAATCTATTTACTCTTTAGATTGTATTAATGGTATTTAGTTTGTTTCTATTTTTCTTTTCATTGCGCTATACAAATAAAGTTAATATTGCTATACAAATAATACTACTTGTACTGTTATTATTAAGAATAGTTACCAGTTGTTGATTAGGTGCTGCTGTGTCGGTGTTAGCAGACCCAGTCTGGACAGAGGCAGGAGTGCTGGCTACGCTGGTCATGGTGGGTGATGAGCCAGGGGACAGGTCCAGCACCTCAATAGTGGGATCCAGGTTAAGGTCCAAACTGACATCTCCGAATCCCTCATCCTCCAACTCCTCCTCCGTGCCCACATCCTCCAACATCTGTTCTGTCGCCTCAGAGTCTGGATCCACGTCCTGCATGGCCTGCCCTGTTTGACTGTACAGGTAATCTATACCTATGAGTTCACCTGGGACAGACAGGAGAACACAGTAGAGGGAAATCAGTTTTCAGAAAAATAATATAAATATTAAATTTTTATGCAATATAAAAAGCATTTTAAAGCTAAAACTCACCAGTATAGACAGATGGTGGCTGAAAAGATGGTACAAGCTGTCTTCCAAGTACCTTAACACTGTGGGTGTTGACACAGTGCACCAGGTCCCCGGAGTAGCTTAACAGGGACGGAGGTGTGCCTGCCAGAGATGCCATTTTACGGTCCTGATTCCACCTGTTCAGGCCTTCCAGGAGGTACAGCTGGAAATTTAAGCTGTTGGCGCTTGTTCCTTTAGATAAGATCAACAAGATCAACATTACTTTTTTTGTGCTATGCTATTTGAAAGACATTCATTGTGTCACCCTTAATATTTCTGATGAATAATGATTTATACTGACCTGGAATGAACCTGTTCAGGTGGAGATGAAAGGACTCCAGTGATGTGGAGCCCCTTGCGCATCTGTATTTTGGCAGCAAAATACCATCTTTGGTGGTGGTGCCAGTCTGTGTGTAGAGCAGCACACCTGGTTCATCCTGAATGCACTTTACGTGCCTCTTCTGGACTTGCCAGATGTGCTGCATCCTCTCCTGGTCCAAGAGAGGGACACCAAGAAGGTCTCGACCCTTTACCCCCATCAGCTCACTGAGGAGGTGCTCGATCATCAGAATGGTCTGCTGCTCTCCTCTTGTCCGCCTTCGGCAGTGCAGGGCCAATTCCTCCTTGGTGATCCGTTGGTCCACCATAGTGTCGGTGATACCAGGGACACCTTCATGTTTCAGCTGCTCCCTCTTGGCCTGCCTCAGCAGAGACACATCCCCACTGTCCCATTCAAAAATGCAGCAAGACATGCGTGCCATGAAAATGGGGTAAAGAGGATGTGCATCTTTAGTGCACCCAGCTGCCAGTCGCCGCATGAAGTGGTAGATGTCCAGCTTCACCACCAAGTCTGGCCACCCACCAAATCGCTGCTTGAGCTTGGTCTGCCCAGTGCCCTCCCGACAGCAGTCACAGTCCACATAGAGGAGCTGAGGCGGAGCCACACCCGCATCAGTGTACCTCCGGATGAGGCCAGCTGCCATTCGGTCCAGGGCTGGACCCTCCTGAGCTGTCAGAACACTAATGAGGATCTGGCCCACTTCATTGCTGACAGATGTTAGCCACAAAGCTGTCCCCTTTGCAAACCCCGACAGCTTCTTTGTGATCTGTAATCACACAGAAAAGACAGTGAGTGATGCTAAATTATTTATATATGGAACATTACTTACATACTACTGTACTACTACTAATGGTGTATTTTCAATTCTTTTGATTGAAATGTAAAAATAGTTACCTTTTTGGTGGAGTCCATCTTCAGGATGCAGCCATATGTGGACGTTATGCTGGCTTTAATGTGGTCAATCCTGCACAAGATATCTCGCCCATAAACGGCCAGCATCCATCTGTGGGAGGGGATAGTTTCGGGCTCAGGTGGCTCCTGAAACCTCACAGGGAGCAGGCTTGGCTGGGAGATGAAGTCTGAGCAGGCACCAAGGTATCGGCAAAGACGCTTCAGCCACTCCTCGCTGTGGTTCTCCCGCAGCTGCCTCACTAAGCGAGAGGGGCTGTTGCCCAGGGCCCTCTCCCTCAGGAACCTTATGACCCGCATGTCACAGGCATACCTGAATAAAACAAAGGGAAAGAGAGACAGAAAGACCCAAACATTAAAACCAGCTCATCTCAATTGTGTTTTAAATGACAAACATTTGTTACACAAGCTAAATAATCTCAGTATACTCACTTTCGAGTTAGGATCAGCCTAAATTCCAGTCTGTGGGCTAAGTCCAGCTGGTCCAAGATGGCCTTGCTGGTGGAAATTAAGGCCGTTTTGCACCCACTGCACCAGAGAGTCTCCGTGATCAGCAGGTAGTACTGGTCCACATCCAGAACCTGACGGGCTCTCTTGTGTGCCCCATAGCCTGTGAGCTGTCTCCCACACACAGGACAGGACAGCCTGACCTTCCAGAGGTGGTATGGCATCCACAGTAGAAGCCTGTGTGTAAAGAAGCGCTCTGGAGCGGGGCCTTGGTGATAGATCAGAGCTGGCTCTGGTGGATCATACCACAGCTTCAGGTCAGGACGAAGCCGATGTTGCTTCCACAAAGCTGCTGAAATCCATTTTTGATCCTGTGGTGGTATGGTTTTCATCAACTTTGCGGGAAGCCATCCAGACTCTGAACCTGGAGTGGTCACCCTATCCTCGGCAGGTTGAACAGAGGATCCAGCCACAGATGGAGCAGCAGAGGGAAGACAGGTGGAGCTGATCACAGGGGTGAGAGGAGCAGAGGACGGCCCAGAGGAGGCAGCGGCTGACACTTCCTAATGTATTAAAAAAGGCAAACACACACAGTAGATATAATTACAAGACACTTAAGAGGAATGTTTGTTCAAAATATAGCATATTTATGTGATCCAACAATATTAGTGTGAAGAAAACGATTAAATTAAAGAGTTTCTCACAACTCTAGAAGCAGCTCCTGGAGCACAGGAAGCAGAGGTGGCTTCAGACCCAGAAGAAGGAGGAAGAGACAGGGGGGAGACGGTCTGAATATACAGCCTGGGACTGCGAGCAGGAGATGGTGTCCTAGATGCAGGGCTGGACAATGCAGAAGTGCTAATAGGCTGCAAGATTAAGAGAACACAGTTTACAATATTGAATGAAATAATCTATCATTATCAGGTATTGCAGTAACAATGATTAGATAAACTCAGCATATCTTTATGGAATGAAATTTCATTTTTTTGAATATATACCTTGGTTGCATGCGTCCTTGCCACACCTAGGTTTGGCTTTAAAGCTGCACCATGGGCCCCACCATACCGTGGCTTTGTAAACTGACAAAAAGAAATTAGTAACATTATGTGAAGCATTTTAAAATGCTATAACATATGATAACATAAATATCTGCAAAGACATGCATTTACCGATGCCAAAGTTAAAGCAGGCTTTAAAGGTGCCTTTCCAGATGTTGTTCCTGACTGCCCTGGTGTTACAGGTGGTGACGTGGATGGTGTGGATGACACAGGGGCCACAGGGGCCAAACTGGAAGGCTACAGTTTCACAGAAAAGGAAATTAAATTCAAAAATACACAATACACCATCAACACATCACAGTTTTATGAAACACTTCTTATACCTTTTTCGTATGGAAACCACAGTCACATGTCTGTGTCCCCCCAAACAGAGACATTTGCCCCCTGTGTTGCAGTGGACACTTCTCAATCTGTAACATATGACAGTGAATCATAACTATCTGCTCCCTCTATATATGACATAGCTTTCCTGTGTTTATATACATGCCCAAGTTTACCTTCTGATACAGGTCATGCCATTTCTT
>CM038630.1:42079449-42081949 GCA_021554675.1 Leuciscus idus | reverse complement strand
TGCACTCTAGGTAACAGCCAGCGAGTCTACTGACACCTAGCGATCAGAAAATACACCAGCACCATATTCTCTCTGAAGCAAGATTCTTCCAAACTAAACGGGAGCGTTTCGTTTTCAGACTTTTCTCTAAGGGTTCAAACCTGAGAGCTCGTGCTCTCAAAGAAGGTCCCAGTGGCAATTCACTCAAACATCAAGAGCACGTCAAGGGCGCACCGTGCAAAAAAAAAAAAAAAAAGAAAAAGAAAGTGGTCTGAAGGACGGGGTGGTAACGTGGAGCTCAATTTCAAAGGCACCCTGAAAATCTTGCCGTGACCCGGATTCGAACCGGGGTTGCTGCGGCCACAACGCAGAGTACTAACCACTATACGATCACGGCGAGCTACTAGGGGTTGAACCGACTAGTCGACCTTAATGCAATGTCGTGACGCTTTAAGCTTGACGTCGACTAGTCGCGTTGATCATGTGACACTATGATTGCGCTAATTTTGATACTATCAACATGGCCGCGTTGCAGTCGACAACAAATGAGGAGCCCAGAGGGTCATTGCAGCACGAAAGCAGCGGTAGTAGGTCTAACGTTACATCAAGTGTGTGGAAATATTTCACAAAAGATGAAGCTTGCAAAAATGTCACCTGCAAAATATGTAAGTCTGTCCTGAAGTACAACAAAAGTACAAGTGCAATGCACACGCATCTGAAAAGGCATCCGCTAAGTACGTTAAGTGACGAATGCAAACCATCTCAACAACAGTCAATTAGAAACTTCACTAAACAACCTGCTGTGACTGAGAAAAAACGACAGCAAATTACCAATTTACTGGTGAATTTTATCATCAAAGACATTCGACCTTTAGCTGCAGTGCACGGAGAAGGTTTTAGAGAAATACTGCACTTTTTTGAACCTGGCTACGATATTCCGTCGTACAAGACATTGTGGAACACAATCAAACACCAGTACGACAGCATGCGTGAAAAAATTGTGGAGGAGATGAGAGACCAGACTGTGTCGCTAACAACTGATTTGTGGACATCCTCCACTATGGAGCCGTACATCACAGTAACGGCTCACTATATCACCGACACATGGAAGCTGACGGCCCGAGTGCTGTGTACATCAATGATGCCAGAGAGACATACTGCAGCCAACATTGCTGACCGTCTTTCTGAAATAATTAAGGAATGGGGCATACAGGTGTTTTGCACAGTCCACGATAATGCCAGTAACATGAATTTAGCCATGGAGCTATGTGAAATGTTTCCTAAAGATCTGGGGTGCACGGGACACACCCTACAGCTAGCCATAAAAGCTGGCTTAGTCTTACCTGACGTTTCTAAGGCTATTGATGCAGCAAGGAGAGTTGTCAGTCACTTTCGCCACTCAGCGGAAGCCACTTGTGCCCTAAGGAAACGACAGGAACAACTTGGCATAAGACCCAACAAACTCCAGACTGATTGTGCGGTCCGATGGAATTCCACATATATAATGATCCAGCGGCTGTTCGAGCAAAGAATCGCAGTGCAATCTGTGCTCGCAGATGAAACCGTCACCAAACCAGCCATCCAAAAGTCACTCGCCCTGAGAGCATCACATTGGGAGATGCTGGAACAGCTGATTCCAGTGCTGCAACCTTTGGCCAAGGCCACCGAAATAATGTGTGCGGAGTTGCATGTGGGCCTGTCTTTCATCTTTCCAGTCATTTTCAACATGATCAGCACCACTCTGCGCGTCGAAGCATCTGACATGACAGCTGTACGTGCCTTTAAGAACACTGTTCGGCGGCAGTTGGAAACACGGTTTAAACTGGAGTCCGACGATCTGACAGAATCCATCCCCACTGTGGCCTGTATGCTCGATCCTCGGTTTAAACATCTTCATTTCATCCCAGAGGATAAAAGAGAGGCCGCTCACAGCCACCTGAACAGACTGGTCCAGGATGAGCCGCTTGCAGCAAAAGGTGGGTCCGCTGAATGAAACTGCTAGAATAATTTCTGTTTTCTGTTAAGTTATTAGGCAATGCGCTCTTTGCGTTTTACCGGGAAATGAGATCTCTTTATTAAAATCTTTAAAACATATTTATTTAAACATATTAATAATTTATCTCTAATTCACATTTCACCCGCAAATAATTGGAATATAATTTTGTATTAGGCTACTTGGATCTGCGCATCACAAACGTAAACGTGCAGATGTGAATTTATAGCTTTTCTTTTTTCTTCTTTTCATCATAGCTGATGATGTAAACAGCGAGGACACAGTTGAGGGTGAGCCAGTAACTGGAAAAAGGGCCCGACTTGAACAAGATTTTGAGCAGCTCTTTGGGCCACACTATCATAGTGGGAGGAAAACGGGACAATCCACAGCAGCCGAAGAAATAAGTGCGTATTTTTTAGCACCACATATTCCCACGATGGAGAACCCCTTGCAGTGGTGGGCCCGCAACCACGACAATTTTCCCCGTTTGGCCAAGCTTTGCAAACGATACCTGGCTGTTCCAGCTAC
>CM038630.1:41909449-41919449 GCA_021554675.1 Leuciscus idus | reverse complement strand
CAGGATACACACTCGGAGACCAGGTAAGTGAATCCAAAAACAGTGTTCATTTACAAGAATAAAGTGCAAGATGAGTAATTAGGTGAAACCGTGGCAAAGTTGGTGGCGATCGCACGATGCATTGGAGGTGAGCAGGTGAGTATATCCGCGGTACAATACGTTGTATAGTAGTGGACAAAAGTCATCAATACTTGGTCTTTTTCCCTCACAGGAACGGACAGATCAGATGGAAACAGAGTCTGCGGATACACAGGTGCTGGGAGATCAGACCAGGAATCACATAGCGGATCTGGGAGAAGATCAACAGAGACACAAGAGTTTAACAATCTTCAGATAAGTATACTTCTCTTTGTGAACTTGGAATGGACTATGAAGACAAGCAGGTAAGTAGTCTGTCCTATTCAAGGCTTGACGCTAGAGTGCTGTTGTGAGATGGGTTTTATGTGCTGGATAATGACTGTGCTGATTGGGAACAGGTGCTTGTGATCAATACTCAGGTGAGAGTGAACGCTGAGTGGTGGATGGGACCGAGCTTGATTGGTCCCTGACACCAACAAGTTGCACACTCTTGCCAGGATTTGCACCTGGAGTCTCCCACCCAAAGGATGGACGTGTTACTATTACACCACAAGAGTTGTGTTTTTTTGTTGTTTTTTTTTTTTTGCATCAGCAACTATCCTATGTGTTTTGTTTTTTGAAAATAGTTGCAACAGCAACTAATTATTTTTTCTATTTGCAACAGCAAATATACTTTTTTCTACTTTATTTTCTTTGTTTTTTTGCTTGTTTTTTCTTTGCAAATGGTTTCAACAGTCAATGTGAACATATTTTCTTAAAAGAAATAAAAAATATTATTATTAAAAATATTTATAAAAAAGAATGTATTTGGTGTATTTACAAAGAGCTTCTCCACTCCTCAAGGGTCTGTCCAGATGCAGGGCAGTACCATTTGCCACGTACCTGTGAGTGTCCAGTTTGCTTTGATTTAGGTTGACCACACAGCTTACACTCATAGTGGTAGCTCTCTTTTGCCTTTCTCATCTTTGGGGGCTCACCTTTCCTCACTCGCTCCTGGTTCTCAAGGGCTGCCTTGCGTAATCGCCATTCACGCTGGCGATTAAAGGGATCTAGTGCTTGGTGAGGGAACCTAGGTTGGTCAGGACAGTAGGAGGTGGATGACCAGCCCTGGGTGGATGCTAAGGGTGGTGGTTGGGTGGCAGGCCAGCCCTGGGAGGATGCTGAGGGTGGTGGGTGGGTGGCAGGCCAGCCCTGGGAGGATGCTGAGGTTGGTGGGTGGGTTGCAGACCAGCCCTGGTTGGAGAACCAGCCCTGGGAGGATGCTGAGGGTGGTGGGTGGGTGGCAGGCCAGCCCTGGGTGGATGCTGAGGGTGGTGGGTGGGTTGCAGACCAGCCCTGGTTGGAGGACCAGCCCTGGGTGGATGCTGAGGGTGGTGGTTGGGTGGCAGGCCAGCCCTGGGAGGATGCTGAGGTTGGTGGGTGGGTTGCAGACCAGCCCTCGGTGGATGCTGAGGTTGGTGGGTGGGTTGCAGACCAGCCCTCGGTGGATGCTGAGGGTTGTGGGTGGGTGGAGGACCAAACATGAGAGTGTGCCAGGGGTGCCTGGTAAGAAGACCAGCTCTGGTAGTGTGTTGGGGATGGCTGGTAGGCAGAGGACCAGCCCTCCATACAGCTGTTTCGAGAGGAAGCAGCATCGTGTTTGGCAACAGCTGCATCTCCCCCACCTGTGTGTGGAATAGCAGGTGTTCTGGAACTGTGTCTCTGGCGGATTTTTGCCTCACCCTCACAGTTCTCAGGCTCCTGGAACTCCAAAAGAGTGTGTCCATGCTGAACTGGCTGTGATGGTAGGTCACGAACCTCCAGGAGGGATTTTTTAGCCACGGCAATCTGCTGTGGAAGCTGCACGCCCTGAAGTAAAGAATCCCGTTCAGTTCTCTTTTGGCGATCATGCAGCCTGCAGAGACAGAAAACAAAACACACAAGAGTACATTTTTCCGTGTGTTAATTGTTAAACATTTTGTTCAAATATGCAATTCAATCAATTTATGAAGATATTAAAGATGAACTCACCAGGAGGACACTGTGGAGTTGTTAATGTTTACCAGTACCAGGTCACTCCTGTCCATGATCTCTCTGCAGTCCTCAACTAGCTGCTTGATGTGAGAGTATGCCATGACAATGGACTGGGGTATGGCAAATGTCCTCCCTTTATTGTCCTTTGGCCTATTTCTGGCTTCCTTGTACTCTTTGTACAGCTTGAGAGCAACACACTCTGAAATTCTGTTGTGGTCTGGTCTGTGAGCAGCCTGACCATGGACCATGAACAATCTGCAAATAGATGACCAGATCACATAGTGCTCATTATATATGCATGTTCACATATTGACATAAATATATTGATACAAATATTAAAGAATAAAGCTATATGAGATGTAGATACCTCTCAGCTGCTTGCTGGCCTGGAGCAGAGCCACTGCGCTTTCTTGAAGCCCTCCAAGGTCCTGGCAAAGTTGTTTTTTTGCTCTTGAGGGTGTATATGGTGGGGGTCTGGTCAAAGACACTTAGATGCGAGTATAACCTCAAAATCTCTGCCACTTCAGCATTGGAGAGTGCTGTTATAGTTCGGTTAAGCCCAACCAGGTAACCTGCCAAGGCATCAACTGCCTCCCATCCAGGAATCCCTCTGGCATCACACCTAGTGTCCTGTTACAAGAATTGAACCAATAAACCCAATTTTAAACATCTGGTACAAGAGAAAATATAAAGAAGCCCACATTTCTAATGGTGAAACATTATCCACTTTACCGGAGCTGGAGTGACGAGCCCACTCTCCTCAAATGGGGTGAGGACAGGCCTGGTAGAGGTATCACTCTCAATTGGGGAGTGGACGGGACTTGCAGAGGCATCTCTCTCATCAAATGGGGAGTAGACGGGCCCAGCAGAGGCATCACTCTCCTCCAATGGGGACCTGGGATCTGGCCTGGGCCTAGGGCCACCGCTTCCAAATTGCTGAGGTGATTAATAAAAGTATACACAGAATAAAGAATAAATAAAGAATAAACAATCTTTTAAAGGTTTTGTGTGTCTGTTCTACATTAAAGATGAACTGTTTATTAGTTTTCCAATATTTTTTTGATGTCTGATATACTGTTGACATAATATTACCTGCAATGTGAGGTCATGAGCCTGTGGTACAGTCACATCAGGACATTCGTCCTCGAGGTCTTCATCCAAGATCTCAGGCAGGATGTCACCAATACCAATCTGCTGGCTCAGAAGATCTCCTCTGTTGGACTGTGCCAGAAGATATTCTACAGCAATTCGCTCTCCTGCAATAAGTATTCACCAAGGGAAAAATGATTGTTTACTTGCCTGCCATGTCACAGTATAGGTCTGATCATCATCAACAGCAGACTTTTCTTACCGGTAGGTTTCCCAGGGGGGATAAACTCTGGAAGAAGAGGTTTTCCCAACACTTTGTTGCTGAGCACATTCACATTGGACATCAAACGAATGTTATAAAGCTTTGTCCTGGATGTCTCAGCCATAGAAAGTGCTTGTGCCGACCGGTTTAAATTCCACCTTGACACACCCTCAAGCATGTACATCTGAGTGTGCAATGCATTGCATCTCCACCCTGATGAGACAAAAAACAGGATCACTGATTACAACAATATTATGTCAACATTCAATAACAAAATATACCATATGTGTGTTAAGAGTCCTGCACGGGTTCGGGTACCCGGGTGACCCGCAAATTTTGCTCAAACGGGTGAAAAATATACAACCGTGTCGGATACGGGTGCGGGTCGGGTCGGACACGGGGGAAACACGGGTCTAAACACGGATTTAAAACAATCACATGCAAACGTAAAAATATATGCATATTTTTAGGAACACATCTACAAAAATATTCCATTATTTCAAGTTGATCAAATAATTTTAAATCCACATCAGTTTATTTGTGCCCACGCGCCACGCCACGTTACCTAGGCTACTTTCACTTTTAAAAATTCCTCATAAACGCGTGCGCGCGATCTGCTTGCAGTCGTCGAGATGGATGCTGAGGAGTTGATGAAAAGAATAGCTAGTGGAGATTATAAAGTTGTCGACAATACGTCATCAAAAGTCAAGTCCAGTGTGTGGGAGAAATTTGGAGTTATCTGAAGAAAACAATATTGTGAAAGGCTTTGCTGCATGCATGTTCGTGTTGGATAGCCGCAAATGTGGAACTTCATCGCTGAGGAAGCACGCAGATAACTGTGGTAACAAACCAAGCAGTTCTATCGAACAGTATTTTTCAAATTTAACACTGTTAAGTATGTGTGGTGTGCAGGGCGTGTTTGAACCCAAAATTGTCAGATGTAGGCTAGACGAAATTGCGTGGCAGATATGTGGTAGGCGCGTCTGTTAGGCTACTCAGTTTTGTGGAAACGTTTGCCATGTTCTTCATTTACCGGCCTTTTGACAGCTTTGGCTGAAGTTGTCCTTGTGTTCATTGTCGTGTAATAACTTCTGTATGACCTGGCAATAAATATTTTTGTAATTGTGTCTATAATGTGATAGTCTAAACTGATTTTATTTCGGGTGCGGGTCGGGTGTCGGTTCTATTTTAAGCGGGTCGGGTCGGGTGCGGATTTTAATTAGTGCTGTTGACGGATAACGGGTCGGATGCGGTTTGAAGCACTGCGGGTGTGGATTTACAAAATCAGACCCGTGCAGGACTCTGATGTGTGTGAGGTTTTAACATGCCTGGAATGAAAGCACACTGGTGCTTATGAAAGCTTTCCAGAGAGGAGGACCCTCTGCCGCATCTTAGCACATCCAGTGTCTTCTCTCCTTTCTCCAGCCCTGACCCAATGTTTGTATAAAGCTGCACTCCTGGTGGATCCTGGATGCAGGCAAGGTGCTTTTGCTGTACCTCCCACACTTGAGACATGCGTTCGTGGTTAATAAGGTGCAGCCCAGTGCCGTCCACAAGGTGCCACATGGAGTCAAGAAGACTTTTGATGAGGGCACGGGTCTCCTCCACTCCCCGGGTTTTCCTGCGGCAGTGCTTGGCTAGCTCTTTAGAGCTGATGCTCGCCAACACCTGGGCATCTGTTGGCTCGTGGCCCTGATGCTTTTGCCTCAGCTCTGACCGCTTCGCCTCTTTCAGATGACAGATGTCCTGGTAATCCCACTCAAAAATGCAACTCGACAATTTGGAGCAGAACGTACCATACAGTGGATGGTGTTCCGTGGTGAGACCGTTGGTGAATCGCCTCATAAAGTGGAACACATCCAACCGCACAGTGGACGTCCATGGCCGAAACCAATGGAGAACTGGGCTCACTCCTGTGTAAATTCACAAGATCATGAATACATTTTTTTTTTGGTTTGTATTGTCACCAACTGCCTTAATTTGGCAAAAAAAACATCAACACAAATTACAGGTAACCCACCTCTGTCACTGCAACAGTCTCTATCCACATAGATGGCGGCTGGCTGTGGCTCACCAGCATCCCTGTACCGTTGGACGATCCCTTGGCACAGGTCATCCAGCCCAGCCCCCTCGCCGGTTGTGAGGACAGAGTTGAGGACCTGACCATACTCGTTCCCCACATTGGACATCCATGTTGCCGTGTTCTCAATCCCCCCAGCCAGTTTTTTGGTCACCTGTTATAAAAAAAGTATATACATCATTAGCACATGTATTCTTATCAAACCCTAAAAGAACAAATGAGCTCAAGCTTATATAGGTTTACATTTACCTTCTTAGTGGAATCGAGCTTCAGAATTCTGCCAAACGTTGAAGTGATGACACCTTTGAGTTCATCAAGGTGACCGACAACATCGTTGGCATGCACTGTCTCGAACCACTGGGCCAGGGGCAAGGGAGAGAAGGGTGGTGGTGGGGGATAAACAGCCTGGGACTGCTTCAGGCAGGATCTCTTGTGAATTTCACAATCTGTGAAATAGTCACAGGATCTCCTAGCCCACTCCTCACTGTGTGCCTCTTGAAAGGCCTGCTGCAGGTAACTGGAGCTATTCCCTGCTGTTCTAGGACGCAAAAGTGTCACACATTTTCTGTCCAGTGCCAAATGTGTAGTCAACACAGCAGGGAATTTGTTGCGGTTAGAGGGGTCAAGTTGCTTTAAAATGTCACTACTCCAAGGACAGACAGGTTGTTTGCACTGGCTGCACCTTGGGTAATCTCCCCCTATTAAATAGTACTTGCTATCCACATCAATGACCTCTCTGACCTTGGTGTAAATGCCAGAGTGGTGCATCTTTCGGTTGCACAGAGTACATTTCAGAGGGATGCCCCACATGCGCATTGGTGCCCACAGGAACATCCTCTGTCGAAAGTAATCATGTGGGTTTGGAGGTGCCACAGATCTGATTGGGCTTGGGGGGTGGTGCCAATTCTCCCTGACATTCTGTCTCAGCTGCCCACTTGCATCATAGAGGATGTGGGCAATCCACTCCTGATCACCTGGCTTGATGACCCGGAGGAACGGCTTTGGCAAAAACCTGGCCCGGCTTACC
Source organism: Leuciscus idus (assembly GCA_021554675.1). Taxonomy (NCBI): domain Eukaryota; kingdom Metazoa; phylum Chordata; class Actinopteri; order Cypriniformes; family Leuciscidae; genus Leuciscus; species Leuciscus idus. Next base: position 41,912,900 of record CM038630.1, on the reverse strand, counting down.
TCTGGAAAGCGCAGAGGGACTGGGAGCCCTGGTGCTGCTGGAGGTGGAGCAGAAGCAGGAGAAGGAAGAAGTGGTGTCCCACTCTGAGTCGCTGGTGCCATCTCAGATAGTGTGGAAGGGGTAGGAGCAGGAGCAACTTGGAGACGGATGGTTGGTGTCGTCTCCTGGGCTATGAGGCAGACTGGAGCTGGAGCATCTCGGGGAGAGACAATTGGTGTCGGTGTCATCTCTTGGGCTGGGGTAGTGGAGGGACGGGCTGAAGGGGTTGGAGGAGAAATGTTTGGGAGGTCTGTGGGAGATTTTAAGACATGACACTTCTCAAGGTGCTCTGATAACCTGACAGCACCCTTGGCCTTTGTGCCGCAGTGCTCACACTGCTCCTGGACATGGAAGTCTGACAGGTGCTGAGTAAACTGGTCACAGAGCACTTCCTGAGCACAAAGGGAGCATGTCATAGTATTACCACCGCTCCCTGTCTGCTGTGGACCTGCTGCGCTCCCTGTCTGCTGTGGACCTGCTGCGCTCCCTGTCTGCTGTGGACCTGCTGCGCTCCCTGTCTGCTGTGAACCTGCAGCGGTCCCTGTCTGCTGTCCTAACTGAGGGAAACAACATTTTGTATTTACTCTCTATATCCTCTAAATCACACAAAACTCTGCATCAAAACAAGTCATTTGGAGAATCAAGCACATACAACGAAGAACCAGCCATGGGGAACAGCTGTAGAGGAAGCATTTGTCAGCATCTTTGTCTCACATCATATGTTTAAGGATTCAATGACATTACTCACATCATGGTAGCCACATTTGCAGGGGATCTTTTTCCCAAAAATGTCTTTTTTTCTGACCGTTAGGCCAAATGCAGGGGTAAGGGGACAATTCTTTATCCTCTCTAACACTGCCTTCCAACGTCTGCTCCCAGGTCTCTGGCCAGTGGAAAATTTATATTTCCCCTGGGCAAACAGCATCATGACGCCGGTCCAGAATGAATCTGGCTTTCCTTCCTTTGGCATCTCTATAGGACAAGAGGCAGTCATTAGGCTGTTGTAGGCAACATGTAGGCCTACATGCACAGACAGACAGACAGACAGACAGATAGATAGATAGATAGATAGATAGATAGATAGATAGATAGATAGATAGATAGATAGATAGATAGATAGATAGATAGATAGATAGATAGGAAATTAAGCAGCTACAATATAAGGTTGTATGTTTTTTTTTTTCCACAGTCTCAACTTATCTGGTCAGGAATATTTCAAGTCTTAAGTTTCTGAGACACTGTTTCATTTATATTGTTATGTTAATGTGAAATAGTTTGTTCAGATCTCATCAGAAGGCATGAACTCACACTGATGGTTGTCAGTTATTAAAAATGTAATCAAAACAGTTTAGTGATGAAAGAAATGGAAAAAAATTATACTCTCTCACTCACAATCTCTCTCTCACACACACATTCTCACTCACTCACTCTCTCTTTGAAAACAATGGCTGTTATTTTACAAACTGAAATTGTATGAGAACTGAACTGAAATCACAACACAACACAAGCCAATCCTGTTTCATACCCACTCTTTCACTCACTCTTATTCTCCCTCACACACACTTTATCGCACTCTCTTTGAAAACAATGGGTATCTGAAATTGTATGAGAACTGAGCTGAAATCAAATAGAACACAAGTTAATCCTGTTTCTTCATTGATGTTATGAAATGTTTTTTTGATAAGGAATATGATAAATGACATGAATATATATTAAAATATCCAATTCAAGTTGGTGTAACCAGTATTTTGTCTAAAAGACTAATATTGTACAAAAAAGTTAATATGAATAATAATTGAATACTCTACTACACTGTAATAATGGGTGTTTAAACCATTTGTACTCAAATGGTCAAAGAATAGACATAAAACAAGATGTTTACATCATATGGTCTTGCTCAGTACAATGAAAAACCCATATAATTTAAATTTAGAAATAAATACAATAAAACATATTCTCATAGGATATTACTAAATAAACTACTAATTTCATGCAATTGCATGAACTCTAGGAGGTGTGAAATATTAGATATTGGTCATTTTTTGTGGTTACACCATTTGACAGTTTAACTGGCTGTCAGTTCTATCTTTTGTGAAAAATTGTATAAATGTCATATTAAATAATAATTACTGTAACATAGCGATCACCGTTATCCTTTAAGGTTTTGTGACCGTCTTATCAAACTTAGCAGCGACATAAACACTTGACACAGACACAAAATCGAGCATCTCTGTTCTAGTTTAATTTGATGGACACAAGACACTTAAAAACGTTGTTAAATTTATGTTAAATAATTAGCATAGCGATCAGTGTTATCCCTTAGGGTTTGTGACCGTCTTATCAAACTTCACGAAAAACATCCAACGTTTGTCACAGCAGAAGTATTTACAAACACACCACATACTTTTACGATTTAACTTCAGTGATTTACATAATTTTAGTAAGTTCTACTTACTTTTAGTGTCAAGAGATATTCGCCGCCGGTAAATAAAGTTACCTCAGGATGAACACGTCTCCGTCAGTCAACCAATGAGAACACTGTGCGAACGGAGCTGTTTCGACGCATATGATTGGCTCTTTTGCCCCTTGGAGCGGCAACTGTTTCGAAGCATATGATTGGCTCTTTTGCCCCGCTGTTGTTAGGACTCTGTTTGGATTCTGTTAGGAGTTGTTAGGTCTTGTTAGGACTTTGTTAGGAGTTGTTCGGTCTTGTTAGGACTTTGTTAGGTCTTGTTAGGACTTTGTTAGGAGTTGTTCGGTCTTGTTAGGACTTTGTTTGGTCTTGTTAGGACTTCTTAGAGCAGTCCATTTAGTGGAGGTTACGGCCACGACTACAAGCTGGCCTAAGGGGGCACGTCATTTTGCTTGGTGCCTTACAGCGTCGCTGCCCGAGGCCAGCAAGAACTCGACAGCAAAACGTCGCGCTCCACAAAAAAAGAGGCTCGATCGCCCGAACAGGGACTTGAACCCTGGACCCTCAGATTAAAAGTCTGATGCTCTACCGACTGAGCTATCCGGGCTCTTTCTCGGGATGCGTGCGAGTTGCATGGGAACGCGCAGCAAAATGAATCGTGTCGGCTGAAAAAACAGACGTTTCTCCCATGCATCGCGTTCCCTTCTTTGACGATTAAGAACGGCCGTCCAAACGTCTGCTATGTCAAAATATATTTGCGAATCAGTGGGAATGCAGCCTATTAGACGGATAATAATAATCAACAGACAACAATGCTAGGAAAAAGAACAAAAACTCAAAGCTTCTTGTCTGGAAAGCATCTTTACACGCTTTAATGCTGTGGACTTGCCGCACTCTTATCGTTATTGTAAACTTGCTTCAAAGGCGCAGTTGTTTGGAGAAAATAGCAAGTCCACTGCACTCTAGGTAACAGCCAGCGAGTCTACTGACACCTAGCGA
>CM038630.1:41884449-41894449 GCA_021554675.1 Leuciscus idus | reverse complement strand
GCCTTAGTGGTCTTGCTGGAAAATCTGGTAGAGGCGCACAGCCGGGCTTGAGGGGAAGGATTCAACAGACCTTCCCTGGTGGTCTAGTGGTTAGGATTCGGCGCTCTCACCGCCGCGGCCCGGGTTCGATTCCCGGTCAGGGAATGAGCTTTTGCCCTCCAGCGGCGGTCGTGATCGCAAAATGCCGCACTACAAACTCAAGCGCTGACGGCCTCGTCGAGAAGCACGGCCGAGGAAAAAAGACCTCCTTCGAGCCGGAGTCGAACCAGCGACCTAAGGATTGCTAACTTGCCACCTACAGTCCTCCGCTCTACCAGCTGAGCTATCGAAGGCACACTGGTCGGGGATAGAACCTCAACCCATCAGGTTGCTGAAGCTCCGCCGCTGGCTAAAAGGGCTACTGGCACAGACAGAAGTGCTGGCTGTCTCGATAAGTGAAGCAAAGACAACCCTAACCAGGTTTTAGCAAGGCCTCCAGAAGGTTACAACCTAAAGCAGGAGCATGCTGTCAAGCGTAGTCGGCAGGATTCGAACCTGCGCGGGGAGACCCCAATGGATTTCTAGTCCATCGCCTTAACCACTCGGCCAAAGAAGGGGCAAAAGGGACTGCTCAGGGGGGGGGGGGAGAAAAGAAAAGAGAGAGGAAAGAGGGGGGAAAGAGAGAAAAAAAAAGGAGAAAAAAGGAGCAAAACGTACACTATATCAAATTTGATCTACTCTCTTATCTTCTCAACATTGCTTACATACAGTTCTGCACTTATTGCAAGGTTTATCATCAATTTAATTTCATGTCTCTTGCGGGATTCGAACCTATGCCGTGGCAATATCGCTTGTTCTCTAGTCTCGTAATGCATTCCGGAAGTACACATGCAATGCATTTTGGGTAACGTAGTCATTTTTAAAACAGGAACTCTTTTCCATATAAATCACCACAGTAATAACCCTGTGATTATGCAATTATGCACATGAACGCATTTAAAGCAAATTCTCTTGTAAGTAAACATATTTTGTGATGTAAACAAATCAATATTCAAATAATTAACTCAAAATGTCACATGCTACATTTAAAGCCAGTATTAACAGTGTATAACTGTAAATGTAAATAACTCCCCCGTCATGTTTCCCCTCCTTTTTTTTGGTAAACTCAATTATTTGAGAGACTACATCTGTGCAGCACAAGTGAATAAAACATATTCCAAATTGAGCATAGAGTGTTGGGTTTTGTGAATAAATGTAAAATGATTCTGCAAGTAATTCTGGCTTTAGTTTTAACAATTACATGCAATGGATGACACTCACTGTCCTGGTATTCAAATAAAAATTAAAACGTGACGGCTGTTCTTGGCTCCAATAAAATCATTAAACTTTATTGTAACAGACAGACAAACGACATAGAGACAAGTAATAGTGACAGCAACTATACACTCTTCCTCCAGACATCCAGGGTCAGTCCTGAGGCTGGACAGTACCACCACCCCTTCAGCTGGGTGTGTCCAGTCCTTTTATTTTTGTCCTGGCCACACACCTTGCAGGTGTAGTTGTACTTTTCCTTTGTCAGCCTCTTCCGTGGCGGTTCCCCCCTTGACACTAGCTCCTCATCCTCCTGGGCAGCTTTTTTCAGCTATTGGAACATGTCTCAATAAACGTAAACTATTAGAAATTGCTATGAATTGCTATGGCTTAAAAACAGATACAAATAGGATTGGTATGAATAATAATGCTTTAATAACAAATTGCTATGATAATAATTATGACCGCCGGTACATCTAGTAATAATAATGAGAAAAGGAGAAAATGCAGATTAAATGTCATAAATAATTTATTAATTAAATACTGATTGGACCAACTGTCAGGATACACACTCGGAGACCAGGTAAGTGAATCCAAAAACAGTGTTCATTTACAAGAATAAAGTGCAAGATGAGTAATTAGGTGAAACCGTGGCAAAGTTGGTGGCGATCGCACGATGCATTGGAGGTGAGCAGGTGAGTATATCCGCGGTACAATACGTTGTATAGTAGTGGACAAAAGTCATCAATACTTGGTCTTTTTCCCTCACAGGAACGGACAGATCAGATGGAAACAGAGTCTGCGGATACACAGGTGCTGGGAGATCAGACCAGGAATCACATAGCGGATCTGGGAGAAGATCAACAGAGACACAAGAGTTTAACAATCTTCAGATAAGTATACTTCTCTTTGTGAACTTGGAATGGACTATGAAGACAAGCAGGTAAGTAGTCTGTCCTATTCAAGGCTTGACGCTAGAGTGCTGTTGTGAGATGGGTTTTATGTGCTGGATAATGACTGTGCTGATTGGGAACAGGTGCTTGTGATCAATACTCAGGTGAGAGTGAACGCTGAGTGGTGGATGGGACCGAGCTTGATTGGTCCCTGACACCAACAAGTTGCACACTCTTGCCAGGATTTGCACCTGGAGTCTCCCACCCAAAGGATGGACGTGTTACTATTACACCACAAGAGTTGTGTTTTTTTGTTGTTTTTTTTTTTTTGCATCAGCAACTATCCTATGTGTTTTGTTTTTTGAAAATAGTTGCAACAGCAACTAATTATTTTTTCTATTTGCAACAGCAAATATACTTTTTTCTACTTTATTTTCTTTGTTTTTTTGCTTGTTTTTTCTTTGCAAATGGTTTCAACAGTCAATGTGAACATATTTTCTTAAAAGAAATAAAAAATATTATTATTAAAAATATTTATAAAAAAGAATGTATTTGGTGTATTTACAAAGAGCTTCTCCACTCCTCAAGGGTCTGTCCAGATGCAGGGCAGTACCATTTGCCACGTACCTGTGAGTGTCCAGTTTGCTTTGATTTAGGTTGACCACACAGCTTACACTCATAGTGGTAGCTCTCTTTTGCCTTTCTCATCTTTGGGGGCTCACCTTTCCTCACTCGCTCCTGGTTCTCAAGGGCTGCCTTGCGTAATCGCCATTCACGCTGGCGATTAAAGGGATCTAGTGCTTGGTGAGGGAACCTAGGTTGGTCAGGACAGTAGGAGGTGGATGACCAGCCCTGGGTGGATGCTAAGGGTGGTGGTTGGGTGGCAGGCCAGCCCTGGGAGGATGCTGAGGGTGGTGGGTGGGTGGCAGGCCAGCCCTGGGAGGATGCTGAGGTTGGTGGGTGGGTTGCAGACCAGCCCTGGTTGGAGAACCAGCCCTGGGAGGATGCTGAGGGTGGTGGGTGGGTGGCAGGCCAGCCCTGGGTGGATGCTGAGGGTGGTGGGTGGGTTGCAGACCAGCCCTGGTTGGAGGACCAGCCCTGGGTGGATGCTGAGGGTGGTGGTTGGGTGGCAGGCCAGCCCTGGGAGGATGCTGAGGTTGGTGGGTGGGTTGCAGACCAGCCCTCGGTGGATGCTGAGGTTGGTGGGTGGGTTGCAGACCAGCCCTCGGTGGATGCTGAGGGTTGTGGGTGGGTGGAGGACCAAACATGAGAGTGTGCCAGGGGTGCCTGGTAAGAAGACCAGCTCTGGTAGTGTGTTGGGGATGGCTGGTAGGCAGAGGACCAGCCCTCCATACAGCTGTTTCGAGAGGAAGCAGCATCGTGTTTGGCAACAGCTGCATCTCCCCCACCTGTGTGTGGAATAGCAGGTGTTCTGGAACTGTGTCTCTGGCGGATTTTTGCCTCACCCTCACAGTTCTCAGGCTCCTGGAACTCCAAAAGAGTGTGTCCATGCTGAACTGGCTGTGATGGTAGGTCACGAACCTCCAGGAGGGATTTTTTAGCCACGGCAATCTGCTGTGGAAGCTGCACGCCCTGAAGTAAAGAATCCCGTTCAGTTCTCTTTTGGCGATCATGCAGCCTGCAGAGACAGAAAACAAAACACACAAGAGTACATTTTTCCGTGTGTTAATTGTTAAACATTTTGTTCAAATATGCAATTCAATCAATTTATGAAGATATTAAAGATGAACTCACCAGGAGGACACTGTGGAGTTGTTAATGTTTACCAGTACCAGGTCACTCCTGTCCATGATCTCTCTGCAGTCCTCAACTAGCTGCTTGATGTGAGAGTATGCCATGACAATGGACTGGGGTATGGCAAATGTCCTCCCTTTATTGTCCTTTGGCCTATTTCTGGCTTCCTTGTACTCTTTGTACAGCTTGAGAGCAACACACTCTGAAATTCTGTTGTGGTCTGGTCTGTGAGCAGCCTGACCATGGACCATGAACAATCTGCAAATAGATGACCAGATCACATAGTGCTCATTATATATGCATGTTCACATATTGACATAAATATATTGATACAAATATTAAAGAATAAAGCTATATGAGATGTAGATACCTCTCAGCTGCTTGCTGGCCTGGAGCAGAGCCACTGCGCTTTCTTGAAGCCCTCCAAGGTCCTGGCAAAGTTGTTTTTTTGCTCTTGAGGGTGTATATGGTGGGGGTCTGGTCAAAGACACTTAGATGCGAGTATAACCTCAAAATCTCTGCCACTTCAGCATTGGAGAGTGCTGTTATAGTTCGGTTAAGCCCAACCAGGTAACCTGCCAAGGCATCAACTGCCTCCCATCCAGGAATCCCTCTGGCATCACACCTAGTGTCCTGTTACAAGAATTGAACCAATAAACCCAATTTTAAACATCTGGTACAAGAGAAAATATAAAGAAGCCCACATTTCTAATGGTGAAACATTATCCACTTTACCGGAGCTGGAGTGACGAGCCCACTCTCCTCAAATGGGGTGAGGACAGGCCTGGTAGAGGTATCACTCTCAATTGGGGAGTGGACGGGACTTGCAGAGGCATCTCTCTCATCAAATGGGGAGTAGACGGGCCCAGCAGAGGCATCACTCTCCTCCAATGGGGACCTGGGATCTGGCCTGGGCCTAGGGCCACCGCTTCCAAATTGCTGAGGTGATTAATAAAAGTATACACAGAATAAAGAATAAATAAAGAATAAACAATCTTTTAAAGGTTTTGTGTGTCTGTTCTACATTAAAGATGAACTGTTTATTAGTTTTCCAATATTTTTTTGATGTCTGATATACTGTTGACATAATATTACCTGCAATGTGAGGTCATGAGCCTGTGGTACAGTCACATCAGGACATTCGTCCTCGAGGTCTTCATCCAAGATCTCAGGCAGGATGTCACCAATACCAATCTGCTGGCTCAGAAGATCTCCTCTGTTGGACTGTGCCAGAAGATATTCTACAGCAATTCGCTCTCCTGCAATAAGTATTCACCAAGGGAAAAATGATTGTTTACTTGCCTGCCATGTCACAGTATAGGTCTGATCATCATCAACAGCAGACTTTTCTTACCGGTAGGTTTCCCAGGGGGGATAAACTCTGGAAGAAGAGGTTTTCCCAACACTTTGTTGCTGAGCACATTCACATTGGACATCAAACGAATGTTATAAAGCTTTGTCCTGGATGTCTCAGCCATAGAAAGTGCTTGTGCCGACCGGTTTAAATTCCACCTTGACACACCCTCAAGCATGTACATCTGAGTGTGCAATGCATTGCATCTCCACCCTGATGAGACAAAAAACAGGATCACTGATTACAACAATATTATGTCAACATTCAATAACAAAATATACCATATGTGTGTTAAGAGTCCTGCACGGGTTCGGGTACCCGGGTGACCCGCAAATTTTGCTCAAACGGGTGAAAAATATACAACCGTGTCGGATACGGGTGCGGGTCGGGTCGGACACGGGGGAAACACGGGTCTAAACACGGATTTAAAACAATCACATGCAAACGTAAAAATATATGCATATTTTTAGGAACACATCTACAAAAATATTCCATTATTTCAAGTTGATCAAATAATTTTAAATCCACATCAGTTTATTTGTGCCCACGCGCCACGCCACGTTACCTAGGCTACTTTCACTTTTAAAAATTCCTCATAAACGCGTGCGCGCGATCTGCTTGCAGTCGTCGAGATGGATGCTGAGGAGTTGATGAAAAGAATAGCTAGTGGAGATTATAAAGTTGTCGACAATACGTCATCAAAAGTCAAGTCCAGTGTGTGGGAGAAATTTGGAGTTATCTGAAGAAAACAATATTGTGAAAGGCTTTGCTGCATGCATGTTCGTGTTGGATAGCCGCAAATGTGGAACTTCATCGCTGAGGAAGCACGCAGATAACTGTGGTAACAAACCAAGCAGTTCTATCGAACAGTATTTTTCAAATTTAACACTGTTAAGTATGTGTGGTGTGCAGGGCGTGTTTGAACCCAAAATTGTCAGATGTAGGCTAGACGAAATTGCGTGGCAGATATGTGGTAGGCGCGTCTGTTAGGCTACTCAGTTTTGTGGAAACGTTTGCCATGTTCTTCATTTACCGGCCTTTTGACAGCTTTGGCTGAAGTTGTCCTTGTGTTCATTGTCGTGTAATAACTTCTGTATGACCTGGCAATAAATATTTTTGTAATTGTGTCTATAATGTGATAGTCTAAACTGATTTTATTTCGGGTGCGGGTCGGGTGTCGGTTCTATTTTAAGCGGGTCGGGTCGGGTGCGGATTTTAATTAGTGCTGTTGACGGATAACGGGTCGGATGCGGTTTGAAGCACTGCGGGTGTGGATTTACAAAATCAGACCCGTGCAGGACTCTGATGTGTGTGAGGTTTTAACATGCCTGGAATGAAAGCACACTGGTGCTTATGAAAGCTTTCCAGAGAGGAGGACCCTCTGCCGCATCTTAGCACATCCAGTGTCTTCTCTCCTTTCTCCAGCCCTGACCCAATGTTTGTATAAAGCTGCACTCCTGGTGGATCCTGGATGCAGGCAAGGTGCTTTTGCTGTACCTCCCACACTTGAGACATGCGTTCGTGGTTAATAAGGTGCAGCCCAGTGCCGTCCACAAGGTGCCACATGGAGTCAAGAAGACTTTTGATGAGGGCACGGGTCTCCTCCACTCCCCGGGTTTTCCTGCGGCAGTGCTTGGCTAGCTCTTTAGAGCTGATGCTCGCCAACACCTGGGCATCTGTTGGCTCGTGGCCCTGATGCTTTTGCCTCAGCTCTGACCGCTTCGCCTCTTTCAGATGACAGATGTCCTGGTAATCCCACTCAAAAATGCAACTCGACAATTTGGAGCAGAACGTACCATACAGTGGATGGTGTTCCGTGGTGAGACCGTTGGTGAATCGCCTCATAAAGTGGAACACATCCAACCGCACAGTGGACGTCCATGGCCGAAACCAATGGAGAACTGGGCTCACTCCTGTGTAAATTCACAAGATCATGAATACATTTTTTTTTTGGTTTGTATTGTCACCAACTGCCTTAATTTGGCAAAAAAAACATCAACACAAATTACAGGTAACCCACCTCTGTCACTGCAACAGTCTCTATCCACATAGATGGCGGCTGGCTGTGGCTCACCAGCATCCCTGTACCGTTGGACGATCCCTTGGCACAGGTCATCCAGCCCAGCCCCCTCGCCGGTTGTGAGGACAGAGTTGAGGACCTGACCATACTCGTTCCCCACATTGGACATCCATGTTGCCGTGTTCTCAATCCCCCCAGCCAGTTTTTTGGTCACCTGTTATAAAAAAAGTATATACATCATTAGCACATGTATTCTTATCAAACCCTAAAAGAACAAATGAGCTCAAGCTTATATAGGTTTACATTTACCTTCTTAGTGGAATCGAGCTTCAGAATTCTGCCAAACGTTGAAGTGATGACACCTTTGAGTTCATCAAGGTGACCGACAACATCGTTGGCATGCACTGTCTCGAACCACTGGGCCAGGGGCAAGGGAGAGAAGGGTGGTGGTGGGGGATAAACAGCCTGGGACTGCTTCAGGCAGGATCTCTTGTGAATTTCACAATCTGTGAAATAGTCACAGGATCTCCTAGCCCACTCCTCACTGTGTGCCTCTTGAAAGGCCTGCTGCAGGTAACTGGAGCTATTCCCTGCTGTTCTAGGACGCAAAAGTGTCACACATTTTCTGTCCAGTGCCAAATGTGTAGTCAACACAGCAGGGAATTTGTTGCGGTTAGAGGGGTCAAGTTGCTTTAAAATGTCACTACTCCAAGGACAGACAGGTTGTTTGCACTGGCTGCACCTTGGGTAATCTCCCCCTATTAAATAGTACTTGCTATCCACATCAATGACCTCTCTGACCTTGGTGTAAATGCCAGAGTGGTGCATCTTTCGGTTGCACAGAGTACATTTCAGAGGGATGCCCCACATGCGCATTGGTGCCCACAGGAACATCCTCTGTCGAAAGTAATCATGTGGGTTTGGAGGTGCCACAGATCTGATTGGGCTTGGGGGGTGGTGCCAATTCTCCCTGACATTCTGTCTCAGCTGCCCACTTGCATCATAGAGGATGTGGGCAATCCACTCCTGATCACCTGGCTTGATGACCCGGAGGAACGGCTTTGGCAAAAACCTGGCCCGGCTTACCTCTGGAAAGCGCAGAGGGACTGGGAGCCCTGGTGCTGCTGGAGGTGGAGCAGAAGCAGGAGAAGGAAGAAGTGGTGTCCCACTCTGAGTCGCTGGTGCCATCTCAGATAGTGTGGAAGGGGTAGGAGCAGGAGCAACTTGGAGACGGATGGTTGGTGTCGTCTCCTGGGCTATGAGGCAGACTGGAGCTGGAGCATCTCGGGGAGAGACAATTGGTGTCGGTGTCATCTCTTGGGCTGGGGTAGTGGAGGGACGGGCTGAAGGGGTTGGAGGAGAAATGTTTGGGAGGTCTGTGGGAGATTTTAAGACATGACACTTCTCAAGGTGCTCTGATAACCTGACAGCACCCTTGGCCTTTGTGCCGCAGTGCTCACACTGCTCCTGGACATGGAAGTCTGACAGGTGCTGAGTAAACTGGTCACAGAGCACTTCCTGAGCACAAAGGGAGCATGTCATAGTATTACCACCGCTCCCTGTCTGCTGTGGACCTGCTGCGCTCCCTGTCTGCTGTGGACCTGCTGCGCTCCCTGTCTGCTGTGGACCTGCTGCGCTCCCTGTCTGCTGTGAACCTGCAGCGGTCCCTGTCTGCTGTCCTAACTGAGGGAAACAACATTTTGTATTTACTCTCTATATCCTCTAAATCACACAAAACTCTGCATCAAAACAAGTCATTTGGAGAATCAAGCACATACAACGAAGAACCAGCCATGGGGAACAGCTGTAGAGGAAGCATTTGTCAGCATCTTTGTCTCACATCATATGTTTAAGGATTCAATGACATTACTCACATCATGGTAGCCACATTTGCAGGGGATCTTTTTCCCAAAAATGTCTTTTTTTCTGACCGTTAGGCCAAATGCAGGGGTAAGGGGACAATTCTTTATCCTCTCTAACACTGCCTTCCAACGTCTGCTCCCAGGTCTCTGGCCAGTGGAAAATTTATATTTCCCCTGGGCAAACAGCATCATGACGCCGGTCCAGAATGAATCTGGCTTTCCTTCCTTTGGCATCTCTATAGGACAAGAGGCAGTCATTAGGCTGTTGTAGGCAACATGTAGGCCTACATGCACAGACAGACAGACAGACAGACAGATAGATAGATAGATAGATAGATAGATAGATAGATAGATAGATAGATAGATAGATAGATAGATAGATAGATAGATAGATAGATAGATAGGAAATTAAGCAGCTACAATATAAGGTTGTATGTTTTTTTTTTTCCACAGTCTCAACTTATCTGGTCAGGAATATTTCAAGTCTTAAGTTTCTGAGACACTGTTTCATTTATATTGTTATGTTAATGTGAAATAGTTTGTTCAGATCTCATCAGAAGGCATGAACTCACACTGATGGTTGTCAGTTATTAAAAATGTAATCAAAACAGTTTAGTGATGAAAGAAATGGAAAAAAATTATACTCTCTCACTCACAATCTCTCTCTCACACACACATTCTCACTCACTCACTCTCTCTTTGAAAACAATGGCTGTTATTTTACAAACTGAAATTGTATGAGAACTGAACTGAAATCACAACACAACACAAGCCAATCCTGTTTCATACCCACTCTTTCACTCACTCTTATTCTCCCTCACACACA